>WEKW01030450.1:92734-120712 GCA_013389905.1 Sula dactylatra | reverse complement strand
ATTACAACTATTGCTTGAGGTTCCAAATGTTAGGTTTAGCTTTCTGTTAAAGGTAAATATGTGCACCAGGTCACTTTTGATATGGAGTGAGTAAGGTAAACTTCAGATGTAGTCCTGCTCAAATATAGCTGGGAATTTTTTTATTTTAACAAAAAAGAATTTGTTCCCCTTTGTGTTTGTGTCAATGGCAGTTCTTATGTGTAATAAAATTTGCACTGGTAGCTGAAGTTCTCCACAAGGAACTGATTCNGGGGTTGGCGGGAAGTGGGATGTGGTTAGAGCAGCAAAAATCTTACTTATTAAGGTTATGTCTTCACTGTGGAGTTACTCAGCTGGTGCACCCAGTCTGGCAAAGACAAACACCTCCGAACCAACTAGAGTGATGCCTTGATCTAAGCAAGATGAATTGCAGAGCTATAGATTACAGTTTGTGCTTTAATTATTATTCTTCTTAGTCTGATAAATAGCTCACTTTGCAGAGAGGATTCAGACATCCCTCTTGTGCCTTACCACAGTTCCCTCTGATTCATTCAGTTCATGGGAAAACAGTGTTTTCAGAACCAAAAGATGTCTCCATGGAAGTCCTGTCTTATGCCTGTGATTCAGACCTAGTTATTGTTATTCTCTGTATCATAATACACTATCATATAGCTAAAGTTATTGGTGCAGCAAAACATGAAAATGGTGTTTACATTAGCAAGAAGAGATTAATCTTCTTTCACTTCAGATATCTATGGCACGGAGTGTGATCCTTCGGATTTATTTTAGGTGTCTATGTGACATTGAGATGAAGATAACCTTAAAAACATGTCTTCATTGTCTATAAAGAGAGGCTAGCTAATATGTAGACATTTACATTGGTTAAAAAGAATCCCATTCCAAGTGACTAATCTCAGCTGGGAAAGAGCTATCACTTTTTTTACTGCCTTGAGCTCAGATCATTGCCTGTCAGAGTGAGTGCTGGACTGCAGTGTTAAATCAGATGAGCTGAGGTCATGAGAGATGCAAAGCAGGGTGGAGCACAAGCTCTTACAGAGTCAGAACCTGGTTACCTGCCCTTCCCAGCTGAGCCTGGTCACTGCTGGGGTGAGTGCCCCTTCCTTTCTCTTTTCTGTGTGGTTTACAACAGTCTGCTCATTAATGAGCATCTGTCTCAGCTGAAATGTTGTGGTTGTCCTAAGATTCACGTTTGCCATCAAGGTGGAAGGTTAGATCACAGACAGTGGAATAAAAGATGAGTGCTTGTACAAGCAAGTGCCAGACAGTAGAAAAGGTCATCACTTGCAGCTGAGACTGGTGCAAACAGACCATTTTCTCTCTTTGCCACTACTGTTTAAACTTAGCTGCCTGAATTCACACTGATTGGGCAACGAGAAAAGCACTTGTATAGGCATGATCCATCTGAGCCAAGAAGTGGGTTTAGCTAAGAGATCATAGCTAAGAGTTAACAAATGAGAGCCCTTCCCGTTGAACACTGGGGTTTCTGGAGATTCCATAAGCTTCCATGTAAGGGAACTAAAGGGTATCCGGACAGGATTGTTTTCTCACTGGAGGGATCTTGGAAAATTATAAGATTCAAACATTTTGAAAGTTGAGGATGTAACCAAGCTTAGAGGCTGATAAATAGATGGGTGATTGATAAGATGAAGTAGAGAGAGAGAAACCATGCAGTGTTATGATACATGCAATCACTGAGCTTTAAAGACATGTATATGTAGGTGTGGGATTACTATTTCAAATGTGATTTTGCATTGTGTTTGCTCAACACAAATTCAATACAAATTGAATCTGCACTGAAGTGTTCATCTCATAAACCATAAAGTTTGATTAGCCCTAGAATCAGTCAGCCAGAGAGATGTTCATCAGTTCTTCATTGTGTCATTCAATTTTCAAGAAAAAAAAATAATACAGACATCAGTCAAGATAGATTTTCTTAACAGAGTACTGTGGCAACCAGTGGTTGCCATAGCTAACCATGATTGCCCACCTGAACACCAATCTACAGGGACAGATGAGTGGCCTGTTCCTGGGCAACAGGGGGAACTGAAATGTTGCCCTCTTTCAGGTTTCATCTGGCTGCAGTTCAGGTAACTACACAGAGTTTAGTTTGTGTTACTTTATTGATATTCTCTATCACTTACATGGATGGATAAACTGATGCATTTCGGATACCTGTTCTCTGGGGGTAACCACCTTGTTTGTGAAGTTTGTTAACCACATGTCAAGGCATAAACTGTAGCAAAATAACTTCAAAATCCAAGAAACACTAAAGACAAACTCACCATACAATACCTTATCTCACATTTCAGCAGACAAAAGCAAGACTATACCACTTCCCATTTTATGTGTGAGTAGACCCCAGGCCATAAAAATCAAATAAGACTCAACTAGGAAAAAATCTGGGCTAATGAAAAACTTATGTTAGAAATGAAGAAACTCTGTAGGGCCAAGTACACATTGATTTCATAATCCAAACCCTGTAAGCTGCTTTTCCATTAGCTGGCAAAACATTTCTCCAAGCTTCGCCTTGACTAGAAAGTGCTGTTTTTAACATGATGATGAGTTTAGCATCAGTTTTTAAATCCTTATCACAAACAGAATTAGAACTGAAGTAATCAGAATGATATAACCAAGATTTACTTGTATCTTCTCTGATCAGTTAGTAATGATCAGCATAGTGTCAGCTAAGTCAGATCTTCTCGTGTGTTCAAAGTTTTTGTTATGACATTGCCTGGAAATGACATTGCCTGGAAATCTTCTTTGACAAGCTGGGACATCACATTTCCCCATAGATCCCCTCGAGGCTGATGAGAGTGATTTAGTCATGAATTCTGTTTGTAGGTTTGCATGCCTTTTCTATGAGTATGATGCATTTCCAAAAAAAGCATAATGAGAAGATATATATGGCAACTTTTTTCTTGTTCTTTGAGAATTTGCTTAAGACCTTGTAATTGACGTGAAAACCTCTGGGTTCATATGCCTGAAGAATTTCGGACCTTCTTCATTGCGATCCTGGTACTTGTTAATGCTTGTGAAAGTTAATAGAGTTACTTTTTGACATGTAAATACATTGACATTTGCAACAAAACATTGTATTAGGCAATGTTTACCAATTCCCTTTACCATGGTCTGTTGATGGTCTAGACAATTCTATTTCTAGTGAAAAAAGAATATGTTAAGTATAAGAAGTAATTCTGGCCTACAGTTCATCCATTTTAAAACTGGAGACAGGATCATGATTAATTCTGAGCTTCTCCATCACTAGTGAGCTGTAGATTCTTGTCAGTCTATTCCCATCAAGCCAAAGCTTGAGATTGACCTAGAATTGCTTAGGGGTGTTGGTTTGGGTTGGGCTGGGTTGAGTTGTTTGGTTTTTTTTTCATTTGTTTCGTCTGGTTTAGTTCGTTTGGGTTTGGTTTGTTGTGGGGTTTTTTTTAATCTTATGAGAAAAAAGCAGAATTTTATTTTTTAGCTGGGTAAACTGAGACCTGGAGAGGTCAAGTGGCTTTGTCAAGCCAAGGGACAAGTCAGTGGCAGAACTAGACCAGCATGCAGACTTGTAATTATGTATCCCTTGTCCTCATTACCCTGGCAGACACTCAGTCAGTCATCTCAGTGCTTTAGAAGGTAGGTGACACCAATCTTGTGTGATCAATTCAGAAACCAGACAAATGCACAAGATCAGAGACATAACAGGTCATTCAATAGACTAAGGAAACCAGCAAACCAGTTCAATGCAGCAGCATGAAAAAGTGACAGAGCAGATGATAAAATAAACTTTGATTTACCAAATTAAAATTAACTATTTAGATATAACTTTGCCTAATGTTCCTGTGGAAAACTTGTGTTGTCTAGTGATGAGTTTCTTTTTAGTATGGGCTCCTTTCCCACTCTGAAGGGAGACATTTCTGACACTAGAGAAAAACTAGAAGCATGTTATTTTCCTTGAGGTTCTCAATTATTGAATAAGGATTCTAGTGGTACTCTGACATTTTTACCATCAGAGCAGATACTCTTTACCTCCTGCAAACCAGAGGCATCTCTAGAAATTTTTGCAACCACCTGCTGAAGTGCTGAACTGGGCTTTTAGAACTGAGGGAAGGAGCTGGCAGGATAGTAGTGTTGTTAACCAGACCTATTTTCTTAGCAACCTGACCACTGAGGCAGAATATCTTGCTTTCTGCTGTCAGAGGTGGCAATGCTCTAAAGATTGTTCTCAAGGTCCCCACCACTGCTATGCACCATCATGTGCTGTCAGTCCATGAAGCCAACTTAGAAACAGCTAAGATTAGTCACCTAAGAAAAGATATGTGGTGGTGGTAAAGCTGGGTGACTTTTTCAAGACATTTTCAACAAGTCTTAAAACATGGACTGCATCTGTGTGTGTTCCTACTCCTTCTGTCTTTGCTTTGCCTAGATATTGGAAGTGCTCCTCGTGCTATGGGTCATGACTCTTCTAGGGGTCACAGGAAAGTTCAGAGAGGATCACAAACTCCTAGAAAAAACTTAAGGAGGTTTTTTAATAGAAAAATAAAAAGATTAACAACATGAATAGCAAATTATGCTGATTTAATAGTTGATAAAAAGCAGCAACCCTTCATTCAAACTCCACAGTCTTTGCCCTTGAAATGCTGTACCTTATTAAGGCATTCAGGGGACTTTCAGGAAGACAAAGGGGTGAAGGGCTCACAGTTTTCAAAACTTAAAATTTTTATTTCAGTTAATTAGGTCCCCAAATTGGGTGGGGGTTAGAGTAACAGTGAACTCACAGCAGACACAGAGCACGTTTGCAAGAAGGGAAAACCCTGCTCTGAGGGTTATGGTCTTCCAGTCAGGGAACAGCCTATGATCCCATGTGATCACATGAGAATTCAAACTAAAATTTTAGCCTCTTAAGCAGCATGTTTTTCGTTGTAAAATTGGCCCATATCTTAATTTTTGATAAAGTGACCAGTAGTGACCTCTGTGAGCTGACTTTAGTGATTACAATAAAACTTTATAGATCTAAAACAGATGTACTATTTAAAAATAAGGTAAAGGAAAAGGTGGGGTGAGATGGAAGCCAAGCAGAAACAAAACCTGACAGGTTGCTACTGCTTCTACTCCTTCTTTTGTTGTGCAAGAAGGAGAGCTGCAGGTCCAGTGTGGTGGAGTGAACACGATGGTGGGACAGAAGAGCAAGAGGAACCTGATAAGAAAGGGGCCCAGGACACCAGAATCTCTCTGGTTCTGCATGGAAAGATAGGACATTGCTTGCTAGCCCTTTCATGTGGATGCCTTTGCAAGCTAATTTTGATTGTAGATTTAGATTTAATGAAAGGTGAAAGTCTGAGGTTACCAGAACAGTTAGTGAGCCTTCTGCCAATTAAAGGTTTTGCCCCAAAGACCACACCTTGCGATGGCTGAATTTCACTGCCACCCCTTCCAGACTGTTTTCCCTCTGCTACCTTGTTATTGTAGCAATGGTGGCATTGTAAATTATAGTCCCAGCTGGATGAAGAACCCTTCTGAACTGATCCTAGTGCTGTTCCCTATAGTATTGCTAATGATTACACAGCTGCCTACTAGGCATTCTAGAGCGTAGGCTCATGGGTCTGCCTCCAGCACAAGTTGCAATAAAGTTTATTTTCATTCAAAACAAAATATATTGGGATTATTGTCAGAGCAGCCCCAGAGGCTTGCACAGGGGGTCTAGTAAGCATTGGTAAGAAAATTAGAAGCCTTGAGGTTATTAATGTTGCTAGAACAGCAAGCTTAGTGGCCAGCAGAGGTATAATTTACCTACACTACCACCACACACTGGAGCAAGGCAATCAAGTAAGAGGTCAAGGGACTTTAACATAACATAAGATAGATATATAGCCCCGAGCTTTTTAGGCCAGATTCTCAGCTGCTGTAAATCAACATAGCTTCATGGGAATCAGTGGACCTATGTAGTTTTCAATGTGCTAAGAATCTGGCCTATACCCTTTATGGAAGTTATCCTGAGATCTGAAATGAATGCAGCAGCAAAACTCAATTTTCGTTTTTGCTTTGTTTTAAAGCCAACACATGACATTTTTAGCTCAGCTGTACATCGGTTTGGAGAGCAAGACTGTAGTTTAACACTTTTGGCAAGCACACATCTCAAAATGGTCATGAAAAAGCTGATGAGATTCCATCAATACACATTAGCTAATAGAGAGAAAACTTAAGTAAATGCAGAAGGAGCAAATAACTATTTTTAACTGATTAGTAACCAAAGTTCAGGTAGCATATAGTCTTTTTGCCTGCAACTGTGGTTTCTAGTCTATAAAACAGCAGTTCATGTTCCTATTTATAAAAAATGAGTTAGCATATGTTTGACCAAAAAAGTAATATCAGCTTTTGGTGATTTAAGTGACATGAGAGTGTGCTGTCCATTCATGCCAGGGGATAGAGTGAGGAAGCTGACAGAGATAGTATAGAGTGTGAGGAAGACACAGACAAGTAAAATGCATGCACCGTTCACTCACAGTTATACAGGGTTCAGTCCTTCTCCTGGGTACGTCTAGATATAGATCCAAACCACAATTTTTATTCCTGGATTGCTGTCCAAGTCTATGTCTCAGTGCAGTCCCAAAGCTGATGGAGTTTCAGGGAGCAGGGAGGGGATTGTGTCTAGTGTTTTTGTTCAGAATAATTTGTGGCAACTCATAAATATAAATCCTGTGGTAACACTTGAATCTCTACCAGACACTTTAGCCTCCAGTAGTACTGCTTCCTGTTCTCAAGAAATCCTTATATGTACTAATGTATCACAGTTATGCATAGTACCTGTCACAGGAAGAAGCTCTTACTTCTTTTCTCTGATGAAAAATATAACCAAGTACAAAGAAACTCAAGAAGCATAGACATTTTTCTGAAGAGGAGAGATCAACCCGTGAATCAATCAATTTACTTGTCCTACATATCTGTAGGGACTGAGATACTTAAGAGTTTGAGTCCTACTTTTCTTGTGCTCTGTAGTTGTTCTTGTCCTTTGTTTAGACAAGGACCTGGCTCCAATTGTCCCATGAGAGGAAACATAACGCTGTAGTTTGTGTTACTGCATCAGTATTTGGAATTTTTGTATTTATTGAAAGTCTGAGTTTCAAAACTGATCTGACATTACAGATGGAGCAGACTCATTAGCAGTCTTCTTCAATAAATGTGTTCTTTCTTGGCCTTGGAGTTTAATCAAGTCACATTTTCCAGGTCACTAAGGTATTAAAAATTGGAGTTATTACTTTACTTTCAGCTAGGACACTTACAAAACTGGATCAGATAGAGATTTCACAGGTCAGAATTGAAAGGAGGCATAGTGTTTTGTTTATTTCAAAGCTTCTGATAAAAAATTTTTAAAAAAGTTTAAGGTAAAATGAACTGAAAGGTGGTAATATAGCCCTGTGCTGAAAGCAGACCAGAGAACAAGAGGTGACAGAAGGGAAGTACAGTTTTCTACTCAACATCCTCTTCCTCTCTCCTTTACTTCACCCTCTTGAGTGAAGCAGTTTATTCCCAATTGTGCTTCCATACAACCTTTCTGGCCAGCAAGAGCAGGAATCCTCACTCCCATATGTCCCTTTCTTTTGCTTCCTCTCCATTTGATCTCAGCAAATAGAATCAAGCAGGACCCTGACGAAGCTTGAGGGAACAGCATCCCCTTCATCAAGGTAGGAAGCTTAGACCTTCCCTCTCCTACCTGCCCACCTCCAGCACTGCCGGTAGCTGCTCCTTCCCCAGCAGCAGCAGCAGAGCAGCCGGCTGCTCCACTAGCAGAGTTCACAGATCATCATGCTCATTAACACAAACTGAACTCAACTGTAACTTAAATTGATATACCAGACAGTCAACTGCAGTTGCTGGGGAACCAAACACTCTAACTGTTCTGTTGCCACCACTGCTGCTGGGGAGGAAACCTCCAGGCAGAGAGCTGGGGGCAGAGAGCTGAAGAGGATGACTTCTTAGGTTACACCAAGCTGGACCACCACAGAGCCTTTGGAAGTTCCTTCTGTCACTGTCTGAGTTGCCCTGGAACAGGGTTTTAAAGCATGTGTGAGGCCAAGGAAATCTATTTTGCCATGCTCCTTTGCATGGATAACTGAAAACCCACAGCCTTACTCAGCCCACCTCCTCAGAGGATTCATGCTCTCTGGAAGGAGATCTGCCTTCCAGAAGCTGGAACTGGTGACAGGGGACCAGCTGGCATGCTCGTAACCCTTTACTTTTATGCGGGCAGCCTGCCAGGCTGATCAGAATCTAACTTTAACTGCACTACTTCAGGTATTGTGAAAACATTGCGTTTCTGGATGACTAGGGATGCTGGGCAGTGAGCCATCCTGAAGACCAGAAGCCAGAAGGTTGTCTGTTGGCATGTTCTATGGAAAGCATATAGCTGATTCTTTCTTGGCCCTTTATCTCCCATCCCAAACAAGGGGCAGAAGTTTGAAGTGTTAACCCTTCCAGATGTGTACAAGGAGGTACCACAGGCATTCAGCGACTATTTCAGAATAAGCCTGCTGGTCCACTGCTCCTATGTAAGGATGGAAACTTTGCTGGTCAGGATGCAATCCTTACCTACATGACATGCAAAGGTTTGTTTTCACTAATCTCGGTGGCTTTTTGCCCATTGATACTTACAAAGAACCTGACCCACAGTTCTCCAGAACTGTGAGTATGGGATCAGATCCCATACACTATGTTAAAAGCATCTCTTGGTGACTCCCAAAGCACTTGCAAACACAAGAGAGGATAAAATATGAGATGAATGGGAAGCTTGAATGAAGTAGGAATTTTAAACCTTCAGGCAGAATTTCTCTCTGGAGAGTTCAGAGTCTCCTCTTACTAATAGGTCAGGATCACATGGCCAGTGAGGATCACAGGCAACGCCACAGCAAGATCAAAACATAAACATGGTTCCTGTGTTATTTTAGCTAAACCAGGAACAGATCTGGCATCATTTGTCTCTGGCCTTTCAGCTCTGTGACAGGGCAATAATGACGCTCATGCCAGCTGGCTATCTGCTCTGCAAGAGTCAACAAGTTTCTTGACATGCAATGTCCTTCTATCTCATTTGTTGTTTGGAGCAGTGAAATATTTATGAACTGCCATCAGTGTCCAGCTTTTGAGTTTTGACCCAGTAAAGGATAAATATGGGACAATTTGCCTTTGGCCTTTCACTTTGGCCAGTGACCAGTTTTCTGTCTGTTTGTGGTTTCAACTGGATGGGGAAACAACCGTCCCCTAGGTAAAACCCTTTCCATATCTATGACTTACTCCAGAAATAAATGATTTTAAAACCAAACACATTGAGTGAGAAACAAATCCCACACAGTTGTCCAATGGCCTTCAACCTCCTGATGGCTTGATGCCATCTGGCTGCCAGCTGGCTACTTCACTACACTAGGAAATAAGTTTCTCACAGACAATGCTCCCTTCCATTTTTAGTCCTACCAAAAAAGAAAAAGCAAACACACCTTTCCTATAACACCCTTTTGATCCAAAAAAGGGAGAGATGTGACACAGGTGTCTGTTGAACTTTCAACTCTGAGCGGCAAACTACCAACCAGCTACTGCTGGACTTCACACACACAGCAAAACAAAAACTTGCTCAGGCAAACATTATTCCTTGCCACCTTAAAAGATTTATTAAAAAATTGAGAGAGAATAAGTAAGTAAATAAATAAATCAAACGTAGTGGGAGGTATTTGTACATAGTAAGCAGTGAGTAGAGATGTGTCCTTTTTGGCAGGTATACAAAGAGCCAGACTTTGTACATACGCTCTGTGCAAAAGTGTTCCTGCTTTGCACAAAACCAGAGAGGATGTGAAGGATCTTTACTTTGCTGTGGAGATTTTTCACAGCCTGATTCTGCAGACATTTGCCTGGTTCCTGGAAGTAGAGCAAATGTGTGCTTTCAGTAGCGGGCATGCAACCTTCACAATCCTCCCAGCTGCCTACCAAAATCTTCATATTACCAGACCCCATGAGATGCATAGGAATGCCTTGGAGAGCTGAAGGAAGGAGGCCCTGGGAATAATTCTCAGACAGGTGGTGACAGGGGTTCCCAAGGGCTCCAGTGCTCTATTGTAGGATGAGGCTGGTCTAGGCATACAGCTGGACTGGAGGGTGACTTGCTGCTGCATCTCATTTCCTTCCACAGCTGGGTGTTGCAATTATCTGACAGTCTCCACATCAACATGTGCACTCACATGAGATAGGTCCAGCCTGGGAAATGCATATATATTGCTCAAAAGCAATTGAACACCTATATATTATTCATGCAAGGATAAGACTTTATATAGATTATGTACTTCTTTTTCTTTTTTTTTTTTTTTTAATCCCCCATTGCTGCAGAAAGCCAGGCATGTTTAACCAGCATTAGATGTTATCATTCAAACAATTTTTTTAACCCCACTGTGACCCTAGGATTTCCCCTTTCTTAAGACTCCATTTCCCTTTGCTATCTTTTGGCCCCTATAGTACACGGTGTCCACAGACAATGGGTGTCTTCCCATTCTCTCCACACTCTGTCTGCCCATGAAGACTCTAAGGGTTGCAGAAGACGTGATTCTCTAGTTTTCCCATGACAGATTCTCTTCCATCCTGTCATTTACATTTACAGTCTGACTCTAAGCCCGCTCATAGCCAAAGAAGTCTTTTCATTGACTTCTGTGGGCTTTGAATCAAGCCTTTATAAACCGCACATGTACCCAACAGGTATTTATTAACACGAGCTGGCCATATACTGTATGCCATGAGTGTGGAAAAAACTAACAATAACTTTACAATTACCCACCTAAGCCCTCTAACAGGCTCCAAAGGCATGTCTCTTCGCCAAGCAAGCATTGAATCAAGTTTGACATTTCTAGGGTAAATCATTTTTGTGTTCTAAAAACCAAAAAAAGGGTTAGGAAAAAGTCCAAAGAGTGAGAACATCCCCATTTTTGCACAATAATATCATCCAAATGTCCTATCCAAATGGCTTCAAATGTTCCAGAAACAAATGTGCATTCTGGGATAAGACCACTGACTGCTAGGTAAAATTTCAGGTGGGTCTGCTTGAGGTTGGCAAGATTAAGCAGGGGTTAAAATGGAATTAACAGTGTTATTTTTTTTTTTTTTTTTTTTTTTTTTTTTATTCAAATTAGCCATGGAGATATGAGACAGCTCTGGATAGTAACGTCTTTATGTATTGACTTTACATTCTGATATTTCAGTTCTTTCACAAGCTTTACCTAAACATATCTTATTTTTTAGTTGTAGGGCATGAAATCAGATGTTACTTTTTGGTCTCTGCTCGAATTGAATGGGTGGAGCCTGTACCATCACAGAGGATAGCCCAGTGGACTTGGAAAACGCTCAATCCACTGTGCGGGTGAGGTGTCACAAAGGACTTTCCACACTTCTATCAGAAAGTAGCTCTAAGCCAAAAAGTTTGGATCCAGACCTAGATAAAAAGTGCCTCCAAGGACAAGTCTGATGAGCTCAAGGGCTTTCATCCAGGCCAATTTCTAGCTGTGATGTAAGATAAGGATATGTCCCTTGAAATATAAGTTTTGCATCATCCATCTCTCATGCTTCTACTTTTTCACTTTCTGCAGCAAATCAATCATTATAATACTAGCAAAATTTTAGTTTTGTCTTGCACATGTTATAGCTCAGTTGGGTTTGGTCCTGCTGAAATATACATCTCTAAGACAGTGTTTTGGAGACAGGTATCCGCTGGTAAGTAGCTTTGCCTTGTTCACAAAAGCCAATATTTTTTAAAAGTAGATGTCAAAATTGGAGTTTTCTGAGTCCTAAACAACCATTTACATGAGTATGAGCATCTTGCTTTTTACAAAAAGCTCTGTTACCCTGAGTCCGTCCTTAGCAGTCCCTTTTGAAAGTCATGGCTGAAATAACTCATAGTACTGTCCATAGATCTTGGTCACCTTTTCTTCATTGGCTGCCTCCTGAAGACACGTGTACCTTGGTCATTTCCAATCTGTTGCTTTAGAAATTCTGTAGTTGCAAGGGTTAAGCACAGGATTGTACATTCACAGATGCAAAAATACATATTTTTTTGGCAGGGCAAATGCACTAGGCAACTTCTGCGTGTTTGTGCTTTGAGTAAGGAGGCCACCTGCTTCTAATGTTACAGGAATATGTTGGCTAGTGGAAAGGCAGACACCATTTTTTACTAATTGAATAATCTGTGTATCTTATCCAAACACCAGGAGATTGCTTCTATCCCATGATTAGCTTGGAGATTTTATGACATATTTTTCAAAAAAGAAAAAAAAATATATACATTCCAAAGTCAGTTTCCTGTTTGGTCCAAATCATTTTATTCATAGCACAGAGTAATGGGAAAATGGGTATTGGATGAAAGAAATGGTAAATAGGAAACAATCGTTTGCTTGGATTACCAAGTCAGTTTTTAGGTAGGGTACTGTTCGGTAGGTAGGCATATTCAACTGTTTGGCACTAGCACATGGAATAGCAAACACATGTAGCAGTTAAAATCAAGCTTGCATTAATGATTTCATTGCCTGAACTAAATTTGTAATGTAAATCATTCGGAGGTGCTCTAAGGCATTTCTATTCTTAGAAGAAAAGTCACAAACTGGAAAGTACGTCACCTTTGCAATCAGCACCCCCTTTAGCCTGTAATGTGGAACACATGGTGGTTGAAGAGGTTACAGTGTTACAGAAATGTCATTACAGAATTTCTCTGTGTTAACATGTATCATCTGTCACATAATTGTTTGTTTTACAGCCCATACCTATAATGGGCTAAGTGGGGACTATTTATATCAGTTAACAATGAGTGCCTTTAATTAGTATTTCATGCAACTGGAACATGTTAAAGATTCTGACACAAATCTGGCTTGGGTTGCTAAATTCCATATGAATTTCATTATGAAATTGCTAAGACATTACAGTTGCGCAGGTATTGAGGTTTATAAGTGCACTTCATCTGTTACAAAACTAGAGTAAGTCTAACGGATGTTAAAGAAAAATCTTCAAAACAACAGCTTGGTATCTGACACAGTTGAATGAGAGTTTAAAGCAGAAAAGATGAAAACTTTACAATTTGAAATGTGCCTGTAATTGCTCTAAAACTGCCAATTTACTAACAACTGCACAGCTAAAGCATTATATGGAATGGAAAAAATATAACGATGGAGAATCATATACACAGAAATGATAGTGAAAATTTATTAAAAATGGATCATTCAGTAGAGATACTCACAAGCTGTTGCTAGATTGTAGAATGAAAACATGGTCTTTTGCAGATGGTTGAGACTGAGTGGTTACAAACATATGTCCTATGGTTTCTGAGTGAACTTCATAAGCAAAATATTGAGACTGAGATCCTCATGCCCAGTCCAGCCTATTTTCAGTGACTGAGGTGGCCAACAGGACATTTTGGAGCTGCAGTTCACACTGAAGGAGACCCCCAGCCCTTGTGGGACTTTCCTCCATAGGCACTTGAGAATTTGCAGCATGAAGAATGCGACAAGGAGCAGTGTAACATGCAGGGAGTGATGCAAGAGGAAAATGTGCCTGAGGTTACTGTTTTAAAATTTGGGTAGTGTCACGGTCCTTAAGGCTGATCGAAAGAACGTGCTAGAATCAGACTTATGTCAAAATTAGAACAGTTCAGGAGATTAAGAGTGGGAGAGCAAAGGATGACAGGAAATCCCAACAGCTTGATGCCTCCACGGTATTCTTAGATGTACGGGCAGAGGCTCCATCCCTCTGTGTGCCTCAGGTCCTGAACCTAACACTATTTTTTTCTTTTATACCTATTATTAGACTTGTAAATTTACACAAACTAACTCAGTAACTGTCTCTAGAACCTGTCTCAAAGCTTTATTCAAGATTCTGAGATGCTGAATTAGGAAAGGGAAGAAGCTCAGGATATCTTTTTTTTTTTTTTTTCTCCTCCCCCATTTGTATCAGCTACTTGTATCAGTGTCTACAAATTTCTGTCTAAACCAGTTTCTGACAGGCAGCTACATTATTATGAAATTACTTTACAGATAACTTTAAACGTAACCTTGTGGGTCACATCTGATCTATTAATTAGTATACAGATTAAAATCTTTTTATTTATGGAATGCCAGAATCTGATAGGTTATTCTAAGCAAACTCACTCTAATTCCTTGTGAAATTACTAATTCAGAGTCCCACAAGAACTCTCATAGTATAGCTGTTTATTTATCTTCTATTTTAATAGAAAGAAAAACCCTTTTGTCATTTTAGTTTGTGCACACAGAGTTCTAGCCATCCTGTCTCACTTGAGTGGACTTGGCAGTACTAAAGATCTTCACGGTTTGTTACCTTTATTAAAAGAAAGGATCTAATTTCTGAAATTTGTTGTCAGTATTCCAGATATCAGTAAAGTAGGTCCTGCAATGCCATCACTGATCTTTTTATATTAACTACTTTCATCATTCTCTTAAATTGTTTACTAGCAATTTGGTGCTGGATTTGCATTTGGTTTCTACTGTGAGTTCTAAAATTTGAAAAGCTGCTGTTAATTTGCGATTGTATTCTCCTTTTTCTATTCACCTGATTCCATATGAAATGTTTTGAAGATTTCTGTCACACTGTACTACTAAGTTGGGGTAGTCAGAAAATAGTTTTAACAAGAAATCATAAACAATGAAAAAAAAAGGGATTCCAAAATCCTCATGTGATTGCCTTTGATACCCACTTTTCCTCTGTTAGACTTGCTTAAACTTATATTTTAGTTAAAGTTAATCCTTAGTTAAACTGCAGTTTTCATGAAGATCTATAATAAGGTGTCTTACCAGAACCCTCAGGCATAGGACATCATTAGAAATAGTATCCAGGCTGAGTGTGCAACATATAAAGTAGATAGGGATTTGAAGAACCTCAGCTGCAATAAGAAGACATATCAAAATATCTGAAATAAAATACTCTTAATTCTGTGCCTGAGAGATTTTTGCTGACTATTTTTGCCTATATCCTCTTTTTTTCTCTTCTCTGTCCTCTCCCCTCCCAAATAATTTTCTCTCAAAACCTGTTTTTTGACTGATTGTCTCCGTTACTCTGGAAAAAAATAAAAACCTTCTACCTATTTATGAAAGGAAAGTCCTTCCTCTGGAGAATTTTGGAGAATGCATCATGATAAAAGACAAATTTTAAGGAAATGACAGGGACAACATACAACTTCAAAAAAAAGTTTAAGAATATATCTCTACATAAGTGCATAAGTTAAGTCGTGCTTTGAAAAACTTAAGAATTAATAGAAATTAAGTGATACTGATTAGCTGATTATTGGGTCCTGGAAAAAATATTTCCCATAAATGGTCAATTTGGGTACAGTACACTGAAGGAATAGCGATCATAAAAGAAACTGGTGAGCAATCATGCAGCTGACTTGCAAGGAAGGCTACAGACCAGCAGCAAGGCTTGCTCCCTCGCAATCTGGTGAAGACTATGAGAGAGAAGGAACAAGCTTGTTCAACAGGAATTTCAGTGTAAACTTTGAAGGGAGTTACACTGGCAAAAAATAATTTCTGGACCACTGGGGGCTTTTTAGAGTTCCCTGCTGGCCACAAAAAAGTATCTGTGCCCCAGAGAAAAGCTTCAAGATGTGATTCACCGCTACATGTTATTGTGTATTCACACCGCTGTGACCCCTAGGAAGATCAGTATTTATCCTGGCAAATGAGCTGGAATTGTACAGAGGACTGTCACCTAGTATTAGTTGTGCCCTTGTGAGCGGTGGTGTGCTCATTTGAAATATTATAGCATAAGGTATTTATGTTTTCCCATACTGTCTGCCCTCTCATACTTTTTTTTTTCTCTTTTATGTGTGTGGTTACTTAGGTTTTTATACCTCTAATTTGAACGCACACCCTTCCACACATCTCAAAAGCCACTGGAAATATAATGTGCACAGTAGTTTGTAAATTAAATATACTTAAGTAGCAGAAAACTGCAGTAACTAAGGCTGATATATGGACTTGGAAGACTAAATCTAACTTTGTGGATTCAATTATAATTACAGCTGTATGAGCTGGCGCATTGGCAAGATGAACCTGCCAAGACTGGCTTACTAGAAACCGTAGGAAGGCTGACCACATCATCAAAGAATAGCTCTCTGATGACATAGTACCTGCAACTCTCCAGCTGATGGCCCACAGGTCCATCTGAAGACACTAGCTGGTTTGGTGGGAGGCAAGTAAAGAGAAAGGATGACAGTTTGCTGCAAGGGTCAAAGGTAGGAGGGATGTTTCCTCTTAGAAAGTTCAGGGGGAAAACCTAAGACTCCAGAACAAAGAAAGGGAAATTACAAAAGTATATTGGATTTTGGAGGAATTTGGAGAGCTGAGGTGTGTCAGAGCCAGGTTACAGTTACTTTTTAAGGAGGAAAGATTCAGAAATGCAGTGCTTAACACCCTCTCCAGCTCTGCTAAACTATTTATGAAGAGCTAACTATAATTAGAAATCCAAATTTAAAAAAATAGTAAACCAAAAATTTACTTTAAAAAGTGGGCAGATGGCCAACTATTTTTACTGGCCAGCACTGGAATGTTAATGCGGAACATACGCAAAGCTGTTATGAAAAAAAATACACCTCTTTAATGCTAATATCCAAATAGAATGAATGATAATTGCATTAAGGACCAATTGGGAGTCAGCACAGGTCCCTGAGAACTGGAAACCCACTATATGTTACAGGATAAATAGTTACTGACAGACCTAGTTTGAGATATTTTTCTGCAGAAAAAAAAAAATGTGAAAGGGAGGAGGAAACACAATTTCTCTTGCAGAATGAATGAAACTGCTTTTTCAGTTAGTCATAACTTGAATAATACCTGTCTAATTTTACCATTTTTAAAGTGCTTTGATCTGAATTGCATGGGATGTGTATAACCCCATACCAAGTAGTGGAAGTTGTGAATAATCTGCATAACTGCTTTCCCAACCTGGTTCATCCATTCAGTTAACATTTAGGAAAATAATCACCTGAATCAGCAGCCTGCTTTTGTCCCTTAACACATGCCCACATGGAATCACGGGGAGAATTTATGGTGGGTGGAATGTAATTATCTGACCTGGAATTTGCCCAGAACACATGAGGTTAATAATGCAAGGCTTTCCAGGCACATATTTCAATTCCAATCACTATTTCTCTATGGTGGTCTTGATGATGGGTAAGCCAAAATCACTAGGGTGAGAATTAATGCAAAATATTTCAAAATCTGAATGCAAATCTTACTGCTGTATTTTGGCAACAGCCACATCAGAGCGGCTATACTGAATCAGACTTCTTGGGTAGTGGTTTCTCCTGAGTGAAGGGGATCCCATTACAAAGAGTTGTGGCACAAAGCCCAGAGAGAAAAGCTCTGCTGGATTTGTGCTACTTCTATCCAGAACCAGCCTGAGTGTCTCTGCATCCTGCTTCTAGAAAGGGCAACTAATGTGACTGACTCTGGCTGGAGTTAACCAGGTCCAGCCAATGCTTTTAGCTCTGTCTCAGCACTGATGTTACAAGAGCTAAAATCAAAGCTGGTTATGGCAAGGGCAAAGTGAACCTGTGTGCATGGGAGGAAAAGAGAAAATGGAGAGGACGTGCTTTTCAGATAGGTTAGGAAAACATCAACTCAAAAGCTAAAGGGAGAGGGAGATCAAACTACAATTATTTCAAATGAACTTGTGGCATTCAAGATGAAATATTAATCTTTGGTATGCCACTGAATAAATGCACAGTGCATTCACATCTTGAATTGTATTTAGGTCTGGTCCTGCATCCACCAAAATCCATAGGAAAACTAAGGAAAATACAAAGAAAAGCCATTGACTATGGAGACATTAAACTGAATGCTTCCTATAAATAAAGACACAGACAGTTATTCAGCCCCATATGTACTTCTGGATATATAGCAGCTGAGTTGGAGAAGTCCAGCTAGTTAGGGCTACCAGCCATAGGGAAATCCCAGACAAATGTATAACCATTCCACCTCCCCATTCTGCCCGGACAAAACTTTCTGGCAGAAGAAGGAAAAAATGTCCAGGAAGCCCAGTCTTAGGGTAGCCCTAAAGGTTATAATGTGCTTAAAATGTATTAGTGAGCAAAAGGGAAAAGGAAGTGGGAGTCTCTACCCACCTGTTTCTATGCCACATATGAAAATAATCCTATATGCTACTAAATCCATGCTCTTACAGGAAAATAACAATATGTAGTACACAATCTCCATAGGAAACCAAATGATTGGTTTGTTCATGATCTATTGCGTGCCAGAAAAAAAGTACCTTCATTATCTTTTAGAACTTTAATACTTTTACTGAAAACCTCATACTGGCTGTTTAAAACACTCGGAGTTTTTGAAAGTAAGATGTAACAATTCAAAAAATCTTGCAGCCAACAAAAGGGAATTACCTAGCTCTCAACTTGACAGAAACCAAGCATGACACTGTGGAGGTGAAATCTAATAATTGCCTTGAAGTAAATATTCATGACTTCTTTCATTTAGGATGTGGCTATAGACTGGTTTTTCAGGAAAGTTAATTTCACAAAGTTGACAAGAATGAGGAATATAAATCACCAGTAGAAAAAGATCTCTTCAAAAAAGAAGAGATAATCAGGAAGTGTTTAAAAATGTTTTCTCTCACTTATCCCAGATTCACAACCCTAGAATTATAAGATGTTAATTGTGATAAAGTAAATTAATCTAATGGGGGGAGAAATTATGGCAAATATGAAAATTAAAAACCATCTAGAAGGAAGAGGAAAACCAGCAGCTAAGGATGGTATTAGACAAGGAACAGTGGCAAAAATTATGAAAGAAGCCAAAGTATGCAATGAGGAACACTTTGCCAAAGCAGAGAAGTGTAATAGCACTGAAGAAAACCTGTGAGAATCCACATCATTAAGTAGTTGGGAATATTATTCCAACAGCTACTAATGACACAAAGGAAGCAGTGTTCAATGGGTATTTCTGCTTTTTATTCAGGACAGAGTGGAGGACACATTCTTATTAAAGAACAGTGCGGAAAATATTTCCTAGAGCAAAGCAGGAGGCTGTTAAATCAATAGGTGAAGATTCCCCCATCTGCAAGTGGGAAGAGAGGAAGCACATGAGCTGTCTGAAACACTGAAGAAATTGTAGAGGTGTAGGCAAAGGCTACAACTATGGTAACATTGTGAAAGGTTAACTCTAAGAATGTCAGCTTTGGCACTAGCCCCTGGCAAAATAATGTAATGGGTCACCTGCCATTTCTTTAATAAAGAATTAAAGAACAATACAGTGAATATCAGAATGAAAAGTTAGTGACAACAAATCTTGACTGTTTTTCATATCATGTCTGTACTTTCATATCTTTGATGAAATTAAACATTTCATTGATAATAATGTGGATATTATAGATTTCTGTAGGGTATCTGACTTGGCATTTTCTTTTACTTTGACCGAGAAACAGGTATGTTGTAGATTCAGAATATTTCTCCATTAAATGAAGCACTGGTTAAGGACCCATATGGAATTGTGAACAAGGAATCACTTGTGAGACATCACTGGTGGAGTCCTACAAGCTTTAATTCATGGCCAACAGCTACTTAATGTTTTTATTGGTTAACTGAAGGAAAACACAGTATTGTTAGATATAATATTCAGAGATTACCTAGATAGGAAAGAATGCTTAATAACAAAGGGAATAAATCAGTTACATTTAATAACTTGGATTCTGTGGTCAGCTGCAGGCAACAGAAATGGTTGTCAGTATAAGAAAACCGTATTTACAGACTGGGGAAGAAGTACCTCTGTGAATGTTTCGTGAGTTGTAAAGGATAAACAGCAAAATCAAATTCCCAGTATAGCACTGAAACAAAAAGGGTAATACGGTTCTTATATATATGAGAGGAAGCTGGAGGAAGCTAAAGGACATTATGTTCTCTCTGGATGTGGTGATGGGAACCTCTAGTGGGATGCTGTGCTCTGAGTTGGACCTTAAGTCCTGTGGCCTATTGTGGAGGTAGAAAGAACTTGGACATGAAATTGTAGGATGGTGAAAGATATTTTACAGCTAAGACTTGGGGACCCCACTCTATCTATGAGCTACAAAGATGATCAGGGGACTGGAGCATCTCTCTTCTGAGGGAAGGCTGAGAGACCTGGGTTTGTTCAGCCTGGAGAAGAGAAGACTCAGGGGGGATCTTGTCAATACTTATAGATATCTGAAGGGTGGGTGTCAAAAGGATGGGGCAGGATTCTTTTCAGTGGTGCCCAATGGCAAGACAAGGGGCAGTGGGCACAAGTTGGAACACAGGAAGTTCCACCTGAATATGAGAAAAAAACTCTTTACTGTGAGGGTGCCAGAGCAGTGGCACAGGCTGCCCAGAGAGGCTGTGGAGTCTCCTTCTCTGGAAATACTCAAACCCCGCCTGGACGCGGTCCTGTGCCCCCTGCTCTGGGTGTGCCTGCTCAAGCAGGGGGGTTGGAGGAGATGATCTCCAGAGGTCCCTTCCAGCCTCTACTATGCTGTGATTCTGTGATTCTGTGATCTGCAATATCTATGAACAAGATTGTTGACAAGAATCAGGTTTGACATGAGTAGTTGAGCAGATACTTAACAGCAAAGGCTCTTCAACTTGTCAGAACTGATGACTGAAAACAAATACAATCAAATTCAGTCTTGAAAGAAAATGGAAATTTTAGTCTCTTGTGAGATAATTGATCACTGAAATGACTTACAAGGTTTGGCTTGTGTTTCCTCTGTCCCTGGAAAGCATTAAATTTTGATAATAAGCTTTTTCTAGTTGAAATACAAATAATTTAAGGAAGATTTATTGTGTATTTGTTTAGTCAATGTAGCTAATCGTACCATATCATCTCATGCTGTAATGTCTAAAATAAATAGTTCTACTCTATTAATGTTATTTTCTAAGATATATTCCCAGTCATTTGCCCCACGGTATGGATGCACACCCAGTTTTTACTGATTGCATTCAAATGAATATGCACGAACAGATTTTGGCTATAGTTGTGCATACTTACTTGGGACAGCATTTTGCTCCAGAATGTTTGCAGACAATGCAAACCCAGACTGACAGATACCTAAATGGACAATGATCTGAAACAAGTTTGTTCTGTAATGTAAACATGCCAGTAAGCACACAGGGTTCTTATGAATAGTCCAATAACAAATTTAGAGTGACCAGCACAGCTTAGAGGCAAGATGATATCTTCTGTCACCAAGTTTTCTCCTTGTCCCTAATGAGAACTTTCCACAGGTGCTCCTAGCACTTAACAACAACAGGGCTGAACTAATATTTGGAATTACCTGTGGCGTGTGTTACCCCTTGTTACTTGAATGAAAAGCACTAGAGTAAGGTACTTTTGACAGTTCAATATTTTTTATGCAATTCAGAGTTCTTGTAAGACTCTATGAATTCTGTCTTTTCTGAATACCAAAGGCAAGTCAGGGAAGGAGACCGTACTCCCATCTGCATGACTGCAGAGACCAGTCAATGAGCAATCCTCCAAAGTTGTCAGTAGATCATCTCTCAGTGTTTCCAGGACCTTTCTATGTTGTGTAATTCAGAGAGGGAGATCCATCATATAGGTCCTTAGGGAGGGCAAAGTTTTCTAGCTCCAAACTGGTTAAGGTAGGGAAGAAAAGGGAACAGAGAAGCCTTCTGATATGTTGGGTATGGAAGGCACCAGTATGGGAAGAGAAGCCAGAAGGAAGCCAGGTGCACTGGAAGCAGGATATAATAGAAGGTGTGAACAAACCAGACTCAGCTGTCTCTAGGAACAACCAATATGCAGGGCTTTCTTTTTCTAGGTGCTTCTGGAGGCTACCAGGGCAGCTAAAGGGACTGAATCATCCAGTGTAGCTCCTTAGTCTTTTCAAATCAAGGTCAGCTTTACCCCAGAAGTGTAGTTCTAATTACAATTCTTTTAGGCTGTTTTCAGCCTAACCCTTCCTGACTGCGGCAGGTCATCCAGCCCTCTGCTCCTTCTCTGCCTTGGTGCAAATTCCCTTTGTGCCAGTGCAACTCTTTCTGTGGCAGTGCTCTCAACCAGGGAAATTATTTGGGTGGGGGAAAGATAAAGAAATGCTTTTTTTTTTCTTTAAAACAAACTAGTATACAGATATGCCTGAGAACACAGCCACATAAATAGCTTCAATAGCAAAAGTGGATAGCTAATCAAGTCCAGAGGAGCAGAGGCAGTGCGCGAAGGGGAACAAGCAGACAGAACAGGAAAGAAATGGAAAGGGATTTTTCACCCTAGCTTTGCCATGAACAGCTTCATAATGTGAGCTTCTCTGTACTTTGACTGTTTCTCTCTCTCTGACATACAGATACATGTACACACATACCCTTCTAAAAAATATCCAGCAAAACCTTCCTCCAAGATAGTTCAAATTCCTTAGTGGCCTTGGGTGTGCCTTTGTTTCGTTTTGAATACTGCTATCACATCATAAATGAGCCTGTTTCTACTATCTTAAATGAAGAGTGACGGTCACACCCAGCAGTTCCAACTAGATTTAACCCAGCCTGTAACAGTATTAATCCTAGATCACAACCATAAGCTTCTGCATATGTTTCAAATAAGGGAAACTAGCGTAAACCCAGCACAGTTTTACAAGACGTTGTTCTAGTTCACGAGTGGATAAATTGCAGTTTCAAAAGCTATTTTAGCCTGAACAGGAAACCAAATTATAATAAAAATGACATGCAAATCCTGTTTTCACTACAATGCTTAAAGCAATAAAAGAATAAACTGAGTTTATCAAAGCACCCTGCAGTTAACCCCCTTAATGGTAATGTCAGCCCCCATCCACACCAAGATCGAGGGTACAGAAATTCAGCAATCCTTCAAACTCCAAAAATAGCTTTCTTACAAAGGAGGAGGTTTCTCAGGAGGCGTGGAGGAAATGCAGCAGTAGCACCTATACAGGTTCCTTGGATAAATAGATTCTCGGGGCAGAGACCTCTGCATCAGCCACTCCATTTTCCTTGTGGGTAAAGTCAGTTAATTGATAGTATCAGTAACTTATTTGGACTTTATGTGATTGTTTTTACACTAGCCTTCCTTGTCAGTGTACTTTGATTAAAACAGAGCAGAGGCTGTATTTTGCATGTCTATTTTCTAGAGTATACACTATAAAAAACACAGCAGTAAAGACAGTAGGGCATATGCATCAGGATACTTAAACCACACAGGCAAACAAAATGTATGTTCCTACATCGTGTGGATATTTTAGCAATTATTCCCTCTGATGTAGGAATGACAAAGGTCTTTTTTTAATAAGGATTTGAACAACTTCTTGTATCCCTGAAAAAGACTGATACAACCTGAACAAACTGACACAAGCTAAAAATGTTGCAATGGTTACACAATATTTGAGACACTTTAAATCTGTGTTTGGTAGAAATCTATTTATTTTTATGTCCTTATTTAATTAAGATGAACACAACCCAGTGGAAGCTACTATTAGAAGGTGACACATACATGAGAATGAGATTAAGAAGAATTTGCAGGAAACTCTCAGAGTTGGGCAAGATGAAGTGAGGAGTCTACTTATTTCAGGTTTTTACCCTTCTTTAATGCTGACAATCAATAGATTCACAGCTTTATGATAATCTAGGGTTTAGACATCTCATGATTCTTTAGCTAAGATTGTTTACTGGAGAATTTGAACTTCTCCCACCACTCCAGATCTTTGTTATTGTGTTAAGGTATTGATTTCAGTTTTCAGGCAGTACAGAAACTGTTGAAGAAACGTACCAATGCAATGTTGATTTCCAACAAAATCCCCTCACTTAGACTTTTCTGAGGAATACAAGTGACAGTTAAGATATCTACATTTTTAACTATTTCATTGCTGACTGATTCGGCAGGAATGCCTTGTTAGTGCTGTAATGCCACACTTCACACCACCATTCTCCTGGTCCTCAGCAGCCCACACGCATTCCCCCAAACCTCATGTTCCCATTTCAGTGATGAACTTGTGCTCTTATGAATTCAAAATAGTAAGCAC
Source organism: Sula dactylatra (assembly GCA_013389905.1). Lineage (NCBI taxonomy): Eukaryota > Metazoa > Chordata > Aves > Suliformes > Sulidae > Sula > Sula dactylatra. The sequence continues at coordinate 96,694 of WEKW01030450.1, read as the reverse complement.
ATTCCACATGGAAATTGTAGGAACAGCATAAAACTACATTTTGTATCAGAATAAATAAAACGAGGACTATATTACAGGCTACATTGTTCATTTTACATTTAGTCATGAAAAATTCCATTATTCAATTTAAATGAATCTGTCACATAATTTCCAACCTCCTGCTCCAGAACACTGGAGAATCCAAGCACCTTATTTCAGCTTCTCATTGAGCGTTCAGGTCCTGGAGCACATAGAATATCTTGGGCAGTTTGTCGATGCTGTGGTAGCAGACACAGCCAGCCAAGAGGGCTTTTTTCCTTCCTGCTGTGTTTGGCAAGAAGAGCACAACCTTTCCTGTCACATGTGGTCCCTGCTCAAGTTATCCATACTTTTCTTACCACAAGGTTAGATTACTTTAATGCACTCCGTGTAAGGCTACATCTTGAGGCCATTTGGCAACTGAATCTAGTGTGCACAATTCAACCACCTGTTTATTAAGTGGAGCATCATGCAGAGAAGACATTAAAAAAACAGTCTCCAAAATCTGCAATGGCTGCCAATAAATTTCTGGGCTGAGTTCAAGGTGTTGGTTTTAACCTATAAAGACCTAAGTGGTTTGGGAGTTGGTTACCTGAGAGACTGGCTTTCTTTTCCCATGAAGCAGTGCTCTAAAAGTTGATACAAGGGGAGGAATCTGAGTTGGTATTGTTCAGGTACAATAAGAGTGTTGGCAGGACTCCTATGTGGAAGGCCCTCTTTAGTGCATCCACATTATAATAGGTTTATCTATTGTGAAATGTCTCTGTTCATGGAAGAATTCAGAATTAACATGCCAGTCTGGGTCCAAACAAAGGCTAGAAACACTCATGCTGAAGCCTGTTGCTGTTTTCTGATTTCCCCATTATCTAACTACAGTTGCTATTTACATTACCTAACCTTAGAAATGTGATTTGGTAATCTAAGTTTAACCTGATGTTAACAGCTGCTAACCCAGCTATGGCTCACATTGTGTGTTTGGCATCCCAATCTGAGGCACCTGTCTCTTCTGACAGGCTATGTAGAATAGTTCAAAACCTAAAGACCTGCCGGAAGAGACTAACATGCTACAGCAACCCAGATATTTTTCTTGGTTAATTTGCCAGTGTCCCTGAGTCTGAGTCAAGCTGGATTATTCCTGGCCTTCAGACCCATGACTACATCTCTACTAGTAAATAAAATGGCACAGTACCTGTTCTCCAGCATTTAAGTGTCCTGGTAAATTTCACATCGGTAAGTCTGAATTCCCAAAACTGACTGGTCTGACACATGCTGTTGAGAGCAGCTTCTGGCTGATTAAATCCCTCACAATGTGCCTGGGCACTGTGTGGGAGAGTCCTCACGAGTGTGGGTCAGAACCAGGCCAGGGATCATGCCAGCAGTCACATTGTGTGTCATGGGAAAATGCTTGCGTTCAAGCCCTCATGAGTTTAGTTTACTAGTGTGAAAGTAGCCTGGAAATCTTGAAGTCATTGGCCTAAAACAGCTTCCTGTATGACCAAAGAATCAGGTTCCCAGATAACAAAATGTCTCAAAGGTTGATATCCCTGGTACTGTCCTGGCCTGATGAACAATGGGAAGACTGATTTTACAGGAGAGCTGTTGGGACTTTACTGGACATTTGTCAACAATGGGTCAATCTCTTTGAAGATGTTTCTTCTTACACTTCCTGGTGGAACAGGGAGGTACTACTTTCATTATCTTTCTGAGGAAGCAATCACTGCAGAGACAGACTATTCCGAAAGTTATATTGAAAAGGTGGTGTTAAGCCAGCAAATTAAATCTTGCCTCCAAAGTTCCAGACTTGGAACATGATCTATATTGGTCCTTCCAATAAAATGCAGGTCGCAAAAGAAGGGGATGCCTAATGTCTTTTCGTACATTAGACAACAAATATGACAATGTTTACAGACTTGTCTCAGTGGAAACAAAAAATTAACTGTCTTGGTGTTTCTTACCCAGAGAAGGTTGTGAAGTTTCCGTTACTGGAAATCTTGGAGAGTACCATAGATATAGATGTCTCTGCTTTGGGCAGAGGTATGCATTAGATGGCTACCCAAAGTGTCTTTGAGCTGTATGATTCTATAATCATATTTTGCTGAAGTACATTTCTGTTACTTCAAAATATGACTGAAACTATATTATTGCATCAAAAGCTGTTTGCACATGGGGGTGAAGGCTGGTATAGAGTCTCAGTCTTCAGGTCCAAGAACAGCAGAGTTATTCTGGGGAAAAAAGATAATTTTCTGGGGAGATGAACTACATTGTAGAATTAATGACCTTTATCAGCACCCTTTGATCCAGTTAAACTTTTCCAAAGACAATACCTAATATTAGGCTCATTAAGAATAACAGATACTACCAAAGTGTTTCACACCTACGCTGCATAAAGAAAACTTATTATACATTTCTGAAATCTCCCGCAGTTTGTTTTCAAGACCCCACCTTCATGACAGTATCTCTTAATCTTGATTAATGTCAAAGATCAAAAGCATCCATATGAGAGCAGACTGAGAATTTTCCACCTTGCTAGTTCTGTTCTGCTGGAAAATGCCAATTTATCAAAATGAAAATGTGTGTCCATAAACATAGCCATTTTCAAGAAACTTTATTTGAAAGCTTTTTCATGTTAAGGAATTTCTTATCCTTAGGAACCTAAGTATTTATCTGAAGTAAATAGCTCTCTCATAAGTAGCCTGAAAGATATGAAGAAATCCATGTTCTAGCTGTTTCACAGAAGAAATTTTAGTGTACTAGAAACTGGGGGCAAATTATCTTAATTACATAAACATTGAAGAGTCTGACTACATCCTGGAGCAGGCAGCATACTTCTGATATGCTAAAATTTGTCCTGTTTGACAGAATAATTTCCTTTTCTGTTCTATGCCAAACTGATCACTTTTGTGAGGTTTATAGAAACTTCATCAACTCTTTTCTTTTTAATCAACTCTTAATCAAATTTTAAAATCAAACAGAGATTGCAAACTCTGACAATAACTGTTTTATTTGCATCATTCAGGGTCCTTTTCTCACCTGTCCTCCACTATCCATGCTACCAGACTTTGTAAGGGCTCCCAATTGTAATGTTTTACAACACATGAACCATTGCTGTTTCCCACTATAGCGCTTATGCTGTGTGTCATTTGAGCTTGCAAAATGTTGGCATTACTTTGACCCATAACTGTTTGCCTCTTGGGAATGATGAGGTCTTGTGCTGAAAGACCTTTCAAGCATCATCACTTATCTCATGGTGAGTTCTACCAGCTATATCAGAAAGGTTCATGGCTCATGAAATGGAGATATTTTGACAATAAGGAGACTCACAAGTTCTGTCAGCTGTACCAACAGAAACAGCGATGTCTCTGAGCTAGCCAAACAGGACATTCAAATGCAATGCACTTTAACCATTAGTGATCCAAAGGATGTACCAGGCCCATCAGTGCTAGGAAACTTGAATTCTCTGTTAAAGACTTACAAGCTCTAGTGGCACAATTCAAATTCCATTTCTGTAAGACTATGTGAGGCACAGATGGGACTCCAAATGGTCCTCACCACTGCTTGACTGGAAACAAATACGGTAGATTTGGCAGGAAGAAACCTTTCCCTTGCCTTTATAATGTGTATTGTTATGGCTACTTCTATTTTGGTGGTGCAATTGGCTCGCAGATGCTGGTCTAATACTTTTTTTTCTGCTTTGTGCTCTGAATAATTGGAATTTAATTCATTCAGATTTTAAAAGCTCTGAACAAAACATGGTACTTAGCTTCAGCCTTGTCTTTTCATTTACATAACAATTGCACATTTCTTGCTATGTATCACTAAAGGTTTCTGAGCACAGGCGAATTTCAGCTATCATCAGACAGGCAGTAAGGGAGCAGGAGCTGTACACCCATAGTGAGAACAAGCCTGCTTAAATTAGGTAGTGATTAATGGGCAGTTTGAAGT
>WEKW01030450.1:72742-90770 GCA_013389905.1 Sula dactylatra | reverse complement strand
CACAGGGTGTATTCGATTAAAACAATATCTCACCGAAGAGAGCTTTGCTGGAGCACTACTGGCAGCATGTGTAATTTAGACATTATGAAAGGAAGGCTGTAATGCTTAATCTATGTAAGGATACATTTTTTTTTTCAGAAGATGTCAATTAATAAGTCTTACATATCAGAAGAGTGGAAGATTTCCTTTATTATGGAAATATACTGTTCTTATATAGGAGAAGATTGCTACTTTTTACTGATTTGGGTATATCTTCTTCTCAAACACCAAGCAAGAATGGCAAAAGCAGCAATTTTTACAGGTTTTGCATGTCAATATGTGTCCATGTTGTGGTGCTTAACGTGACACACCTCACAGGACTCCAAGATGTAGAAATTGTTGGGCGGGCAAGCACCTCTGAAAATCACACATTCCCTTTAGCCAAAATATTTGTAGCTCAGGGGAACTAGAATTGTTCTGCGAAATACTATAGACCTCAAAATAATCTTAGGGAGAAAAATACCTAAACTTTATTACCTTTGTTTTACAGCAGAGGAGACTAAGAGGCAGAAAGGTTAAAGCCAAAAATGTCACAAAAGGAGTCAACAGAGAATGTGGCTTCTTGTTCAAGCATTTTGAGAAAAACTCCGGTTTCAAAAAGGCTGAGGAGCCTACAACAAGTGAAACAAGAAAGAAGCTTTGTATATGCTCATATATATACTTTTGTCTACTGAGTTTAGTCATAACTGCTTCCCTGCTTAAAAAAGACATTTTCTAAATGGGCAGAACCTCAAGGCTGAGAAAGACTTCTTTCATCAAATGAAGGCTGGGAACCTTATTTGCATTAGCAGAAGAGGAGATAGCACCAGGGAAATCTAAGTCTCTGGAGAAGTAATATAGGGCAAACAGCAAATACCAGTACCATGGTGCAGCACCAAGGATGCTGTTTGTATAAGAATAGTTAAGCTTTTGTCCAATTTTTCCATCCTGTGTAAATTGTTTTAATTCAACTTGATTTTACTTGGAGAAGAATTAATATATGAGACGTGTCATTCAAAAAAACAATATAAAATACTGCTAGTGAAAGGCTGAAAAGATAGACAGGTGTCTGGAAGAAATTTTTCAAATATCACAGTCTGTCTTTTAAAGGAACCTGAATATGATCTGGACTTCCTTCAGTCCCAAATTAATGTACAATTCACATACATGTTTACAATTAATTTAGTGCCTTGTGCATAGAAGTTCAATGCTTTAGATTCCTCATGCCTTACAGCTTTTTTAAGTGTTTTCATTAGCTGCTGAGCTAAGATAATAAAGGATATATCATAAAAACAAATGCATTGATCCTCCATGGATCCTGTGTCTCAGTATTAATGGATTTTGTTATTACTTAGTTTTTATATTTCCTAAGCAGTATTTCTTCTACTTAATGTTGGATATCAAGCACTGTACCACCTTACCAATAAGTAATTTGCCTTTCTGTGGAACCCTTAGCCCCAGAAAAAATGCCCAGTGACCCTATACGTAAGTAAGTGACTAAGAAAACATTATCTTCTGTGTATAATTACCTGGTCTAGTGAAAAAACCCCAATCAAACAAACAGACAAACAAAAACCAAACAACCAACCCAAAACCTAAGAAGATGGCTTCTTCTTCCATCCTATCATGGAGTTATAGCCTCTCTCCATAATACAGCACCAATGTGAAACTTCTTAGTAGCTTGTTCCAAATGAGAGGTGTCATTTCAAAGACAAGAATAGGCTGCTTTGCTGAGGAAGGGGATTAAGGGAATTGGACATAAAACAGAGGGAAAAGAAAAGCCCTGATGGCTGGGCTCTGCCATAGACAAAGTAGGTGGAGTGAACACTAGGTTTTTATTAGTTTCCAGCCATCAGCAGCTGCCTTACTCCATCTATAGTTTAAATTAACCTCTGGCTTTACAGCTGAATACTCCCCTGAAGTTATGTGCCCAGCCCAGATTGTGCCTTTCTCACAAGGAATAACCCAATGGTACTACGATCAGCAGGGCAGAGATTAGATCAGTCACTTAGTGTATGAGAGCCCCATATATCCTCTTTCTGATTTATAACAGCAATCTGAATCAAAGTATTTCACTTCAGGCACCTTTGCTCTGTAAGTGAATGTGGGCTGAGGCTTTCTCTCTAGCTTGCTTGATAAAAAGTTCTGGTTTGGGTTGTAGCCCGTATATTAACTTGAAAAAGCTGGGCTTTAGACCCTCCTCCAAAAAATATTTATTAAAGAATGGCTGGGAGCTGTGTATGTGTGCAGAAGACAGATTTTACTGACTTTGTATGTATGCAAGCATGGACACATTTTACTGACAAACCCCTGGATGTCTCCAGGATTTATCCAAGCAGACATCTTGGAGTTACAGCTGGATTTAAGTGTCTAAAGTGGCAGTTAAGCATCTAAGTGTTTTTCTGGATTATTTATCACTTTTTTTCCTCCCAGTTTCTCTTTGAATTTCCCCTCTTACTGGAAAATCTGTATGTTACAAACAAGCATATTCCCAGCAGCTGGAAGTATGTTAAAGAATACTCACCCTGCAGTATTTCAGGTCTTAATAAAGCCACTGACCCAAGAAAAAAAAAAAAACCTATAAACTTTAGTGCTAGCAGGTGAAGAGCTTTTCACTGAACCTGTCTTCTTAGATCACGGATTTTGGCTATGTTGCATTTATACACTCCTCATCCACAATACAACATATGTGTATGGGCCACCCCCTATTCCAGGTCCTGTCCAACCAGGCAACAAGAGAAAAGGATCACAATTTGTCCCCATACCCCTCAGCCCTGGTGGGTATGCTAATTTCTGTCCAAACAGGCTAAAACACAGAAAAAAACCCCTTTCTCTCTAGCACATGCACAGTTGTGTGGGGAGCTACTCCCCTGCCTGATGGGGAGAATTCACCTTGTAAACACTTTTACTGTCAAAACTTGGCTATGGAATCTCTGCACACACTCCCCCTTTAACTGCCTTCGACTCTGCTCCCATCACAGACAGTTTCCTCAACATGTCCACAGTTTCTCCATTGCCTTAGCAGAAACCTTCTGCCAAAGATAGCCCACTGAAGGCAAATGGTGAGAAACAAAATAGCTATTGTGGGATAGTGAATGTATCAGTGTGAAAAGCAAAAGGAGTGGAACAAAGAACAAAGCTAACAGAAGTCTGAACAGAGGAGGGAAAAGCTTTTCCTCCTCATTCCTCCAGCAAGTAAAGACTGAGACTCAGACCAACTGTGTCTGCTTAAGTTGCAACTAAAGATTCTGGGTTTCAGAGAATGATCCCAGCTCTATGAATTCCCCAAAGCATGTAAAATCAATGTTTTGACTTTGGACTGCTTCTGTAGGTAACCAAGACATACACTGTATCCTAAATAGGACAACTGAGTGTTGAGTCCATCTTAAGCACTGCTGACCTACAGATATAATGTCTAGGACCTGAAAGGGGAGATAATCTGAGCATACTTATGCTCAATGCACAGCCACTTTTCTTAAAAAATAGATGGGAACTAGACAAACATCTTTTATTATATTGCTTGTAGATAGGACACTGGTCCGGACCCACCCCAGCTTGAAGAAGTTTAAACCTTTTGCTCCCACCCTATGTGAAAGTACCCAAAGTATTAGACTGCCAATGAAAGAAAGCAATGTGTGTTATTCTTTCGTGTGCACACACATGAACATGAACACCCAAGTTTATCTCTGTGCATCCACAAATGGTGCTTGATCATGAAACCATGTATTAGGACCATTCCCTGAGAACTGTGGAAATCTCTCCTTTTGGTCCTTTTTTCTAATACTTGTAAGAGATGTTATCCTTTGGCCTTAAATGGGACTAAATACAGCCCGTAAGTGAACGGCATGGTACCAGGATGGTGACTCATATGCTGGAAAATATGTACACTCAATGGAGGTCTTGTGAAAGCAGTGTAGCCCAAGGCTCAGCTCCAAACCTCAGCCACAGCTACAACCAGTCTATCCATTCAGGCTGCTCCCACCTGCCATGAATACAGCAAGAGATTCCCCCTCCCTCTGACACCTTGTTTCCTCTCCTGTGACGTGGTGGTGCTAAAACTCATGTTCCCACTGCTTTGGTAATGTGAGAAACACCTAAACCTACAGCAGGGAATAGTAGATAGGCATTAATACCTCCTATCAAGAGAGCCTCTAACTCCATCCCTCCAGGAAATCTGTACCTGCTTAAAAGGCAACTGCATAATCAATGAACAGATGGCACAGGAAGGAAATCAGAGTTGGACATCTCTTCTTATTGGCTATGAGAGCTGGTAAAGAAGGTTAGCCAGAGCCATTCGTCCTCCCATCCCCAGCACATACCCCTTTCAAGAATGAATTCTGCACGTTCTGCCCTTATACCGATTAGTTCTGTTTTCATGATGAATGAATCGTGATTGTGATCCTTGCCAAAAAGAAAACCCCTTCAAATGATTAATCTTTAATAAAACTTAAAAGGTTCAAGCATGTTCATGTGTTATTTGGAAAAATATGGTTAACAGAAGTCATTGAGTCGTAATGTCACCTTCACTTAACTAAACATGAGATCAACAGATTTGGTGGGTTCAGGCCAAGTCTTACCAGACAGGACTGTGCATTGCAGAGGCTACACCCTACCCACTGGTATTACTTGGCAAGGCTTGCTGGAAGCGTCAACAGAGAAACCATAGATCAAATGAAGGGAGTATAGGGCTATCTTTTTTACCACCTTGTATCCTGAAGGCCGCAAGCAATATGAGAAAGTGATTCTGTGCCAAATATAGCAGGAGTGTATTTGTGTGCAGCAGATGCTAAAGGAATAGGGTCTAAAATAGGTTAGATGAACAGCAGTCTGCAATTGCCTGCTTCTTCCTACTGATTCCAAGGTAGCCTACTCCAGAGGGAAACTTCTATACTGCAGACTTTAAAACTGAATAAGATGGTGTTCTTCCCTGTTGTTTTTCATACTTCCTCCCCAGAAAACAGAACTATTTCAGTTATAACTGCTAGTGATTACCAGTGATCTCTCTCTTGGTAACTCAAGTTAGAAAAAAGAAAAAAAACCAACCAAAAAAAAAAAAAACCACAAGAAAATATAAACCTAAAAAAAGAAAATCTTTTGGCTAGTTGCTCTGTATCTGGTTTTTTGGACCATACTAAACCCTGAGCATATATCAGAGTGATAGAAGCTCACTGTGTATCTGGAAAGTCCATTGCACATGGAGTTTAAGTCCAATGCAACTCAGCGACAACTATCCTGATAAAGTCATAGAAACTGAAGGAAAATTCCATTGCAGAAGACTGCTTGAAGTGAAACTTCAGCCTGACAGTTAAAGTCAGGCCATGCATCATTTGCATCATTCAATGAAAAAATAATATCTGAAAAGATTGAGCTAAAGAGTCTTACTAATTTTTGTCCTGTATTTCTGTAAGAATGTTTTGGAGAGTGAAATTCTGTTTTCATGGAAATCTGGGGAATGTAGGGCACTTTAAAATGTCTACAGCTTACATGCCCATGCTGAGAGCTCTAACACAATGTATTGAGTCAAAGTAGAACAATAATATATAATCAGAAAGTTCATGAATGTGTGAAAACACAAAACAGTCTCTATTGCAAGCAGCTTGCAAGCAATCCATTGCCAGACAAAAAACTGAATATGCTATCCATCAAATAATTTGAAGTAAAGTCAGATTGGGAAGAGCTTCAATTCAGAATCCATAAGTAAAATGTCATGAAGTGCGACATATAAGAGTTTCATCTCATCTGAAAAGTTAAAGTCAGTCAATTATTCCCCAGCATCTCCTCTGTATTTAACAATACAGCAGTTGAGCTAATTCCAGCAATAGTTGACTTAATAACTGGCTTTAAAAGCCTAAAGAATGCAAGAACAAAGAATGTAAGAACAAAAAAGTACAGATTCAGTCTTTATGCAAAAAAAAACAAAAACAAAAAAAAAAACCCACAAAACAACAAAACAAAAAAACTTTGCTGCAGAAAAAAGAAATATAATGGGAAGATCTTTGACAATGACAAAAAAGGTGAAAAAGATACTATCGTCCTGTAAGACAGGAAGCCAGGCTTGTATGGTCACTGGAATGCAATACTGTTAGTTCCTGTGAGAAGTAGATGGAAAATATCTAAACTCAACCACAGCTATAAACATCTGGATGCTCAGCTGCCCTGTTGGCTGAGAGGAAGCAGGTGCAGTTGTCCTCTTGGTTTAAATTAGCCTTACACTGTTCAAGGTAGACATTACTAGAAGAGGCTAATGGCCCCCAGATGGAAACATGACCAGCCCCATCGCAGTGGACAGGACTGTCCGGATTTCAGGGGAAGAAATGGAACTTGGGTAAGGTCAGCCACAATAAGGATCTTATCTTTGAAGATCATAACATTTTCCATACTCTTTTTCTTCAGTAGACCCTCTCCCTTGAGCCAAGCAGAGAGAGGTAAGAGAGCCTCAAGGTCTCTGTTAAGAAGATGGAGAGTCAGCTGGCCTGTACACAGCAAGGCTTCAAGTACTAAGGTGTGCACTGACAGGATGTATCTGTTCAGAAAGCAGATTTGTAACCAACAATGTTGTTTAGGTCAACTGAATTGGAAAAAATGGCTAAATTGTACAACTGTCTGGTTTGTGAACAGCACTGTCTTACTCCAAAGGGGACTATATATCAGATAGTGTATGTTAATCAAGCCTGTTTGTACGCACGAGTGTGACTGTACCTGCAAACACTGCATACACTGTCTTATGTACCAAGTATCGTTGGCACTTAAATTGCTGTACAAGCCACCATTAAGACCTCATCTGTATCAGTTGCCTATGTACAAATTCAAAATGAAACAGATGTAGAGAAGGTTCATCAAAAGGAAGCTGGACATGAAGCATCCATCTTTCTGAACAGGTTTTGTTTACCTTAGGATGCAAAAGCCAAGGGAGAGGAATACCAAGGAAGAGAAACTGTTTAAATTAACACAAGAACACATGGGTATAATAAACTGCTCGTGAGATGTAAGATGTGGGATGTTTGAGTCTGAAATGGCTTTCTATTAGGGATAAATAAACAAACAAAACCCTAAAATATTTCTCAGTAGCTTTACAATGATACATAAGAAATTAATGAAAAGACAATACAAAACTGGATGCCCAGAGAGCAGAGGACCAAACTGCCTTGACTCAGAAAAACCGTTCAAGTTCAGTTTCTAGCCTTACTTCATTCCTGTGAATATAGTCTCATTTGTACCTTTAAGTTATTTTCCTTCCCTAAGGATTATGCTAAAAGTCATGATTCAAAAGGCAGCCTCTGCAACTTCCAAAGAACATCAAGAAATGTAAGCAGACACCTCTCTCTTGGATAACTATCCACAGGTAAGAAAAGCAGTATTACCTGATTCCAGCTTCCTGATTACCTGATTCCTTCTTTGGGAGGGGATGGTAACCATCACAGGGTAGTAACTAGCCAGAAGAAGTCATGATGTCTGACCAGAGAACAGCTGTTAGTGAAGAGGTAAGGTTCAATTTTGAGGCTTCACTTGTAGCTTTAAGACATATGTAACATCTTCAGCTGATTAAGTTAGGAATTGTTTTCCATCAGTCAGAAAGAGTAGAGAAAGTTATTTGGGACAGTCACTAGCCTAATTTTGGCTATACTCAGCTGAGGTATGAGATGCCTTGACTCAGATCTTCCATCTTATTCTGTCAGAATTTATCTAAAGCTTTCTTGACCAACTACAAATGTCCTAGCACCTATGTTATTGTTTATTCTTGGATTTCTTCTTCTAGCAATTGAATGTAGATGGGATGAAGGTATGGATAGGTTACCTCCAGGATATCAGCTTAAAGCAGCTGCCCTTTATGCCTTTTTGTAGCTCTGCTTCAACATATTGCTCTCCTTGTGCTCCATGACATATATGAGTATACTGCAAGTAAAAGCATGAAAGTTAGAAATCAAAGTTAAAATTTTTCTATCAAGCAAGTTAAAGCATGCATGTAAGTAATTGCTACAGAGCAACTGGGCAACGTACGTCAACATAGCTTGTGCCACAGTAACTGATTTCTGTGTCCTATCTTCCCATCCAAACCTTGATACACTTTAATTCAGGGCTCTGCTGCAGTTTGTTTGTTCAAATGTGGAAGGACATTAAAATCATAGCCAGCTAGCACTGCCAGTAATCCCTGTTCTCTGGGCACCACTGCCACCTGCTCAAAAGACAAATTACTGTATTCAGTTTGACATGAGATCTCTGCTTTTCCTAAGCTCTTCTCCCTCATTCATTTATGCTCAAAGTGAGAAATCCATGTTTCTGGTACTGCCCTAAACCTGCCCCAAAAGAGATGCCAGCAGTTTAGCAGCTTACCACTGCTTTATGTGAGCAAGGTTTTGTGAAAACACGTACAATTTAGGAAGTAATTTTTGCAAACTGACAGTTCCAGACAAATGCTCCCCAGATTGCTTAAAAATTGCATTGTGACTAAACCAGGACAGAGTATAACGGTAGCTGAGACAAGGCCAAGTCAAAGAAAATGCAGACTACTGGCAGTTATTTTCCCCTCTATGAAATATGATATCTAATATTTTTCTTTACATAATCCCTGGCAGTTAGGTGAGTGGGTTTACCTGCCTTTTACAGATGGATATACCAGAACAAAGAACTGATCAACTGATTTGAACAAAGCTATAGATGAGTTTGGTAGGAGCAGCTGACCTAATCCGAGGCCTCTTATAGCCCCTTTCACCCCTTTCTGGGGTAGAGAAGCTTGGTTTTAGTGCTCGCATTCACCATTACACCGGTGGCATCCTCTCCTTAGTCGCTTCAGTTGCGCTTGTTTATTCTGCTGGTGTTCTCTGATCATCTTTATTACCACAAACTGAGCAGAAATTGTTGTTTTAGAGTTCATCTTTTTGTTAGACTACTTTTCCATTATTTTCTAAATGAACTCGCAGGAACCTCTTTTAATTATTTTGGCTTTTCTAGTCAATATTTCCATTTTGGCTTCTCAGTATTATGCTTACATGTCATGAAATATACATCCTTTTTTAAATTCTTCCACTATTCCTGCTTCCTACAAAATTTTTTTAAAATTTAGTACCTTTGTCAGTTTTGTGATGTAGAGTATTGAATTGAAATTCAAATGTAATGTAGATTGGACGTAAGAGTTTTTAATACTCTCTCATGTTTCTCTGTTGCTCTCTTTCATTTTGGAGAGCTATGTTCTCCCATGTTTTCCTTTGTTGGCTCTATTGACAGATAATTCCTGTACCTTGCTACATGCTAGCTTCATGCTGAGTGCTGTCCCCTTTCATGGGACACTTGGCCACTGAGTCTGGATGAACCCAACCTTCACTGCCCCTTCCATTGCTGAGTCCAGAACCTTCTGGTTGTGAATCTTTCTTCTGTGGCTTGTGCATTCACAGTTCTCACCAAGAAATTGTAAACCCAGTATTAGCTCTGAAGAATGTACCCATTGTGTTTTGGGTTATTGTGTAATGGTCTACCCAAAGCACACTGGAATTAATGGGATCTGTCATCTGGCTTAGCTGACCGTAGTGCAAACACTAAGAAAAAAAGGTAACATTATATACCTGACTTATTTATCTGACAAAAAAAAAAAAAAATCTCTGTTATCTCTACTAAATAGTCTAGTGTTGCTTACCAGAAAGTCTACATGAAAAATGGTAAGTCATAAGATGGTGAGCTTTAGCATTGAGGGGTGTTCCCTTTCCCATTACAGGAATGAGAACCATTTCTAATGAGATGTCAAAATCTCCAGTTACTATTTAGTAACAGTAAATAAAAGTTGTAACAGCAAATAAAAGACTTCGTGGCAACACAAATATCACAAAGGAAACCACAAAGGTTCCTGATACAGTCATAAGGGACAGAAAGAGGATATATACTTTTTAAAAGAGCATTTAACAAAACTCACCCCTATAGAAACATTTAAGCCTCGAGAGACTATTATTCATGTTGAAATATTTTATTAGTATTTTCAAACGCCAGTGCAAACCAGTGACACACAGAGACTGTCAGATGAAAATTATTTTTTCCTTTAAGGCAGAAGCTCCCCAAATCAATGCTCTAACTGGAGAGAGCGTGTACTCTGGACGATTTCAGCTGCTGTGAACTGATAAATAATGACTTTAGCAAATGCTGGTTCGAAAAGGGCAGCACTAGGAGGGTTTTGGCCAGCAGGTGGCGAGTTTTCTTCAGGATTGCACTTTCAAGAAAAGATTTTTATGGTCCCGTCTGTTCAATAATGCCCTGACTGTATTATTCCTACAGTTTTACATACAAAAGCCTATCTCAAAATAACCTTAAGGGTCTGACCCCAAACCACAAATAGCAGGAAGTTCTCGGTTAGGGTTGAAACTCTGTCAGTACTTAACCTTCCCCTTGGGCCAAGGTATTACAGCATACTTGGTATTTAGAATCACCTGACAGCACAAAGCCCCCTCCGTTAGATGACCTTTATCTCTAACACTTCAGCATAGCTGTGTATGATAGAAAATTGTCTTTCTGACTTGACTCTCAACTTCCTTTGCTTTTGTGACTTTTAGCTGATCCCTTGGCTTTATTTCCATGTAGTTTCAGTGGGAATTTATATACTTTTCAAAAGATAATGCTAAAAAAAAAAAAAAAAAGGAAAAACAAAAGGAATGCCATTTTTTCTATAGTGCTGGTATATATTTAGAAGCTGCTAAAAACAGGAAAGACATTGTGAGTGATTATACAACTAAAATTCTGATTTCTTATATGTTATCCTCAATAAAACCCATTTTAGAGTTGTTCTAAATAAAAAAAAAACCTCTTCCCAGCTCAGTATTTCTATGTAGTTTAGCCAGACACTGGTTCTGTATTGGTAACAATAATACTTTGTGTTAAAATAACACCTTTCCACTGAGTACAAGCCAAGAAATTGAATCCGCAGTGACACAGGACTGCAGTTGTTAGATATTACTGTCATTGAAGTCAAATGTAAAAACTCGTATAGATTTCTGTGGGAGAATCCCACAACTGCTTCAAAGTCACACGGTCATGTCAGCAGTGTATATGGCCAGAGATCAGCTAGCCTCTGGCAATCATACTATAGAAGAGAGGGAATGTGGATGTGATCTAGAGGACTGCGGACTGATGTCACTGTATTAAAAATGTCCTTGTCCCCTGTGGAGACTTGGCCCTTGCATCTGCCAGCAGCTCTGGTCAATTAGCTGCAGAGCTGCAGCCAACTGACTGGGAAGTGGTGCTGGGGTCACCAGCTATTGACAACACATTTGTGTGCAGCAGGGAAGGTGACCCCAGCACATGCACCTTTAGTGCTGTAGTGAAATCCACTGTCACTGTACAGGAGCTGAAATAGTGGCAGTCCTAAATATTCACTGAAATAGTGAATGTCCCAAACCTGTTTTTAAAGTTGACCCCCACTGACTACTGGACCAGCTTTGACCTCCCTTGAAGGCTTTCCAAGGCCCAGGGGCAGGATATTTAAAATACCACCCACATTTCTGAGCTGTAGACTGTGAGTCAACAGATCTGACCAGGCAGAGCTGCCCCAGGAGCCAGTCCGAGGCTGCAGAGTGGGTTTGCACAGGATCTTCACAATCTTCAACACCTCTTCACTCTGGTTTCTGTTCTGAACAGGCATGGCAGTTGGCGCATCAAAGACATGGAAATGAAACACCTCCTTGGTGTTCACAGCTCTGGGAAGAGGGTAGGAGTTTTGTGGCACAAACACTGGTTGAATCTCCCCTCATGCTACTGCATGTGGATTGAATGTGCCTTTGGACTCTGGTGCCCCATCCGTCAGGGTGAGGAAATATGAGTATTGGCAATTGACTGAACTTAGGGCCTTGTTTCATTACTTATCCCGGGATCTATGCAGTGAACAAAGCCAGAACAAGATCCCAATTAGAGTCCTGTTTGTATTGCTGTCTTCAGTCCTGCTAAGCCCAAAGGAGATGCTGAATTGCTGCCATGAAGTGTTGCTATGATAAATCCTAGGAAAAGCTTTTCCAACCACTTCCTGCACAGAAAAGATTTCATTTCTCAGTTGTAACACAAGTCTTGTCATGTAGGTTTATGATCTTTCAACTACTGCAGGTATGTACTTCATTAACTAGTGAAAATAAAGCCTGGTAAAAATGCAGAAATAGAAAAGACTTACACCCATCTCATTTACCTTCAGGCAATGAATTGAGATGCCTAAAATAGGGACCATTGGCTCTGTGTATGTGCTGGCATATGGTCAATCAAAAAAATAAAGTTTTTTCTGAAATGTGAGTCAGATCTCAATGTGAGTTGGCTTTACCTCCACTCTCTGAAGAATCTGGAATCCAACACTCCTAAATTAGGTGCAATAGTTTAATTGGAAGAGTAACACACCTGGACTGAGTTACAGGTATAAGTAAGGTCAGAGAATGAGTTTCCTCTGCTTTTGGGAAGTCCTGGAACCACTGGAGGTTACTAGCCCAATGTCACTGTGATGAAATCCCTCAAGGGAAGATAAATGTTGTGGAATCCTGATTCCAGTCCCGTGTTTGACAGACCATGGCAACCAAATGTTGCCTTCATTCTCTAAAAGTTATAGAATACTACTTTAACTGTTAGCTATAGTAAATATAAGGCTTATCAAATACATGTTGTTCCAAAAATTTTAAAAGATAAAGGTGGCTGACATTCCTTGAATCTATATACTTGTACCCCTATTTCTATTGTGCATACTGTAAGGCTGTCTGTCTTAATCCCTCTCTATGTTTACATACAAAGGTAATTTCCTTTTGTATGTGTGTGTATATATATGTATACATATGTATCTCTAATTCCATACATACCTTTTTTTTACCACCTAGAAATAATTCTTTCACCTCTATGACATATAATTCTTTGTGATCCTTTTTCCTAGCCAAACCTGAGCTGGATCAGTTGGAGGATACCCCTACTAAGTTTCCAGCCTAGTAGAAATGTATATTTTATAACAGTAGAGAAAGGACTTCTCTGTAAAACATGTGGCATAGGCATAATCCACAGCAAAATGATGTGATGTCCAGGCTTTGCTGGCATTCCACTTGAGCGTCCCAATTCACACTGGTCTTTGTCTCATAGGCCCATTCTGAGCTTGTGTCACCAAAACCTTCGGTTTCTGTGGGGTCATTAAATCCTTACTCAATTTCCAGCAGATATGGGAATTGTATGTGGGTGAATACAACGTACACAAATCATTCCAGCCACCCTTGTATTAAATGAACTTTTTTAAGAACCTGGTTTTGACCTGATAGAATATAATGGTTTCAAGGGAACCATATAGCCATTACAATCCATCATATAAATGAATACTTAGGGACACCTAAATCCAAAGATTATTTGACTGTTATACATATACTTGCACAAAGCGGGCTGGAGGATAGACCCCTCAAATCTGCAGCGAAAACATCTGTACTTTTAGGAAATTCTTCTTAAATATGAGCACATACATAAACTTTCTCATATTACCAAAATGATCAGTTCATTTTAAATCAAAGTGACCCCCAGCATCAAGTTACATTTTGGATGTATTGCTAGCAAATTATCAGTTTAGAAAAGCAAAGTGTTTTAGAATGATAAAGGGTATTTTATATGACCAGTTCTGATTGCGGACTCTGGCTTCTCTATAACCTGATGGTTTTTCATGTGTTATTAATTATTGTGCACTGTACTCCTTTAACATCTATGGCAGATACTGTAAAGCTGAGGAAAAGCAAGCAATATAAAATACAAAAACGTTCTCCAAACCCTGCTTTCGCTTCCTTTTGTTGCTCTCTTGTAATGTAAAAACAGATAAATGGTTTCCTCTTTCAAATACAACAAAAAGAAATGACTCCTGGGAGGAGCCCTGGGATGCCAAGTTTGAGCCTGGATTGAATTTTTATGACCACTGTAAAAACTCCTGAAAATAGGAAATTATAATGGAAATGCTGACTCTCGCTGCAGCAGTGTGAGCAGCACCACCACGGCATTATTAGTGATCTAGAGGGGCTGGAAGTTGAAGTGGAATCATTTACACAACCGACTTCACACCACTTCGCAAACAAGGGGGGTGTGTATGGGGGGTGGGGGAGCTCTTGCACTTAATTAGTTGCTTGCAAAATCCATTGTGATTCTTGAAGAAGACAAATCCCCTATCGCTCTATTCCGTGCTCTGGATTTTCTTTTCCAGTCCGCAAAAGCTGCTGGCGGAGGTCTGCCTCTGCCGGGTGAGCAGNCCCTCTGCGGCAGCTCGCTAGCGAAGGGCAGCAACATGTGACGTTCTGGGTCACCTCTCAGCACCGCACTGAAAATCAAGCAAACGATTTCCCCTTCGTTAACAAAATGGAGATGCTCCAAAGTTTGGCTTTTATTTTCAGGAAGCCCTAGAAGCAGAAGTTGAAAAAAAAAAAATGGCAAAAGTTGGCAGAACAACCTTACATCCATCTCTGCGTCGGTTTTGGTTAGGGGGATGGGGGCGGGAGTTGCTATCAGAAGAGCATTTACTCGCACCGCGGGAGCAGTTTCCACCCGCGTCGTTTGCCGCTATTCTTCCGTCTCTTGTCATTAGCAGCTATTAAAATAATACGGCTACGCGGGACCTGAGGGGGGAACTAGGGGCGGGGGGGGACACACAGGTTTCGGGCAGGGGTGCGGGAGCGTCCCCCGCGCTCCCACCCGCGCCCCGGCGCGCTTCGGGCTCAGCCCCGAGGGGCTCGTTCCCCTTCCTGGCCCTTCCTGGCTCTGCCCTTTCCATCCGCGGCCCGGGTTATCTCGGGGGGCGGGGGACGGGCAGAGCCCGCACACTCTAATCCTTCACCGCGGTCAACACCAAAACCGCAGGAAGAGGAAAAACTAGGCAAAGCGAAGCAAAGAAACACCACCCCCCCAAAAAAAATAATATATATATAGAGAGAGAGAGACCCCAGGTGCCACTGATAACTGGGGGCTGTCTCGGGGAGACACCTTGCCCGGGGAGGCATGAGGGCAAGGGGGGGACGCTGCAATGCACTTGTGCCTACTCTTTCCTGCGTCTCTGCCGCCGGGGCTGGCTCCATCCCTCCCAGGGAAGCTCCGGCCGCCGAGAGGCTTCGGAAACGCCGCCGAGCACAGCCGGCTGCTCTGCCCTGCTCCCCGCTCCCTTCCCCCGGGAGCTTTGGGAACTGCAGGGCTGCCGACCGGAGGCAGCTTTGACCAGCCATCCCCCACCCACTGCCGCGTCGCGGGGGGCGACATGTTTGCTGGACTCCGGGCGGCGACGCAGCCCTTGAAACCCGCCGAGCGAACAAACATCCCCACCCTGCCCCGCCGGACCTCTTCGCCTCGCAACCCCAGCGAGGCGCCTGCGGCTGATGCTTCGCAAGTGGCAGGGTTGTTTCTCCTCAATAAAAGATTTTTCGAGGGACAAGCGCCGTTCCCCCGTGGGGAGAAAGTCCCAGGGAAGCAAAAGAGAGTGTTATCCTGCACACGGCTGCGGGGTGGGGTCGGGAATCGTTATTCTGCAAAGGTTAAGTGGGTCCCGAAGGTGAAGCCGGGCGCCCCAGCTGAGGGAGGGAAGAGGGACATCAGTCAGGCTGTGCAGCCCCCTCCCAGCAGACGTGTAGGTGCATCCAGGGATGCCCGGCATTCACGCGAGCTTAAACCGGAGGAGGAGCCGTCCCCAGTACCTGCGCTGCGCAGGATTAGCCCTTGAACCCAAAACTCGTTGGAGACGAGGTGACAGGCTCAGNCGGCGAGGCGAGGCGGCAGCGCTCGGCGCCAGCACCGGCGCTGCGGGCGCGGAGCGGGGAGGCAGCCCCGGTGTGGTGGGCGGCTGGTGCTGTGCGGGATGCTGCTCCCCGAAAAAAGGGGGGCACAGCCCGGGGGGCCTTCCCCTCGCAGATACGTGGGGCAGGACGGGGACGGCGATGGTTTGGGGAAGGGGATACAGGTGGGAAATAGAGATGGGGGCTCCGACCTCCCCAAGCACCCCACAGATCTCTCGAAACGAATTGGGTTTCGCTGTCACGTCTAAATCCTACAAACGTGGCTGGCTTTGGGAGCAGATGCCTTCACTTTTTACGAGTCTCTTGAAGTCGTAACATTCCTAATCGACAGCAGATCTTCGTGGAAAAGCGCAGCGTATTCCCTGCGTGTCAGTGCTAATAGTGGTTTTGTATCCCGTTCCCGGTATTAGGTTCCCCACCGTTACAAGTTGACATAATGCAAATTAGCAAGGGACATCATAAAAATCCGTCCGAGAATAAAGGTTTTGGAACAGTATACCCTTCATAACTTAAAGACCAGATATTTAAACCAAATGCACTTAACAAGACAGTTAACCTGAAACTTCAGTTCAATCGCCAGTGGGTTGACAAGTCCAAATATTTTTATTTTTTAACAAATACGTAAATATCAGGCTATACGTTATCCAGGCAGCTTTCAGCTACGGCTTCCAGTAATACTCTGGGGTGGAATAATACCCCAACGACCCGCTTTGATTATAAACTAGTTTCGCGTGGGAATCATTTTCTGTGTCTCCCTCCCCCCTAGACAGTGAGATCTTTTACTGACTTTTATTTCGATGTTTAAGTATTTATTCCGGAATGATGGTTTCTGTAACTGGAAGTGCGATTTTTTTTTTCGGTACCTTTAAAGACAGCACGTGCAGGTATCATTGCCGTTGTTGTGTTTACCATCTCAACTAATCTGTTACTTCTCTAAAGAGAATTGCGATTCTTGTTTTATTAATGCCCGCACCCACCCCCAGCTATACCAAGATTCTTCTGGGAAAAGAGAAATCTCCAGTTAGAAGAGCATATCTCCAGTCTGTTTCTTGGTTTAGGGACACTTGGGGATCCTACATTCGCGTGCTGACAACAGGACTTGAAAACTATTTTTGAAAATGCAGACTTATTCGAAGGCATCAACTTACAGCGTCGAGCTCAGGATCACACTCTCGACATTTCGACCCCCAGAACAGGAATGAAAGTGCTAGGTTTGGGCTTTGGGATTTTTTTTTTTTTTGAGGTGGGGGGACGTAATAAGAAAGAAAGAAAGAGAGAAAGAAAGAAAATAACAGGACGAAATGAGAGAAAACTGAAGAAGCCGGGGTGGGGGAACGTCTTTGCTTCGCCTCTGCCTCATAAAAATGCCACTCGTTTGCAAAAGAAGGGAACGAAAATCTCTTCGCCTGCCCAGAGCAGTGAGCAGTATTGGACCCCAGACGCTGCCCAGAAATAGGGATGTTTTGGGGATGGAATAGCAGTGCTAGGGCTTACTTCGCCACGCTACGGTCGTGTCTATGAACGCTTATTCTGCAGGATGATAACGCGGTGTTTTCCTGTTGCTGTTTTGCTGATGTTTTATTTATTTGTTTGTTTTTCCTTCGGAGATGGGCAAAAATCAGTTTAACAAGGGCAGTGACACGAATAGTAAGAAAACATATGTGTGTCCCTGAGGACGGTACCATGTTATCCTGACGGATCTCTTCCCCAGGGTATTGTATTTCCCTGGTTCCTCGGGACGATGTAATACTCCCAAGCAATTTTTCCCCCTTCACGGATCTAAAGGAGTGTGAATGGATGGATGAACAGAAAAACAAATAAGCAAGGAGATTATGGCCTCAGGATTAATTATAAAGCACTTTTAACCTTTTTCTTTCGAGGGTTATTTTGCTTTGCCTGCTTCGCCCGGGTAGTGTGACCTAAGCAGGGCTCTGCGGCTCCCGCCCACGGGGGATCCGCGGGGCTTCGCACGCCGCGGAACCCCGCACGGCGTGCGGGGAGAGACCGTCCCGGGCCGTGGGGAGGAGGAACGGGAGGAAGGCACCGAGGTCAGAGGGGCTGGGGCGGAAAGTGGGGACCGGGAGGGATGCTGGGGCGGGGGGAGGAAGCGGCTCAAAGCCGGGAGCGGACCCCTCACAGGTAAGCGGCTCCTGGGATCCTCTCGGAGGATCTTCTCAGGGAGGGAGAACAACTTGCGATCCCAAAATCCTCCCGGAGGGATCAGATCCCTCCCTCCATCCTCCCCCACTTTTTTTTTTTTTTTCTGCCTTTCT
>WEKW01030450.1:51864-62659 GCA_013389905.1 Sula dactylatra | reverse complement strand
TGCATTTCTTCAAAAGGGAAATTCAGACAGAAAATCCCCGACGAACTTCCTTGTCTCTGTGTGTCGTTCGTGGCACAGAGTAAAGGAACAGTCCTGTCGTGGAGGGAGAAAGTGAAGGGCCCTGTCGCTTGGAGCCAGCCGGTTTTTAGGGGTCGTGACTACGAGGCAGAAATCCGAGTCGGGTCCAAAGGGAGGGAGGAAGGGATGCAGGGAGGGTCACTCCACTGAGGCTTTCCCACGGTTGCTCCACCATCTCCTTAACACCAGGATACCGAAACACCCGTGGCGAGGTAAGAAACCGTGTCAGTTACTGGTTCCTGGGAACCATTATAACCGCAGGGTCGCGAAGGTGGAGAAACCACTCTTCCCAGCTGGGCATGAGAAGCGTTTTATTCGTAAGGCTGAAGCCTGGTGATCTGCCTGCCAAGAATTTCCTTGGCCATGTATTTTTATGTGCAATTAAAAAAAAAACAATCCCAGAATTGACATAATCAGAATTACAGATGTATTAAAACTACATGGGCATACTGAGCACAGGATGCACACACAGCCTCTTAACGTCAACTGTACTACACGTATATGTGTGTATTTCCTCTTCCCAGAAGGCTGCTTTCGACCTCATGCAAACAAAGGCTATCTCTCTGGTCATGCTCTCAGCTGCACTGGTGAACAGTTCGCCTGTTCCTTCCAGTGTTTTGAATTTTGCTAGGCAGTATCAGTTCAGTGATTCCAAGGAAAGCAAAGAAGAGATGAAATCATGACAGTCAGAAGAGGTAAGTCGTACCAACCCCCAAAATAAATGAAAGGAATCAGACGGGAAGTGTGCCTTTTGAATCAGGATCACAAATAATTTAAATGATTAATTACCTCCCCTTTCTTTCTTTTTCTTTTCTCTCTTTGCATGTGTTTTAATCTGACATTCATGCAGTGAATAAAATTTACTTAAGCCTCTGTCTGCCAATCGAGAGCTAGTTCTGTTTTCACAGTTGCTTTAAATTTTGTATTTTCATCATAAAAACATCACTGAATGGGAGTTTGCAAGAGTAAAAACCGGGGCACCTGACTCTAGTTGTCTCTTCCTGCAAGATTTACAATGGAACCACAGGTTTTTTTTATCTTTTTTTAATTACTATTTTTTAACCATTTCCAGTTATAGGAGAAAATGTAAAGATGTCTTGGCACATCTCTCTCTCTC
Organism: Sula dactylatra; assembly: GCA_013389905.1. NCBI lineage: Eukaryota > Metazoa > Chordata > Aves > Suliformes > Sulidae > Sula > Sula dactylatra. Next base: position 61,464 of record WEKW01030450.1, on the reverse strand, counting down.
TCTCTCTTTTTCCCCCCTTTGCATTCCACTCATTCTTTTTCTGCCCATAAACTGTTACTACTCCGCAAGAGCCTGATTCTGCACAGCCTACTGAGCCTGGTTTTTTATTGGATGCAGGAAGAAATCCTGTCAGATGGGGTCTTCAGTGTACATTCATGAAACAGAGCAAAAGCCTCTCTCAGAATGTGCACTGGAACAGCAAATAGTTACTTTTCAGCTGTGGATTACATGTGCCTCTGAAAAGGGAACCACAAATCATTGGGTTTTTAAAGGTTCCGCATGAGTTGTATATTAATCCCAGTTTCCCTAGGGATGGATTAATCCCAGCTTCCCAGTTGTGTGGCTACAGACAATGTTGATGGGGTTGGGGGCAGGGGAGAAACAAGATGGGGAAAGGAGAGGGAAATTAAAAAGATATATCACAGGAATACATGGCCTAAGTGGCGAGGAGCCATAAGTACTTAAGTTTCAATACCTTTTCTACCTCTGTCACCACATGTGAGCTGAAGCAAATCACTTCAGCTCCCTGTTTTGGTTTCTTCATCTGTAAATTGGGGATAATGCTGCTGATTTTGCTCCCAAGAGGCCTGGCACACTCGTGTAGAAACTCCTGCTCAGCCCTCAGTAGTGAAAGGAGATATTCCGATTCGTACCTGGGCAGCTGAAAGCAGTGGCTGATCTGGAAGGTCTAATGGAGTGTGCAAGACAAATTTATATTCACGTGTAATTCTTTTTCAGCCCTGGCAGTTATGTTGAGAGATGGAGTCCTAGAGCCCAGCATGCATTTCTTCTCTACATTCCTATCCAATGACTAAACAGGAGGAATGGCATGGGCCAAATTCATCCCTGGTGGGACTCCAATGACATCAGTCATCTTTATAGGAGTTTTTTGAATGAAGTCAATTGGGTTTTACGAGGACTGAGTTTGGCCACATGCAAATTTAACAGCTCAGAGAGCTGCAGCAGCGAAGGAAGCTTTCCTTGTCTTAGAAAGAATCACTTCTGAGTCTGGGAGACACAAGCTAAGCCATTGACCTGTTTTACACCATCAAGTTTACCTTACTTAAACTTAAGAAGCAGCTGAAGTGAGCTCAGCACCCAGCAGAACTTAAAAAAAAAACCCCAAACAAAACCAGCCCAGCTGTCCCAAAATGTTCATAGCTTGCAATGAAACCTTGTATCTGCCCACACCGCCCGGTGCAGCACTGTGCCACGGACACCCAGCAGACGTGTTTACATGACACAGGGCAGCACCCTGCAGGAATATTGCAGGCATGAGGCCTGCAAGCAGAACAGTGGCTTCAGCACGGTGCTGTGCCAGAGCTGTTTGGCTCTGCCCTTTATTAGGCCTAGCTGTTCCAGAATCCCTGACATGCTCATAGGTCTCTGCCTCTTCCAGCTTACAGCTCCCTCTAGACTGCTCTCTGGGAGTCTATTCCGCTGGCAGTAGTACCTGATGAGAACATGGTAAATCACTGAAAAGGGGTGTTCCTTCCTCCACCTGTGCCTTTGCTGCTGCTGCTGACTCCCCCTACACCTCATGCTTGTGCTTTACCGGAGTCTGATATTGCACCAAACCTAAAAATGTTTGTACCAGTACTGTAGTTCCTGACACAGTAGCTCCTGAAAAATAAAAACAGTTTGAACAGTGGCAGCGATTATCAAAAGTCTGTCTGCAGAGCTTGTCCCCACTAGTCAGTTAAATTATTTGCAAGGTCTATTGATTCAGCATTCTTATTGTATCTGCTAAGGAACAAGTCAGATTGAACAGTTCAAGGACTGTATTGCTAAGTTTGAGTAGCAGAACGCGTGCTCTGGTCATATGAGGCACCTCAACTATTTTTCAAGGGATGAATGTCACATCTCTTGTCCTGATTTCTAAGTTGCCTTCTGTCTTCACTAGATCTTTGATGATGGAACTTGCATTTGATTTTCATTATTTTTACATTATACGTGTGGAATAATGAAATCTGACTTTATTGGCTTGTTCATCTCTTTTACAGAAATTTGACTTGGTTGAATCAAGTAGAGCTATTCTAGTTTTACAGCAGAAGTTCTGAGAAGATAATTAGGCCTATTGATGGTTTTGCTGCAGCCACAAAATCCATATTGCTAAGACCCACTATCACTTTCTGTCTATATTTAATTTTCCTAAGTTTTATTTTATGTCTTTGTCTTCTGTCCCTATTTGTCTGTATTTCATATAGGGTAAATTGAGGAGAAAAATAAAAAAGAAATTATTCCTGGCTTTTCAACAGGTATATCGGCTTTTATCAGAGACCTGATACTCAGTTTTCCTCTTTTTTTGTTTCTTCAATCCTTATTTCTCAGGCAGTATTTCTTCTCTCCCCCCCATGTGTTCATACTTCTTTCTGTCTTCTTTTTGCTTCCTCAGTGTTGCTAGAGTTCTTGCCCTGCCCATCTCATTTCTCAATTTGTATTTCTGCCTCTTACTCAGTTCCATTTTAGTTTGTGTACTTGTTGCTGCAACTGTAATTTTATTTGTCACATCACTGGACCTGCTGACTCTATTTCAATCTGGCGTTTTTTTGGCTAGTCCTTGGCCTTCTGCATCAAGTTCAAGTTAGTGTCTTCCAGAATGAAACTCACCACAAATCTGTCTTTCTCTGAGTCTCTGAATTCATTCATCTCTTCATCCCCTTGCTTCCTTCACTTGTTTCAAACAACCGCATAATTACCACCCTTCTCTCATCAGTTAGAAGGCTTGTAACTGTTTGGCTTCTAACAGGGGCTGCTCAAATCACATGTTATGGGTGAATGATTAATCGATTTAACAACCTTTTTTCCATTCAAGAGTTGTTCAGACACAGCATGGCTTTCTTCCAAACGTATGTGAAGATACTTCAGTTTATACATGTCTTGTAAATTCTTTTGAGGCTGTTTCTTATCTATTTGTTCTCCAGAAGTTCAGCACCAGGCTACAGAAAAGTCTCAGGTACATTTTCAGAGAACAGAGGAGAAAATCTCCCAGTAGGGAAATATTGAAGTAGGTAAAAGCAGATCTCATCAAAAGTTATATTAGGTAGGAGGTGTCTGTATGCTAAATGCTTACCTTAGGCAATAACTACATACTGATAAGGGTGTTCATGATCCTGCTGTCCTTCCTCACCTTCTGTAGCCAGTGAGGCCAGTCAGACACACATCCAGAGGAAGGGCCGTACTGCAGTTCAGAGAATGAAGCAGGACGTCAGCGATACACAACTATATAGGGCTGTGGGACTCTTCCTCTGCTTAGGAAAAGTCTCTTTCAGGCTCTTCCATCCCTTATTAGTTGAACTCTCAACTTTTTATCTCACAGATAAACACCTCCTGCGTTTCTTCCCAAGCTTACACAGGCTGCTGAGGCCACTTCAGTGCTCCAGGCACAGCCACCCCTGTCCCGCATGTGTTCCTCTCTGCTGTGTACACAGACCACTTGCAGCCTCACGCTGGTGAATCTTCCAGTCTGACACTCAGCTGGTCTCACTGGGATGGGCCCATGGGTTAATATGCTGGCTCTACTGTCATGAGGACTTAAGAAAGGATTTTTTCATGTGGGGTGAGTTTCATTTTAACTGAGCGTGGCTACAGGACAGCTAATTACACACTCTTAATTTTGTTTTGGAATTGTTTGAGCTGAATTTTATCAAAATTTCTTATTGCACCCAAGATAGTTTTTTTCCACTTCAGACAGGAAATTTTGTATTATGAGTAAAACTATATTGGCTATGGGCTTACAGGTTCTTCTCCCTAACCATTTCTTTACACACATTTAACTTGGTTTATCTAAGTGTTCTTCAAAAGGACATGAAAAATAACATAATTTGTGGCAGAAGGAGAAATCACAGACTTTCAAGCATGTGCCACTTTCCACCACTTTCCTTCTAACTGCCAGACAATTCTTTTGGTGCCTATTGTGTACTCCTGTTCATGTTCTTCCTTTAAATGCACTTCTCTTGGAAAATTACTTCTCTAGCACTTCACAATCAGCTCTGGCTTTCACCACCCATCAAGTGGATTGCTGGATGTCTACTGAACATCCAGTGAGTTGCTGGATACTGTTGGTATGCCAAATTTAGACTGATTGGTGAAGGCTGCCCTGTACAGCTCTGAGCACAGTGTTGGCTGCTGGTCTTAGCAACCAATAAATAATTAAGAAGTTGGATATTTGGGATATTTGATGATTCTTAAAGAAGAATGACTCAGCTAGCCCTGTACTGTTGATTTCTTCATTAGCACAGGCATAGATCCAGGCCAAGAACTGGTTTTCCCTTATGCATTTATTTGGTGACCACCTGGATATGGCTTAGGAAACAGTTAGTGTTTCTCCAGCAGTTGGGAAATGTTTACTTCCAGCTGTTTATCTCCCTCAGTGGATTAATAAGCCTATTTCAAAGTGCTGCAAAAAGGAAAACTGGATTTTTGAAATAGGGAAGAGTAACATTCATAGTGACACAGTGTTTTCATCAAACTCTCTTTTTCCTGCACTACAAAGGAAATGTTTAAATGAATGGCTCAGAGTTTCCTTAACTTTCCAATGTACCTAATCAAATATATAAATTATATAAAACAATTGCATCAGTTGGCAAAAATGGAAGGGGAAAGCAGATGGAGTTGTTAATGTCCCTGAACACAACCTTTCCACTGAACTGGTGTCAGCCTGATTATCACATTATGGAAATAACACTAACTTTCTGCAAAAATTTCACTATATACAAAAAGTCAGCAAGGAGGGCTCTGTGCTTGGTGCCATTTAGTCAGAATCCTTGTGATCCATGAAGTCTCCTGCTCTTTTCCTCTGGCACATAATAATTTAAGACTTTTGTCTTTTTTACTGTGATCTTGTATTACTTACAAGGTGGGGATTTTGTGTCTTCTGCGTTTGGGGGAAACATGTATTATACAGTTGCCTGTGATTTTAATGAGACAGACTTTTCAGTCCTAGGGGGGTGGCACATACTCTCCTATTCTCCTGGGGTACAGTGGGTAGGTTCCCTTCAATGGCGATCTTGCTAAAGTAGAATGAACATGGTTAAAGTTGATCATAAGGACAAAGCTCTTATTATTGCTGGCAGTCCTGTGAGAGCAATGAGATGCATCAGAAGGGACTGAACAGCAAACAAGAGAACAAGCCCATCTGCTAGGCTTTGCATGCAATCCCATGGCCAAGCAACGAAGCAGATATGCTGGATACAAGTCTGTCCAGCACTGGCATATTTCTCTGACCCATTCCTGCCACTGTGGAGAATATGGAAGACAAAAGATCAAGAGAGGTTTGGCTAAACCTGGAGGTGTGAATATGGATTTGAAAGTCAGAACTCCAAAGTCAAATTTCTAAACTTAACATGTAAGCACCAAACTCATGGTGTCCCAATTTTCAGAGATACAGATTGCCAGAAAGTCCCAACTGAAGTCTTTGTTGGCTGCAAGTTCTTAACACTTACAGCATTGATTTTGGCACTTAAATTCAAGATTGCCAGTTGACTTTAGGAGGGCTACCCAGTTTATAAATCACTCTTGCATTTGGCCCAATGTCTATAGATCTCCAGATGGAGAAGAGTGTGACCCAAAGGTGGATTTGGCAACTCCAATATGCCTTAGATCAAACATCTGTAGGGAACATGTCTCTGATTTACTTACGACTTCATTGTTTCAGTAGGTGGTGTATTCAGTGCAATGTTATATCTGCTACTGGAATAGCTGAATGCAAATACCAGGAACCTCTGGGAAATTTTAGTTAATAGGAAAATAATCTAAAACAAATTCATCCAGTTATACAGCCAGAAGAAAAGAAATGAAAATAAAAGAAATGAAAATAAAAGGAATTACTGATCCAACCAAGTAGGCACAGAAATTTTCTTTTTAGTTTCTCCAACTTCCATTAATTTAATGAGCAAACTAGGTCAAAGCACAGTCTTGTTATGTATAAATGAATGCCATAGATTCACTAATATTAAAGTGTCCAGGCATTCAGCATCATTTGCTGCTCTGCTGAGGGAGCTGTGGCACAGCAACTCTGTGTTTGGCTCTAATCCTAATTCAGATATTCAACCCTATGAGTCAATGTAACTCAGCTGCTGTAATGAAAACCTAACTATAGAGAAAGCAAGCTGCAGTATCACAAAACATCAATTAGCCCCAGTTTCAAGTGGGGGTAAGAGAAGTCATGTAAACTGCATTTTAAGTTCCTACATTTGGATTTTACACTGATAAAAGACTGGGATGTCAGACTGAGATGTGGAAAGTTTTGTATCTCACTGCCATTACAATACTGATGTATTCACTTGTGCTCTTCAATATCATCATCAATAATGAAACTAGTTACAGAATTCAAAGAAAGATCACAGATGCTCTTTTCTCCAAGTGCGGTCTCTTGCTTTGAGGAAGGAAAGCTTATTCTCTGTCAGTTTAAACTGGTTACTGAAAATCTCAATGGATCACAAACTGATAGTAGCGCTTAATACAAATAGTATTTCATTTCTCATGTGGTGGGGGGAGATCTTCATGGGAGATTTCCTCCCCGCCCCCCATTTTTTGTTTGTTGGTATCTAGATATGAAAGCAGAAAAACATGTGATTAAAACCAGTTGATTTAATATAGCCATAAATGCCTTAGATTTGGTCCTAACAAAGGCTGCTTTCCTGATTCAGAGCCAAAAACTCATTGCAGAATAAATTCTTGGAACACAGGTAAGAAGTTTTATATAACAGATTGAAAGGGAACAACTTACAAAAAGTTGTATAATAACCGAAATGTCTTTGCATGAACAATTTACATATTTATATAAACAAAAATACATCACATAAATGAAAAAAAGCATATGCAGAAATATAGCTCAAATATATTTATGGTAAAATTATTCGCTTCATATGGAGATTTGAGCAGTGTTTAGAATATTGTAGTATTTCTTCCTATAGGCATACAAAGAACTTTTAAATAAACTCATCCTGAATTCATAACCTGTCCCTTTGTACTTTTGATTAAAAAAAAATTAGTGGACACTGAAAGGTGGTTAAGACATATTAAGACTTATTAAGTCTGGCTCTTAATTTCCCAAATTGTATGTATCCATCTTTGGGTTTTTTTATGTTGCTGCTGTCAGGAACAAGAGCTACCAGATCCTGTTGAGAATATGTGCCATCCCTGAAACTGGCATTGCTGAGGGCAGTGATTCCTGCCTGAATATGCACATATGAAGAGCTGTATGCATGGCTCCTTGGCTCCATTCATGTGCCATTTTGTGACCTGTGGGGAGCTCCTGCTCTAGATGGTAGAGCTAACGGTTTTTCTCAACTATCTAAGGGATAGTTTCGTGATTTTTTGGATCTTGGAAAGGATTAATCCCTCCAAATGCTGACAAAATAGTTGAGGGAAGTAATTTGAGATTTAACTCTTCCACCTTTTCTGCTGATGTGAAGTGAGGAGTGATTTGCTGAAGGGGTATTTGCTCCAAAATGGGAGATGCCTTTAAAATAGGGAGTTGGTTGTATTGAAGACTTGTCTGATCACTTTACAGTATAGACCACCTCATAATATTTCAAATTGAGAATCTTTTCTTGTTTTCCTTTATTTTTGATCTCTGTCATGGAAACAGTTGACAGTGTCAATTTAACTGTAACATATCTGCCCACTTGAAGGCAGATAGAGTGTCTTAAAGAGACACCAAAATCAACAGCACTTGGGACCTAGGATGAATTAGAAAATGAATCAAAACCCTTTATTCAAACTGGCCACTGTTTTCACTTACCATGGACGTTTCGATACCCACAGCATATCAAGCACACACTGTTTGGCTTAGTGTTTACGTCTGAAACTTAGATACACCAATCCGTAACAGAAGTTTGGCAAAAGTTGCAAAAATAAAAATACATTCACAATGTTTGTTTAACGCATAATAATTAGTCAAATTAATGAACAAATATTTGCTATATGAGAGTATTATAGTGTTTATGTTGTCCAGATGATCTTTGCTATGGAAATTGTTTGTGGACAGCCAACATTTGCTTTTCAAACTGTCACTGGTTGGACTGGATGCCTGGCAGTATTCCTTTTTCCTGATTAGATGTATGAGTAGTACTTCCAATGAATATTTTTGCAATTCTGGGTTCCACAAATACTCACATATCCGTCCTTCAAATCTGGTGTCTAAATCCTTTGTGCCAGCAAAATTCATGGGAATTGTGTCTCAAAGATATTAATTAATAGTAAAAGCAGAACGATGTTTCTATTCAAAATCAATTGCACTGTTTTCCCCAGACTAACTCACAAACACCCGTTCTCTGGTGATAGACAATGCAGATACTTATAAAGAAATAAATGTACATAAATAAAACAATTGAATTTTATTTCCTGCTTGCAAACTGTGTGTGGGTGGCAGTTTATTCTTTTATTCCAACTGGGTCAGATTCAAGTTGGACTTGCACATAGTTTGCATCTTGCCCTTTTACTTGTGAAACTTGGGAACTTGTGGAAAGGGGTCTTTCGGCAGGAGGAAGTATAGTGTTTAGAGTTAGAGTTTGCAGCAGTGGTGAAGCTTAGCTTATTGTATTCATATGGTGGCTAGACGGTGCTTGGTTGCTCCTCTCATGTCAGCAAATCAGAAGATAGATGTCTTACTTTTTTTCTTTATTTCCAGACACAGAGCAGTGAGTGTCTTGCAAGGGTCAAATAAGTATTCATGTATTCAGAAGCAAAAATTATGATCCTGCTGAAGGGTTTACAGTCAAGTCTGAATGATTCAGAATTTGTTTTTGAGTCAATGTCCACACCCAGGCTTTTGGTGCAAAACCCAGTTTGAAAATAAGGGATGAAATACTTTAATACTGATGGAATTTTCAATATAAGGTTTTTTATATTTTTATGTATATATATTTTCAAATTTTCATCTATATTATATGCAAATAAGAATAATTCTGTTTTATTTTTTATCGGTATTCTGTAGCCACAATGCCTGTGTAGGCTGGTGGAGTATGAGTTCCATGTTGCACATATTAATTCATTGTTTTCACCTACTGCAAAGATCAAACTGTAGGTTTGAGCTCCAGAGATCCTAGCTTCAATATCTTGGATGGGCCAGGACCACAGGCACCATATATGGCTTAAGGGTAACATCTGAACTGCTCATGACTGATAAACTGTTAGCTCTTTAGATAACATGCTTCTGAAGCTATATCTGTGCCAGTGTGTGAAGTGGGTCAGGGACTGCTCTCTGGCTGTGAGACCAACTGGAACTTATGAATATACAGTTAAAACAAGCAATTAAAATTTATGTTTATACAATAAAAATGTCTTATCTCATATGTTGTTAAAAAAACTGGCAGTGTTAGGTGTGTAATTATTTCAAGCTTTTGTGATACCTGTAGGACAGGTATCATTAAAAATGGAAGTATGGGTGTTGTATCATGAATATATTCCTCAGAAAGATAATCATCCTGACTTTTACTGCCTCATGCTCAAAGGAAGCCTGGTGGAAGTTTCATTTGGAAGTCTCATCTGTGATGATCTGGTGTGGCTGTGGAGCTAGGCCAATGCAGTATGCTGGAGTGGACGCTTCCAGAAGTGATGGGACAGAGGAAAACAAGGAAAGTCTTTTTAGAACAG
>WEKW01030450.1:12052-49518 GCA_013389905.1 Sula dactylatra | reverse complement strand
GTGGGGCTGCCTGAAGTATCATTCAGGAGCTCCTGGTCCATCTGCACTGATGCTCCTGATGTTGATACAGATATTTCTTCTGAGCACCTCATTACCACAGAAAGCTTTAGGTAATTTCAAAGTGCTTTTTCCTTGCTGGATATTGCAGCTCTCAGGTTCAAGTTCTAAAGTTTCCCTAAAATCAGTGCAAAAGCGAGGCAAAGCTGTAAACAGCATCATTATTACAAACCTACAAAATTAGAACAGATGGGAATGTTGACATGAATTAAAACAGTTTTCCAAATGAGTGAAGCACATGAAAGTTTTGGAAAGTCCAGATAGAAATTATCTAACAAAGCCCCAGAAAAGTGCTTTATTTATGATGTTGCCCGGTAGCGTTGCTTTAAGTTAAGACAACCACCATATAAACATGGATTTTTCTAAGAGTGTTAGCTTCTTCCACTGAGGAATTGAGTGAGATAGAGGGAAGGTAGACACAGCAAGGAAGAAGGGAAGGAAAAGGCTGACAGAAAAAACAAGGAGAGTGCCAAAGCAAGGAAGATAGTGTTTGTGTTTAAAAGAAGAACTTGAGGCTGTGCCAAATCAGAATATTCTTTGGGAATCTGAGAGCTGAAAAACTTCATGAGCGTGCACAGATCACGGGCAGAGGGAGACACTGCAAGTTCACTGTAATGTTCTGTTACAAGGCTGGGGAGAGAAAACGGAGAAAAGAAAGAAATGGCCTTTGGCTGTCACTGTAATGAACTGAGGAAGGTTCATCGGATAGAACATGAACCTTAGCAATTCTTTCAGTAAGCCCAGATCAAGCAGACGGTCTTTAACAAAACCCAGTAGCAGGCAAGGGATTTCATACCCCTTCTGTTCTAGGATCAATAAATAAATCAATGAAACACATACAAAAATAAACACATAAACAAATGAGATTCAGCTGGTGGATTTGGTTTAGCTCAGAGTTTGCAGCCGGAGGCTTCTGGAAGTTGAAATTCTTTGAAACTCACTATAAATGGCTGAACTAACAGGGAGCTGCAGAAACTCTGTGCAAGTTCATAAACTGTTGGAATGGTACAAACACATTTTGACTGGATTTACACTGGAGTTGAGTTCAGCCCAGTGGGTTCAGAGCTTTTAGTTTCAGTGCACTGAGACCAGATCTATATGAGACAATCTTATTGGGAAAATACAGTTGATGTGGGAGGTGGTTTTGAAATTTTATTTCCAGCTCAGCGTAAGTCTGGATAGTTTGTCTATGGACTGTAAATATATCAACAAAATTACAAGAAACCATTTGCTTTCGCTGTCATAAACTACTAGAAATTTAATCTTCTTCAATATAGGCCTAAAATATGGCATCTCATGTATGGGATTTGTAAGGTAGGTAACAGTCCTCTTCCACTGCATATCACAATTTTTAGACCTTCTTTTAGAAGATGTACTGTTGAATTAAGACAGAACCTAAGGCTCCCTTCCTCATGCAAGGAAATAATGAGAGCCAGGGCTGCCGGGTCTCAGTGTAAAAGGTCTCAAACATTTAATAAGGGATGTTAGCTCACTACAGTTAACTGTCTTACTGTCATTGAAAATGTTCAGTTCCTACCAAAAAGGATGAGAGAGTTGGGCCATCATTTGTCCCCTGTCCATCTTTCCCAAAATGGATTTCAGTGGTAGTACCTTGCACTACAGTGAAAGAAACTAAATGGACTGGAAAAGGTCTGTGAAATCTTGTGAAGCAAGGAAAAAGTGAATAAGGAATGACTGTTCACTGTCCTCTCCCTGTTCTTCTATGGGCATCTCCTTACTGGGCCCTACTGGAGTCAATTACTGAACTAGCTGGACATTTGGTTGACTTGGTACTGTGGTTGTTCTCATCTAGAAAGCATCATGATTCAAAATGGTGGATGACAGTGCTCTGCTCCTGCACTTTCAGGGAACTAAGAAAAATAAATCTTGGCCAAAACATTGCTGCTTTCTTTAATGAAAAAAATGACATTTTCTCCAATATGCAACTAGACAAATTTTACAGATACCATTCTGAGAGGGAAACTCGGAGCATCCCATTTCTTCCTCCAAGCACCAACACATTAACTGCTTACAGAATCACAGAGCTGGGAGGGATGTCAAGAAATTGCCTACATTTCTCCTGCGTTAAAGTGCTGTATTTCTGTAATTTCTGACAGTTTAGAGACCTTCAATGATGGAGAGTTTACAGCTTCCCCAGATAATCTATTTCCATTAGAATGTGATTTTCTAAGGTCCAGTCTGACTCATCTGTGTTTCAGTTTCATTATACTATTTTTTGGTCTGTTCAGCCTCAACAGGAGGTGTATAATTCCCATTTTCTTTGCTGCAGTCTATTATGTGTTACTATGCCTAAATGATTTTGTGATTCTATGTCCTTCTTCCAGTCTTTTATTTTGTAGACTAAGTCCTAGTTAACATTTGGGATCAGAGCTTACTCTGGTTACTCCATTCTGTCTTTAGTAAAAGAAAATGTGTGTCATGTAAGTGATGAAAAAAATCTATATTAAAAGTAATAACAACACAGAGACTTGTGTGTGTGCCGCGCTTTGTCCATGCAGACCACAGCTTTGGGTTGGATTCCAGGGCTCTGTGCAACCACAACACTCAGGAGCTTGCGAAAGAGCAGAGTGGCAGGAGTAGTCTTTACTAGTCTACATTTTGTTTGAATCACCAAATGCTTGATGTCATAGTCACTTGGAAGTCACTGATATTACAGCTGATCTACTACTACATTCATGTTGCACCAAAACAGAGAAAAAAAGTAATAGATAGTTCTTGTTATCAAACTCTACAGCCATTTTTTTCTGTAGAGATACTAACCTCCACGAGAATCTGTGTGTCTCAGACCTGAGACACTCAGACCTGAATAACTAAATGAGAAATTTGTATTCAAAGGACAAATTTTTCTTAGGTATTTTTCTTTGAAGTATACAAATTTTAATACAAATACATCTTTTCAATGCTATGATAAACCTGATCTGTGAAAGCGACTTTCATGCTCTCAAAATAATTCATAGAGTTAAAGGTCTCTCTAACTTGCTTCACTGGATATCTGTTTACTCTTAGGAACACTGAAGATTTAAAACAGTATGACTCTGTCCCTTGTCCCTGATTACTAATTCAGCAGAAGTGTCATTACAAAAAATCAAAGAAATGAAAATAAGTGACATGACACAGTAGACCCCATTCTAGCAATGTTGCAGCTCATGCTGGAAATGGAATCTCCAGTTTCATTTGTTTTGATGTACTGTATAAATATTTAAAGAATGCAAGCTGCAATTTTATCCAGCTTTTGCTGAATTTTGGTGTCATGTCTTGGTGGGGGTTTTAATGCTGATACTAAATAGTGTTAGAATTGCTGGTTCAGCAGACCAATGAAGGATGTACATAAGCCCATTTCTGCTCAGAAAAACACTTCAGCACAAGTTTGTCTTGAAGCAATGGTCCAAGTCTCATTGAAATACCATGAAAGACAGTGAGCCTTATATGTATGTTATGAAGTTCAATGCATGCACAATGAACTTCATCTAACCTTACTCTGCGCATAAGCCTTTACTGCATTTCAGGCCATTTTGGCATAGAAAGGATACTTTCATATGCAATGAAGTAATTTACACGTGACTAATTTTAAATAGCTGAATATTTTCAGGTAGGGAACAGTGTCATTAAATAACATTTTCTGATCATTTTATCTAGAACATGTATATGCATGTGAATATCTCTTAACCTGCTTATCGAGAAATCAGATCCTTGTAAGATTAGAAAGCTGGGACACTCCATCTCACCAGTTAACAGTGGTGCAAGATCAGCAGTTGAAGATTAATACACTAATGTGTCAGCTCTGATGCTGCCTGATGCACTATCGATTAAATCAAGGACCTCCAGAGCTAAAAATATGAAGTGAGGACCCTAGCCTTTCTAGCAAGGGTTAATAATAGCCTAACATCCTCCAATAAAATATGTACCATGGAGACATGTAGTCTGTCCTGGAGAATGAAAAACTGCCACTGAAAAATCTATCAGACTCACAGGGTAATTATTCTGAACTGTGATGTAAAAACTTGGGGGAAGCCATAAAATGCAGTTGGTCATTTGGCTGTCAGTTCAGCACACTTTCAAACTGTGTGTTTGCTGAACAGTGTCCTCGCATCTGAACAGAAGAGCACGTGAAGCGGGAGGATAATCCTGTGTGGCCAATCATTTAACCACTACAACTTCATCCATATTCTTAAATAAAATAAACCAGGGCTGCCTGTCTGGCCCTGAAGCTAAGTGGCAGAGCATGATTCCTGTCCATGTGCCCGACCCGGCTTGTCCCCTCAAAGAGGGCCGCTGTGTCCAGGCTGTTGACTGGGAGCTTTGCTTGGATTGTGCTGTTTCCAAACTGTATTCTGGCACTGCAAGTCATCGCATCCAAGGCTATGCCTTGGAGCATCCTAGCAATTCAACAGCAGGGACAATCACAGGACAGCCCTTGCTCCTGTACTTGGCCCTGTTTTATCAGGAATGCAGATGAAGTTCATGGACAAGGACTTTAATCTATCCAGCCTATATACAGGTAGTGATACTAGTAAAGGAAAGGGCGTGTGTGTGACTTGTCTCCAGTTGACCAGCTGCTGGATGACTACTTGTCTCAGAGAGCAAGGTCAAAAGTTAAGTAGGGAAGGACTTGGTTAGTTCTGATGAACTTCACCTGCTTGGTTCATCAAAAATCTCCCAGACTAATACTTTCAAGCCTTTAGTCTCTAAATGTAAGAGAAAGTGCTGGCTTCTCCTATTATATGGTGGCTTTTTGTTTAAAGACTATCTCAGGAAACAGAGAAAAATATTGTTAAATGTTGCTGAGCTATTTCTGGGAGTTTAGGGGTCTCAAGTCTTTATTCTTCTTTAGGAGCTAGTTTACTCATGAAGGCATCATTTAAAAAACCAGTGACCATAGACTTCCATACTGCAACACAGCAGCGTAGTAAGAAGAGGAAATAAGGGGCTATAATGAAAAATGCAGCCCAGTTCTGGAGCCTGAGGAAGGGGAAGGCAGGTGGCATCAGAACTGCAGGTTTTTGAGCCCCCAAAAAAACATTTCAGAGGCAATTTTTCCTTAAAATTTCTTTTTTTTTCCTAACTACTTGATCTCCTTTGAAAAATTAGATTAAAAAGTTTGTTTTCATTAACATTTTCCAAGAGAAATCCTTTCCCTGAACTGTTTTTCTGTTCACTTCAGGAAGAATGTATTTTATATGATCTTCTCCCTGAAAAAGCTATTCCATGTTTAAACATGCCTGTACAAAAACATGAGGAATGTACTTATCTCAATTGCTTTAAATATAGACAAACCTAACACTGAACTGGAGTTGCTAATCTCACTTCTAAGCAAAGTTGTCTTTTCTCCACACGACAGAACTGTCCTTTCTGGGGCTCACAAAAATATGCTTTCTTATGCTCTGGGTCTGACTGTCTTTAAGGCTAAGGAATACATTATAGAGAGCCTCCTTACTCTGTTCCATGAGGTATAGGTAATTCACAGCGGTGTGTAAGTAGCTCTTGAAATTTGGCCCATGGGAGATATGTAACTCTAATACCCTTCTGTCTTTGTTACCTCTGAACTACAATTTACTTCCTTCAAGGAGTCTTCTGTTTTCAAAGGCAGGCCTCCGTTTAGGTTTTGGTGCAATGAAGTCTTGCAAAGAAAGCACACAATGTTCTCTCTTGTAGTCTTCCCTGTCAGTTTTTCTTATTTTGCAATTTCTTGTTAAATTTTTCCATGCCTCAGAATCCTGATAAGAACACCAGGAGTAACCAAGAGAAAGTTCAAAGTGGAGAACAGAAGAAGCAGCTTCCTGATTAGCAAGAAACATAAGGATTAAATGGCTAATATTATGACAGATCTGCAATACATGCCCAGTTATAAAAACAGTTGGAAATATGTATACAAAGGTATAACAGATGGGTAATTACATTTGCCCTAAACCATTGTTTATAAACCTATTCACAGAAGATAGTTTATGAACCAGCTCTGGGATTCTTCTGGTTGAAAGACAGTGTGTAAATATAAAATCATTCTCATGCAGGATGACCACATTATGTACTGTATGTTGGATGACCGGAGAAATTAAAAACATGATGAACCGTAGAGTGTGCTGTTAAATAGAAATTAATGAACAAATATGTTAATGAGCAAATGACATATTAAACACATTATGAAGCAGAATTTGTAGTAGAAAACAGATGATTGTTTGCAGATGACAGAGGTTTGCTACTTTGGAAGCAGAATCTTAAAGTAAAGCAAGTGCAGATTCTTTCCTTTCCTTGTACCCAAGTTAATTAATTTTTGCTTTCCAGAGTGCTGAGGGAGGAACCTAAGATTAGTTTTCAGAGTGTTACGTGAATGAGTAAAATTAATGTGATATCTCTATCTGGAGAGTGTATTTTTACATGTGAGGATAAATTACTTTTGTGTCACTTTCAAATCTTAAATAGCCTCTGTCAAGAGAATAAAATATCCATTAAAAAGATATTTTTAATGCTTATCAGAGGTGTTTCTGTGCCAAATACACACTACTCTGTGAAGTACAGTGGTGTGCTGGTACTTCTTTGATCTCAGTATCCTTCATCCTGGTCTGCTGCCAAGGATCATTCACTCTCTGCACACATCAGTTAGGACAGGAAAAAAAATGAATGAAACTGAACTCTTGAGCTGAATTCACATCTCACTTCCCTTATTTCTCTGTCTGTCTCACTCTGATGTCTTCAGGGAAGCTATTCCTCATTTATTCTGGTATGGGTGACACTGTCTACAGCTGTGCCTTCAACACAGACAGATGGCATATTCCTTGCTTAGTCAAATGAAGTATCCCGCTTTAAGCTTGTAGCTGGCCATGTTATGATGACTTTTCTGAGGAAGGACAGCCTGTGGCACATATACACTACAAAGTATAATGGAGAGTTATTGAGCTAACTCTGCCTGCTTCAGTATGTGATCACCTCAGCACGGCACTGTTGGTTCAGGTGCCAGTGTTATTAGTTTAGGTGCAGCAAGGTGCTAACATGGCTCTGCTGCTTCCAACATCCACCTAATTTTCCCAGCAAAGCCTTGCTATGCCTTGCTCAGCTCTGCTGTGTGTGGCAGTACAAGGACTTATAGAGGTGCCCTGTCTACACCGTGCCTCCTCTTAGATACCCATATTCACATTTTTATCAACCTCTTTATTGGATTTAACCTTCACACCCCTGAAGGGGGTAGGAAATATTCCTGTCTCCATTTCTAAGAATGGAGATGAAGCAACGTGTCATGTCCAGAGACTGTAGGAAGACAAAGGCTTCCTCCCAGCTATGTCAACAACAGGGTCCACGACCCTGACCACTGACCCATCCTCCTTCCTTAATTCAGTGTTTGGGTTGTTTCATTCTTCTGCCTAGGTGTCCATAGCAGGGATTTCACTGTGGATGGAAACATGAATTTGGTCTTATTCATTGCTTACTGACATTGGCTCTCAAACACAGCTGGTTCAAATAACTTAGGTGGCAAATGGACAGCCACTAAAAGTCTCAGCCTTGAAGAGTTCATCATCCCAATAGACCAGGAGGAATAAGGGTTTTCCAAAAGCAGCAGATTAGCGTGTTGCCTCTGTGGATGTTGCCTGGGGGAGGTGTGTGCCTCTGTGCAAGGTAGCTTGCTCCAAGGGAAGTCACATTACATCTGTTGTGTACTATGGCCCAGCTGCTGCCCATCGAACTACAGACATCCAATACTGACGCAGGGGCTGGCCTGTGGCCCTGCAGCCAAGCGACACAGCTCACAGCCACCAAGACAAGCTCTCTCAACCAGCACAATGCGATGGCTGTGTCCATACTGCCTACATGGCTACTGCAAAGTGCAGTGCAGGCTTACAGGGAAATAATAGCCAAGCACTGGTTTCTCATGCTTATGCTGTGGCAAGCACAAAGTGTGCAGAAGTTTACAGCACTTTGGGAAAGGAATAACTTAGGATTCACCTGAAAACACAATGCAGAGATGCCTGAAGTCACATGTTCAAACCTTCAGAGAGTAGTTCCCTCATGCAATTGAATTATTATAAATACAATACTGTGATATCAGGTATCATAAAGCATCAGATTATCTTAAAGTAAATGCATGATGTTTTCTTAGACTAGACTAATATTTAAGTGACTTTTTCCCCTATTTGTTCTGATTCCTACCATGCTTTTAAGGTGGTTTTAGAAACTCTTTACTGTAGCATGAGTCTGTATCTGGCCATATATATCTTCCATTGATTTATAATCTTTCTACACACTGTTTTTATGTAGAGTTTGATATGATGACGCTGTGACTCTGTACTTTGCCCTAAAGTGTTGCCATCAAAGATAGCAATGGGTCCAATTCAGTAAGTGCTTTACACACATAATTCTCGACAGCCTGAACTTTCTTTTTTGCCCTAGAACAGCATAAACATGCCTTAGAGAGGGACTGATTAGGATTACTTATATCCATTTGAAGGCATTTTTATACTGCTGCAGAGGTGGTGGGAGAGCCCTAACTGTAAATTAAAATGAGGTCTTTTCAGTCAAAATTGCTTTGAATCACTGCATTCGTGTAATAATGGCAATATGCTCTCTTGATAGGTTGCAAATGTTCCATGCCTGCAACACCTATGACACGGCTTACAGCTATAATCCTTGCAGAGCCAGGTATAGATGTGAATGCCAGAAATTCTTTCAGTAGTTTTTCAGAGTGTGCATATTTCTGCATATGTGTCTACGTGCATTAGTTTTCAGTATTGAAACAGACCTGTGGCACGCAATACTCACACAGGTGGCTCCTATTCCTGTCTGTGAATAGTCAGAGCATCACCTCTTGCAGTAACAGAGGTTACACAGGGTTACAGTAAGATGATAGTAGTACAGCTGCAGCTATCCTGCAGAAGTGTGCTTGTCTTAAGTTAACCACTGCAGATACCAGATGTGAACGACCCATTACCTGCTTCTAGAAATTCCTTATGTGTTGGATTTTTTTTATTTTCCCTTTGAAAGACTTATTCCAAAAACCCTCAGTCTGTTTTGAATTTCTTTAATGATCTTTTTCATTCTCTTGCAAGACGAATAAATTTTGAATACCTTTTGATTTACGTATTAATATCTGATCAGGGGAAGCATTTCTGATGCAATACAACATAAGAAAGTAACACAAGACAAATGTTCAGCTTCTGCACATAATGGGTCTAGTTTTCGAGGTTCTTGCACCTCAAGTGGGTGACTAGGCAAGTACAAAGCAAGTGTAAATGCCCACCGCTATGGTAGGTGATGGATGAGAGAGAGAGGCCTTACTTTAATATGCTTTTACACTACCTGGTATATTAAAATGATCTTAGAGAAAATGTAATTTCAAGTCCTTTACATTGCTAGATAGTAAATAAGAGTGAAATCCCTGAGATTTGAACTCATATGGCACAGGTGTAAATGATTACTCCAGAGCTATGTGAGCATAGGCAGCACATGCTGACATTTGGGCATGAGAGGCTTGACATTAGCACGCACATCTTCTGTGGGTGCAGTCTGAAAGCAGCAGAAAATGTTCCACTTTGCATACCTGCAAGCCAGAACTTGATGACACAAGGATGCTCAGGAGAGGCAGTGTGAATTAGCTGTTAAAGTGGATGGGTTAAGGATAATAAAAGGCTTCAGGAACCCATTCAAAATGAAAGGAGCTCAATTATATTTATTTTACTTTGCTTCCCAAAAGAACACAAGCTACCAAAGTTTCAGCTTGTGCATGCACTTAAGATATTGCAAATGTGAAGTAAGATGTATTAATTTAAACTACTCTCACGGTGAATGAAGCTAATGCATTTTATGTCACACTCACCATGGAGTTCAAAGAATCTAGTTACCATGTTTTGGCTGATGGGCAGAGAGTGGCTTGGTGTGGTGTACTGTGTATTGGAACCCTGAAACTGCCTTCCACTAACAGGGACCTGCACTCTTAAGAATAATTTTAAATTTTGGTGAAGAAGAATAAGCGAAAACAAAAAAAAGGGAAAAACAAAGCCCAACTGACTGAAAACTCCTGGACCAGACCAAGTGAAAACTGATTCCTACATATGTGCTGTTCCATGACACGTCTAAGCAAAATACAGCGGAACAAAACCTCTTTGAAGCTCTTTATGTGTTCAGTGTCTGCTGAGGTGTGTTGCTTTGCACCTGCATTTCTGAAGTAAGATGTATTTTGAAGAGGGGCAGGGTTGATTTTGGAAGGTGAGATGGCTCACTTTGTTGTGTGAGTCAAGTGCAATGGCAGCACAACACAGATGTCTGCCACATGTTGCACACATTTTAATACTCAGTAGCAAACCTTATTATATGAGAGCAAGAAGAATAAGGTTCATTTCATGAAAGCAGGTGAAGTAAAACCCATTGAGATGTATGTCATATGGAACACATAATGGATGATGGTCCAGATGCATCCAAAAAAGAAACGTGCTTTGCGTGCAGCTGAGATAGAGAAGCTTGTGGTAAATTCTGCCCTTTGTCTATGAGGCTTTGGCTCTGGACAGGGATTCTTGTCATGCATTTCTGCCAAATATGTTAGTATTTAACCCATACGTATTACCATATATGGGTATCTACTTAAGCACTTTTGTGTTTACCATGTGTGTATTTTTTTCCTTTTCATTCTCGGAGGACTGCTTAGTTAAAAATTCAGTGGGCCTAATGATTGTTGAGTTTTCATTAACTCAAGAGAAAACATACATTTTTACTTTAGAGTAAGTAGAACACATGGAAGAAAGAAAAAAGATCGAACAAATGGAAATTCTCAATGAGAGAACACTGCAAACAAATTTTGCCCTCAAAAATGTACTCTGCTACCAGAGCCTTTATGAGGGAAGTCGCATGGGTAACTGCAGGAGCCGGATTTTCATCCAGTGGGAGGTACGGTTACATTTTACAATGGCCATTTCAGATGGAAGCTGCAGCCCAAGACAAAAGACCTAAAAAAAATGTCATCTGTTTGTCCAGGTCTAACTTTCCCTGGGAACTTATTCCAGTGTAATTGTCACAAGGATAGTTACAGCAGTTAGATAGACACGGGTCCCTCTTATAAGATGGGGTTTCAATTCTTAATAAGTCTGACTGAATTCAGATGACAGGGGTCAGGAAATAAAACATAGGCTTTTACCAGAATGCTAATGCGTCAAATCAGGCTGCTTATTTAGGTGCCTAAATATGGATTTACTGCCTAATGTTTGTGTTTTACATTAGATTTGCATGAGTAACAACTGAAACCTTACATTCTTGGCCTGAACAAATGAGTAGTGTTTCTTTAAGGAAAAAAATAAATAAAGCCAAAAAAGCTAAAAACCCCAGAGCCTTCATTAGGTTTTGTGCTAACCAACATTCCTATGTTTTATATTCAAACCAACATATTAACATGAAACAATCATTCCAGATGGAAGAAAATATCACTTCTAGGGTCAGGAAAGGGGTACATAAAATTCTGGCAAATTAGAAGGAGAAATCTACAGGGGCTAAAAAGCTCATTAATATATGCTTTAATCCCCTTGTGGATTGTTGTGGTTTGGATCCACAGAAACTGAAATAAGAAAATGCTACCATAAGCTGACCAGTTTTAGTGCTGAAAGGCAATATTCAAAACGTTCCTCGGGCTTCCAGGGAACGAAAGACCTTGAATGGGTATGTCTATACGTTCTGCTGAACAGCTGACTGCGTAGACGCCTACCCTAAATTAACGTGTCTCAGATTATGGTGTGAACTTCAATAGAAAACATGTACCTAGCCAAAAGCCAGCATAATTTAGAAAGTATAACACTTTTAATGCATCATATTTTTAAAGCTGTTTTTTGTTGAGGAACAACAACAACAAAAAAAACCCCAACCATTGAACATTTTAACTTTGCCTTGGGGATAGAATTTCAAGAAACTACAGTTCATGCCATGCTTTAGCCAATCTACCTAAATACAGCATCTGTAACTCCTTTATGTGGTATTTAGCATTTTGACAAGAAAATTTTACTGGTTTTCTGTCACAAAACATTACCAGACTATGCTAGTACATGCTCTAAATTTGAGTTTTAAAAGTAGAATCAGATGCTTCTTCATTTTACATATTTTGCCTGATATTATCAGCAAACATGTCTCATCTCCTTTTACTGTCCTTCCTTCCTCTTATGGCTTTGGTTGTTTGCAGCTTCAGGAGCCACATCAAGGGATACCAACTCATAGAACGAGAGGGAACATTTTTTAACCATCTTCAGCTACAATATCTGACTCTTGGCACCTTTTGCTGGGACCCAGATATTAATTATCTCCACGGTGAGAAGCAAAACTCATTTTACTTGAGCACTGATTTGAACGTGACCAAAAAGCAAGAGTTGGAGTCACAGCACAAAGCCGCTAAGTCAAGCACATGACAGTGGTAATGTTTGAATTTCACCAGCTGGCTGTCTACTAGCAAACTGAATTTCCCTGGCCTGGACCTGCAGGGATTTGAGGGTACTATTTGTAAAGTAGCCCATCTATTTCATACCTTCCAAAGCAAAATGTGATTTACAACTGGCTCAGAATAGGCCTTTTAGATCCCAACGTCTTACTGGAGGAAGCACTTACACATAACCTACTACTTCTACTTTTCTTCCATTCCTTCTGTATCTCTCTTACCTACATATACAACATTTGCATGTGTGTTACTCATGCAGTACGTATAACTGTTGATTACTTCAAGACGTTGGATCAACAGAAGCTCAGCAAAGAGTGAGGCAATTCTTCCAGCCAGGAACCTGAAACATTTCTGAAATGTCTCCTAAACATTAACAGGAACCAGGAGGTATTTTGATAGACTTATAAATTTAAATTCATTTATAACAAATACTGAATTTATTGGTTTATTATGCCAGCAGGAATTACATATTGTATTATAAAATCAAAGGCCAGCATAGTTCAGATATCTTTAGCTATAATTAAGACTTCCATGTATTTTACAAGATTCGAGAGAGAGGAATACTATAAAATCTATAGACCTTATTCATTAAAAAAGCTGCTTATGTAATCAATTCACATTTTTCAATGTGTTTTATGGGCATCCTGGAATATCTGCATTCAATACATATTGGATGGTTTCAGCTATATTTATAACATTTATGGCTGTGGATCTACAAATATAGATGCGATATGGCTGCTAAAAGGTAGGTCTGTTTTTATACTTGTTATTATTTATTACATATATCACAGTAGCACCCAAACTGTATGCACATGTTTAATGTCACTCATGTCAGCCGTCATGCTTGCAGCAAGATCTCTCCTAGATTTGTAGCTGAGCATACACAGGATTGATGCTCTGGTCTGTGTACAATGGTGGGAGGAAGTCTGTGAAATAAACCAGGGGTTTCTCACACTGAGTTTGTTTGAGGACTGCCCTCAGAAGCAGCATAGCAGCAGCTCCTGCTGTCCTGGCTTCTGACCTCCATGTCCTCTTTACATTCCCCAAACAAGGACTCCAATTCCGTGCCCCTCACTTGGCTGATCTTTCTGTCAAGCCCGTTTAAGCCTCTAGCCCACATATATTGCTTCATTTAGCTCTATGCACCCATCATGACAAACTGCCCTAGGATTCTACCACCCTTCTGGTGTACAGACCGTCCCTGTCCCAGGCACCTCGCCTTATTCTGCCACACACCTGCGCTAATGCTGGTCTGAGGAGAGCAGTTCTTCTCACAGACTTCAGAATGATGCATCAGTGCCAGCAGCTTCAGGGAATCTGCTGCAGTTTTGTTTACGTGCAAGGCAGTGGCAGTTACAGCTCCTTACTCTGCAGGGTTACTCTTTCTCATAGGATCGGTGAGGTACTGATAACACTGTCCTTATACGGTATTACACATGGGAAGAACTGGATACTAGCACTGGCAAAACAGTTTTAAAGGTCCACATACTGTGATTTATGAACTTCTTGTATGAAGTTTAGTTATAATTAGCATCATTACTGCTATTAAAGTGAATGGTCTCTGAGGTGTTGGCTAAGATCCTAATTTTGCAAGATTTCTATGCCATTAGCATCCCAAACTTGTTTGATACTCCACTAGTGTTATGGAGTATGTCCATATATTTGGTAAAAAAGCATCTGGAGTAGAAGAGGGGTGGGGAAGTATGCTCAGAAAGCCACCTACTTCATGTCCAGGCAAGCCTAGAGATTTTCTAATCCATTACACAATTTAGTGGTTTTAAACTGAGTGGTGTCATCTCCACAGCTTAAAGGGATCTGCTCAGTTGAGAGGGTGGCCTCCAGTCATGCCTGGGAAGTGCCTGTAGATTTGCTGTCTGTGTCTGCAATTAATTTGTTCTGGAGGAGCGTCTTAAAATAACTTGTAGGCATTCCCACAGGAACTTCGAGTTGAAAATACATGAAGGAATGGGCATGATCAGATTCAGAGTGATGCATTGTTCACATTTGTGATCAGTTTTTTGATGCGGAATACTGTAGTGCACAGTTTCACTACAGAATTTTTCTCTAACAATCAGCCTTGGTGGTAAACGTGTAAAGCAGGATGATGCAAAGAGCAAACTACTGTATAGTTCTCTACAATAGGGGAAGATTTATTTATCCAGAGAGATTTCAAGTGGCCATTTAGATACTGCCACTGTGGCAGATGAATTAGCATGGGAAAGTGCTGCTGATCCTACTTTCCAATAGATCTAGTGCCTTACCAGAACACCATGGGCTGGAAAAAATTATAATCTACAAATGGAAAATTGAAATATACTGAAATCTAACTAGGGAGTCAGAGGAACATGTCTCCTGGAATGGCTCCTGTGTTGGCAGAAGTGACTGGGCAGTGATCCCAGAGTGTATTAATCTCCAGTCATGAAGCTAGCACAGGAAGGTCATTTAGTTATTAGGAAAATAAAACAGGTTTTATAAAATGAAATTTGGTGATCATGAAAGGTTTACACTCCTACCAGTTTTGCTCAGAACTGTCCACTGGCTATGGTTAGGGCAGCAGGACTGCCTACTACAGGGCTAGGGATTGTCCTCAACCTGGGACAACATGGCTTGCAACCACACAGTTTGGCTTTCTGTTTTCTCCCAAACAAGGTAGTCCCCAAATGTTGCCAAGATTTATGTCAGAGAGTGATATCTGGCAGGAGCTACAGCCATGACAGAGAGGGTGTTAACAGTTCAAGAGTACAGGCAATTGTTGTTCACTGCTTTAGCTAGCACCTTCTCCCCATTTTATTTGCTAATGCAGACATTGCCCATGTATCTTACAACAGCTGTCTGCACAAGGTATCCTGTGGATGTCCCTTGGCCTCCAGGAGCATCCTAGGACAGGATTCACTGAAGTTTGAATCTCAGCAAGCAAAAGAAAGGATAGGATACCAGATTGAGATACTTCCCACCAAATTTTAGTGATTTATATGTTAGATGACTAAGTTTAAATTACTTATCCTAGGTTCTGTTTATGGATTGAAAAAAGAACTTTCACAGGCAAGCCTCTTCAACTCTAGCTAGATGTTTGATTTAGGTCAGTTGAATAACCCTTTACAGGTGTTTGTTTCTCGCCACTAAGAGGAGAGCCTGCAATGACACAGGTGCAACACATCCACCTTTCAGATCATGCAATAATTCAGATCAGAGGGTATCTCAGGAGGTCTCTAGTCCAGCCTCCTCACAACAGGGTAAGCTGTGAGGTTAGACTAGGCTGCTCAGGGCTTTATCCAGTCAGGTCCGGAAAACCTGAGAATGGAGGCTGCACAACTTCTCTGGGCAACCTGTTCCAAAGCCCAACTGTCCTAACAGCAGAAAGGTTTTCCTCTATATAAAGTCAGAACCTCTTCTGTTTCAATTTGTTTGGTTTGTCAGTATGGCATCCTGTGCCATGTGCCACCATGGAAAACCTGCCTCTGTCTTTCCAGTAATCTCTTTGTAGACACTGGCAGGCTGCTGTTAGGTCCCCCGGAAGCTGTCGCTTCTCTAGGCTGAACAGGGTCAGCTCCCCCAACTTCTTAGAGGGTAAGTCCTCCAATCATTTTGGTTGCTCTTTGCTGAACTCACTTGTTTATTGATATCTTTCTTGTAGTGGGGAGTCCAAAACTGGACCGAATATCTACATGTGGTCTAGTAAGTGCTGAGTAAAAGGGAAAATCACTTTCACTGATCTCTCGGCTGTGCTCCTGTTCATGCAACCCAGGGTGCTGCCAGGGTGCACCACTGGGTCATGACCAGCTTGTGCCCGCCAGGACCCCAGGGACTTTTCAGCAGAGCTGCTTCCCAGCCAGGCAGTGTCCAGCCTGTACCTTTGTAAGAGGTTGATGTGTAGACTAAAGGATTAATTCACCAGAAATTCTTCCAGGAGGTATCTGAACTCCTGTAGTAAATCTCAGTCTTCTAATTCCAGCTGTAGTTTAAAGGAGTCACCCTCACCACGCTTGATAGCAAATGTATAGGTGGCAACAGTCAGAGAAGGTTTTGGATGAGAAGAGGATATAAAAGAATATCCTGATGAGTTACTCTTAAAACCTGAGATTTAAGATATGTCCTTGTGTATAATGCTTCCCAACTAACCAGCTTAAGTAATTTCCAGGTCAAATGTGCTGTTGTTTAGGATTTCTCTGCTCCACTTGTTAGTTCTTGCTGGAGACCAGGTATCATGTAGGAAATGGAAGTGCCTAACTGAAGGCTGTGAATTCCTCATGGTAATGACATCTACTGCTTGGTATCCTCTGACCCACAGCAGATTCATTGCAGCAGCAAGGAGGCACAGTAGTGATTTCCATATGAGACTGAAGCTTGCAGATGACCTCACCAACATTCACTGTTGCCTAGAGAAGTCTGAAATCATGTCTGAAATGCTCTTCAGTGTTTCTGTACTCTCCTGTCTACCTTTACGACTTGTGGAAGAAGGGGCAGGCAAGCCAGGAGGACTACAAAGGTGCAGTGAGTTTATGCAGGGAGAAGAGCCCAGCTAGAGCTTAATCTGGCTGCTGCTGTAAAACACAATAAAAATACTTCTATAAATACATTAGCAGCAAAAGGAGGGCTAAAGAGAATCTCCAGTCTTTATTAGATGTGGGAGGAAAAAAAGTGACAAAGGATGAGGAAAGGGCTGAGGTACTTAACACCTTCTTTGCTTCAGTCTTTAATAGTAAGACCAGTTGTTCTGTGGGTACGCAGCCCCCTGAGCTGGAAGACAGGGATGGGGAGCAGGATGGAGCCCCCATAATCCAAGGGGAAATGGTTAGTGACCTGCTACACCACTTAGATGCACACAAGTGTATGGAACTGGATGAGATCCACCCAAGAGTACTGAAGGAACTAGTGGAAGTGCTCACCAAGCTGCTTTCCATCATTTATCAACAGTCCTGGCTAACTGGGGAGATCCCAGTTGACTGGAGGTTAGCGAATGTGATGCCCATCTACAAGAAGGGCCAGGAGGAGGATCTGGGGAACTACAGGCCTGTCAGTCTGACCTTGGTGCCCAGGAATGTTATGGAGCAGATCATCTTGTGTGCCATCACACGGCATGTACAGGATAACCAAGTGATCAGGCCCAGTCAGCATGCGTTTACGAAAGGCAAGTCCTGCTTAACTAACCTGATCTTCTATGACAAGGTGACCTGCTTAGTAGATGAGGGAAAGGCTGTGGACGCTGTCTACCTAGACTTTACTAAAGCTTTTGACACTGTTTCCCACAGCATTCTCCTGGAAAAACTGGCTGCTCATGGCTTGGACGGGTGTACTCTTTGGGTAAAAAACCAGCTGGACGGCCGGGCCCAAAGAGTTGTGGTACATAAAGTTAAATCTAACTGGTGGCTGGTCAGAAGTCCTGTTCCCCAGGGCTCAGTATTGGGGCCAGTTCTGTTTAGTATCTTTATCAACTATCTGGATGAGAGGACTGAGTGCACTCTCAGTAAGTTTGCAGATGACACCAAGTTGGGTGGGAGTGTTGATCTGCTCAAGGGTAGGAAGGCTCTGCAGAGGCATCTGGACAGGCTGGATCGATGGGCTGAGGCCAATTGTATGAGGTTCAACAAGGCCAAGTGCTGGGTCCTGCACTTGGGTCACAACAACCCCATGCAATACTACAGGCTCGGGGATGAATGGCTGGAAAGCTGCCCGGTGGAAAAAGACCTGGGGGTGCTGGCTGACAGCCAGATGAACATGAGCCAGCGTGTGCCCAGGTGGTCAAGAAGGCCAACAGCATCCTGGCTTGTATCAGCAATAGTGTGGGCAGCAGGAGCAGGGCAGGGATGGTGCCCCTGTGCTCGGCACTGGTGAGGTCGCACCTCAAACGCTGTGTTCAGTTTTGGGCCCTTCAGGACAAGGACATTGAGGTGCTGGAGCGTGTCCAGAGAAGGGCAATGAAGCTGGTGAAGGGTCTAGAGACAAGTCTTAGGAAGAGCAGCTGAGGGAACTGGGTTTGTTTAGCCTGGAGAAGAGGAGGCTGAGGGGAGACCTTATTGTGAAAGGAGGTTGTGGTGAGGTGGGTGTTGGTCTCTTCCCCCAAGTAACGAGTGATAAGAAATGACCTCTAGCTGTGCCAGGGGAGGTTTAGACTGGATATTAGAAAATATTCGTTCACTGAAAGGGCTGCCAGGGGTTAGAACAGGCTGCCCAGGGAAGTTGTTGAGTCACCATCTCTGGAGGTATTTAAAAGACTTGTAGATGTGGTGCTTAGGGACATGGTTTAGTGGTGAACTGGCAGTGTTAGGTTTACAGTTGGACTCGATGATCTTAAAGGACTTTTCCAACCTATATGATTCTGTGTATTCTGTGCATCTCTCTGTACTACCAGCACAATTAGGAAGAGCTAAGGATCAGGCCTGTGACATGCAACATGCCTTTGGCTGGGAAGAGAGGAATGAGGAGACCTGGAAATACCTAAAGGCATTTCTGGGCCAGTGGCTGAGGAAGGACAGGAAGGTTCCTCCCTTCCAATATACTAAAAAGCACATCTTAGAGTCATGCAAACCAAGGAAACCTTGAGAACTGCTAGGAGGCACCAGTGGGTGCTCTAGAACTGCTCTGGGAGCCACAGAGCCAGTATCAACAACTGTCTGTACTGCTTACTGCAGCAGGGAGCAATACCTCACCCAGACACCCACTTGTGCACTCTCTCTGCAGTAGATTGACTGACCTCCCAGCATATCACACTTGACCCTGCAGCTCCTCCAGACATTGTGTACAATCCCTTGGCCTTATGACATAATTATGATTGTGTGTGGGTGTTTTTTCCTAGTTCAGACTGAAACAATTTTAGGTCCATGCTGCACCACATCAGCAAGGTGCTTTTGCATCGAACTAAAAGGATGTGCTGCATGCCTGAGGTATGAGTGGGGGCTGATGATGGTGTTTGAGGACAGTGATGAACAATGCCAGAGAGCAGAAGGAGCCAACTCATGCAGTGTTGTTCTCAGTGCCAGCTGGAAAAAGGTTTTTGGCATAAGCTAGTTTGTGAACTGTCCCTTGGCACTGTCTGGGAAGTGTGAGATGACAACAGCCCTACTGCACCTAAGGTCACTCATTGGCCTTTTTCATCTAGCAGTATAGACACAAGCTAACATCATGCCCCTACAGCAAATGAAACAGTGCCCAAAAGGGGACTGAAAAACAACCACGTAACTTAAATTGTTGGAAATGCCTCCGTGGTGCTTTTGGCTCAGGTGAGTACTGTACCTGCTCTGAAGGTTCCCTCAGATTGCCAAGCTGGACCCCAAAAGCCAGGGTAGGGACATCCTCAAAGCAAGGAATGCTGCCTCTCTCCTCTGCCCTCGCCTTAGACTCACACATCAGAGAGAGAGTTGAAAAAAGAGATGAGAAAGGAAAAAAAGATTGTTTTCACTAGATCTGTGTTTTCATTTGCTTCATATTTTAGGAGCCATCAGACAAAAGGGCAAGAGAGGAAGCTACAAATCCTTTTCAAAAGGCAGAGAAAAGAAATGAACAGCAACAACAACAACAACAAAAAAAGCCAAAAGGTAATTTTGAAATAAATCCTTAACTTCTGAGCTGGAGAGCCAGGCCTTGGATATTGTTAATGAACCATTAGCCCTGCCTTAATCACAACATCCCTTTCTTTTGTTCTCACACCCCACTGCTTTTTCGCAGCCGGAGACACTTGGATTTTCAGAAGTGACAGCGCTCCTCATGAGCATAGTTCATGCTGGTTATAATGGACACATCTGTGCTTACAATGTTTGTCCGTCATATCCACTGTTTGCTTTTAGCAGCACGGTGAAGAGTGTGTGGCAGTCTGTGTGTGTGTGTGTGTGTGGGAGCAGCAGCGAGAATGCAGAGACTACTTAAAACCCTGCTAGGCCGCCCTGTTTCTCAATACTGTATTTATTGCAACTCACTTTGTAGTCAGATGAATGGAGTATTTTTTTTAAAGGATTTTTACTCCCAATTGTTTTTACTACAACATAAATTTGCTGACTCTTTGTTAGACAGTAAGAACTCGGGCAACCCTTTGTGAGACTTGATCTTCTGTTGAAATATGTACAGCTTTGCCCTGGAAATAGGTCTTTCAGCTGAATAACAAAAGCTTACATACAAAAGTTTCCCTTACAGTCACAGCACTGGTTTGCTCTGCAGAAGCCTTACTCTACCACTGCTCCTCAAATCAGTTCCCCGTGGCGGTGTCAGTGGTAGTGAATGAAACAGGGCCAGGGCACAGGCCAGGGCACTTGCATGCAATTGCTGTTGAATTGTTTGCATGGTCCCTGGCACCGTTATGGCCCGGGCCAGCGAGCAGCCTCCTGCACAATGCCTGGCAAGGTTTGGGGAACTGCCTGAGCAATCTGGCTGCAGCAATCCTGATGTGAGGGTGTGAGTCATGCCATGTCCTTTGGCCCGCAGCAAGAGACTGGGTCCTAGCCTGTATTATTTACTTGAGTAGATGCAATCACAGTATCTGCTTTTTTTCTTTTTTTCCCTTTTTATTTTCCCTAGCAACAGCTTAGATTACTATTGTTTTAGGCTCTGATTCTGCAGTGCAGGTTGCATGGGTGATTCTTTCTGCAGTTTCAGGTTATTTCTCATTGTTGTGAGATTGGGTTTTCACCCCACAGCAATTCCACTGACTCTTTGCTTACACTGAGGAAAGCAAGGGAAAATCCTGCAGTATTCTTCATAAGTCAGACTGCTTGTTGTCCTTGAAACTATAGAAAGAATAACAAAGCAATCCCATTTAGGGGAGGGCTAAGAAAACCTCTTTTTTTTTCTCTTCTTGATAATTTTTTTTTTGCTTAAATAATTTTGCTGTTCTCATACTTTGTCCAGAATTTGCATATCAGGATGTGCATTTCATGTTGTTTTTTTTCTTCAGGTTAATCCTACAAATTAGTACATAAGATACAGGGTAATGAAAAATTAGGCCTAAAGCACAGTTAGATTTCATTTGTCCTCATCTGCATTTTCGTATCATCATTCATTCAACCTGCTATTATGTCCCCTTTTGTATATTGTGTCCTAACAATCCCTTTAGAACATTTCCAGAATGCTTGTTAGCCAAAATGGAGATTGTGAAGCTAATGACTCTAAATATCAAATTAATTTCCCTATTGGTAGGATATTCTTGTGCTGGTTTGAAATGACCAATATTTCTAAACAAACTGTTTCTTATGTATTTATTTTTTTATTTCATTGAGCCAAACAAGAAAAATGTGAAGAAACAATTCAAATTAATGTTAAAAAGATTCATAATTTGCTATTCCTTAGAGATGCTGATAGCTGGAAGAGTAATGGCAAATGTAATTAAAGTTCCATAACTCTTCCATTCTATCCTCTTTTTAATTCTCGCATAGTTTTCTTAATTGATCACTATCCATTCACGTTTGCATTCATAGTCTCTGTCTGAAAGTGGGGTTTTTTTGTGGAAATCTATGTAAAAAATGTTCCAGCAATTCTTGAGAATAACAAAACTACAAAACAAAACTTAAAACAATCCCACAAACCCATTATTTTTCTCATAAAAAGAACAACTAAAAATGTCTAACTTTTATGAACAGCTTTCATTAAAATAGCTTCAGGAGGTGGATAAAAAGCCAAATACTTTGTTGGTATAAATCGGAAAATGTTGATAGGAAAAATGGGACTTGTGGTAATTTTCACATGCAGGAAATTTGGCACAAAACTTGCCATGGAAATAGCCTCTTTTGAGAGGAAGTGATTTGGTACATATTGGCTGCATTTTGACCAGAATGCGAACCTTTGGAAACTAGGCTCTGTTCACACGGAGTAGATTTCTTGTATGTAGCTATGAGCTGTCATGCAGTGAACAAGTGATCTAACCATGCAGCGAGTGAGAAACATTTTGGAAATTTGTGTGGGTTAAACTAAAGTTTGCCTTCGCAAAACTCATAAGGTAAGTAAGGCTTTGACACCCAGAGTATCCAACATCACTAAAACACATCTCTGAAAATAACAGATGGTTGCATCTCAGTGGGTCACATTTTAGACCTTTCATAGTTTAATTACTGCATAGATTTTGCTCATACTCTAAACTAAAAACTGAAAATTAGCTTAAAACTTGATTTAATGTTTTTCTTTTATACTAATAGATATAAATTACAATAATTTTGCCTTGGTACCTCTCTTAATCCCAAACATTACAGAAAATACCCACATGAAATCTCAGCTTTCTTTTGGCTGATAGTTCATTATGTAAGGTCATAACACATTTTACTCACCGCCACTAGTAGAATTTTCCACTTCTGCTACCTTTGTCTGCTTTACTCTACATCTGGACGTTTATTGACATCTGGGTTCAATTTGACCGAATATATAATTGTAAATATAGTGCAAATAATCAGATCCCCTTTTTGAAAGGAATGTAAGCAAGCAAGCCAAATGGTTTGATTTTGTCCCAGATACATTCTCAGCATCACTTATTTTGGAAGAGCTGTTCCTGTCTTCATGCTTCTATCATTGAGCAAAATTGTACTGGTAGTCTGTAGAAGGAAAAGAGCAGAGTTAATCCTGAAAGTAGATTGTAGGCTTTACTAATCACCTGTCAGCTAAGGACTAGCACAGTAAAAAGGAGATTTGGAAGATAAGCTGAGCAGTGCCTCAAAGAAAACTGACACTGCTATGAATTCTGACCCATCAACATTATGGACAGTGAAATCTTTTACACCTGATTTTAACCATTCAAAAGTTAGGCATCTAGTTTAAATTAGCTACTGCTGAGGTTCATTCTGTATTCAGTGGAGAAATAAATACCAGTCCTTTTGAATGGTTGTGTGTCCTAGCTTTTAGGTGAAGGTGGTAATTCAGGATAAACTATCCTCTGAGGGTGCTTTTCTCATTCCATGAGTTTGGAGAGATCTTCATGCATCGCTGCAGGCACCTAACTCTTAAAGCTAAAGTCAGGTGAGACAAATCCCAGAGCAATTTCTCTACCACCAGTGATAGTCAGATGTAACCTATTGCTCAAATTCAGCAGTTTCTTAAATGATCCTTTTTTAATGACAATAATAGCAGGACTTGGCTATGCCACTTAGCAGAAGTGTTCCTGGGACAGGAGAGGTGAGAAGTGAGGAAGCTGTATATGTTTCACACACCTAGGAGCAGCTTCTGATGAATACTGATTCTCAGAGAAACTTTATTCTTGTTTCTGCCTCGTCCCAGGTGGAAATTGTTGAACTATGGGGTGTCCTGTTAGTGCTATTTATTGTATACCTAAAAGTACCTTAGTTGGCACAGTCTTGTGCTGTGATATTCCTGGGTGGGAGTGGTAACCATAAATTATAAACACCTTTCATTTCTGCATAGCTATAAAGCAGGGGTCACTTCATGATATTTTATAACTTAAGCAATATTATCTTTAAAAACCTGTTAGTTTTTATCTTTGTTCTCACTTTCACTCCCTTAGCCAGTGCTAGATTGGTTGAGAACTCTATGTTTGCTTCTTACACTGGACTTAATATTTTCAGCTGGTGTAATTATGTTTAATCCAGCTCAAGATCTTTTCCTTGCATAGATATTTTTTTCTAACTAATTTTCACTTTAAATATACAACACACTATACAGGAAAATGGAAAGCGTTCTGAACTGGTAAGCACACACATAAAAGGAAGGTGTGAAAAAGAAACTATTTCATGGCTCTGAAATGAGTGATCGCAATGTGTCACACGAGACCACCCCGCAATAAGTAAGAAATTAGAAATGTTGAGGGCTGTTGAACACCAAATTTTCACAGCAGATCGACACAAAGTTATTTAGCACAGATGTTTCTGTAATTGTGATACACTGGGAAAATTCTCAGTGTTCAAACTTCAATGGCTCCCAGACTCACACTTCCACCTGTGTGTTGTGGTGGTCTACTCTTAATACACTGGCCTGTAATGTGAACCATGTGGTAACATGTGTCTGGCTCAAAAACCTGTTAAAACCACTCCCTTCCCCCAGTGTTCTCCTCACATCTTTAGGCTTGTTTCCTCATTTCTATTTTTACGTTTAAAGGATTTACGAAATGAAGACACCAGGAAGCTCACAGGACTGGAGGTGTGGGAGGGAACAAGTTCAGGTACTTCCAATTTGGTAGTGATCAAAAGTTGTTAGCTGTTCTGTGCAGTGTGTGGAATGGCCTTTGAAAAGAAACGTGGTGGCGCTTGTTACAGCAGGCCAGTCTGTGGGGGAAACGATGTTATTTGATGCATTGCTTCTTTTGTTTGAGTTAAGACACTACTTAGAAAAAAAGTTTGTTATGCAAATACATTTCAACCCATTAATTTTTGTTGTGAGCTATTGATTTTGACCAACATTATTATGATGCTTACTAGCCCTCACATAATACTTTGCCTAAGTAGATCTTGGTGTGTTTTCCAAAGAGTGCTCGTTATATACTTGCTGTCAGAGGTTTGCTAATGAACTCATGAGTGTGTGTGTGTGTCTGTGTCTGTGAGAACAGATGAATCAACCTCATAACACAGGAAACGTGAACAAATATTTTGTTAACAATTTTATAAACATGTAGTAGTCTGCAGGTTCCAGAAATGCATCAATAATATTTCTTAAAAAAAAGACATCTGAGAAAATATTGGTAGATAACAGAACATAATGTACTTGAATTCAGCAAATATTCCATTGGGAAAAAAAGAGAAAAATACTTGTTTCCCCTCAAAGTCCTGGTTAAAGCAATAGAAGTAAGTTGTATATTACTTAGGTTTATATGTATACTCTCAACTATTGCTTGCTATTTTTTAAGTACCTCAATATTGATAATATTCACAGTTAGAGCTTTTTGGAAATTTTCCCACAGAGTGTTTTTGCACTGGAAAATTGCTGATTCACCAAAATCAACTTGTTTTACAGAAGGAAACAGTTTCAGTGAAATTGTTTTTAAAGGAAAAATACAGAACTATTTTGATAAGATCAAGCCTCTTAATTTTGTTATTTTCCAAATTAATAATTTTTTTATGCTACTTATTATAAAATTTATTTTGAATTATAAAGTCCGTTTAAGATTATTCTTTGGAAGACACACTTAACTGCTCTAGAATATAATTTCCCAGGGAATTTAATTTTTAGGAAGCTAATTTTAAGAAACTTTCCTTCTTTCTAGTAAGAAAGTAAATCTTGTTTCTGACTACCATTACTTACAATATCCATGCTATTGATATTTGAGAAATAGTGAAGTTAGGGACTGTGAGCTATTCGAGCATGTTTTTTTGTGGTATCCCTAAAAAGACAAACCTAAAATCACTAAATCATCTAATCACTAAAAACATCACTAAAATTACAGTTTTACCATCAAAAAGTTCTAATACTGTTAATAAATATTTCAGTACAAGTATTTTTATGTAGTATCCAACCTAGAGAAGGTCAGTTTTACTATCTTAAAATGGCAGAGTTTGAGCTTATATATCGGTTAGAAGTACTGTGTCATCTAGAGGATCACCAGGTCATCTAGAGAAACCTTTGAGCAGACAGAGCTTAAAAAGCAGATTTTTCAGAAGTTTGTGAAACAAATGTATTATCTCATCAGGTTCCTAAAAGTGATTTAGAATTTGGGACTGTTGCTTCTGGAGGTAGAACTGAGTTGAATCTAATATTGAAGTGAAGCCCCCAAAGACTGAAGCAACCTCCTTTTCTTAGCTGTTGATAATATTGAAATAACACTGAGGCAGAGATAGCAACCATACCATTTCCATTTGTGAGAAGCAGGGCTGCCTCTGTGGATGCTTCCCACAGCCCACAGAAAACAGGTGAGCTTTTGGCAGCCTTCCTGGTCCTCACTGACCTTGGGCTAACGGTTTGCAAAGGGGTCACCAAACAATAGATTGATCACCCTGAAAGTGAGAGTTTCTCAAGGGTTACACAAACAACCTCCAGTCGATAAAACTAACCACAGAAAAAGTCTGATTCTGCTTTTTTTAAAGTGGTTGAGTCACAGTTTGAGAATTGAAAAATGGACAAATCCACTTAATAAGCTTCTAAATAAATAATTTGTTTACTTCTAATTAGCAATCGTTGTAGATGACAACACAAACGGAGATGGACGTAAATACCCTGTTTGTAACTATTGACATGATTATTTTTTTCACATTCAAATTAGAGCCACCTCAAATTAGCACTGCAGAATAAAGAAAAGTGAGTTGCTTCTACAAATGCTGTGCTAAACTTGTTTTAGTCTAATGTTGATACATCTGAGTCATGGCTCAAGGAATGGCCTCACCTGTCCTATGAAACAGAATGAAATGCTTTCTAGGCCAAGAAGGTGAAGATTAAAGCTGGTTAAAATAGCAGTGATTTGTATGACATTTTTCTAAAAGAAATATCTTTTTATTGAAGTTTAATTTTTAGTTGTCCAGAATGTCAGAGATTTGACTAGCTTTGCAAGTGTTCAGACAGAAGTAGATATCATGTTTTTACAGAGACAGAATCTCTGTCAAAACACCAGTTTCTAGAAATAGTGGTCTAAAATATTTTAATTTAGAAAAAAATAAAAAACCAAAAAGTACTCCTATTTTTTACTGAACTTTGCTATTTTGACAAAAAATAAACAGATTAAAACTCAAAACATTCTCACAATAATTTCACTTTTGGGGATTATTAATGTACATCTTTAAAGAGAACTGGGAATGCACCTGCAATCATAATATTGAAAAAGAAGTTACTTTTTTTTGTTAGAGCTTTGCATGAAAAAACAGTTGAGTAATTTTCCGAATTTTTGTTCTTTTTGTTTCTTTTCATAACGCAAAATCTAAGGTAGGCGTCGAGCTTTCAGATGACTGTTCTTGTGTAGTGGACATACGCCGTGTAATAAACCACTTACCTGATCTTCCAGGATCCTGATCTTTTGCATTCTGTTAAGTGGCCAGATGCAAAGCCTACATAATGCTACACACAATCATGGGGGACCATGGTGGTTTTTAAACCTTCTGGAATAGTTACTTTTTCATAAAAAATTACTACTGTAGTATAAAACATTACCTTTTTGTAACTGTTATTTCTGTTCTGCTGGAAATTTGCTTTAGTGCAATTAAACAGATTTTGGAGTGTCTGTCATCTCAAGTGCTCCAGCTACCTCTAAAATACGTTGGATCATAGGTCAGAAGATACAGACCATAACTTTAGAGAAGCTTGTCTTTATATCGAGGATCAAAAAGGTGCAATGTCAGCATTATGAGGGGTAAGTAAAAGGATGATATACATTTGCCCCATTTTCTTCTGCTCCAAGATGCATCACATTTGCTTGGTGTTACATATTCTCTGGTACTAGGAAAAGATGTATTCAGAGATCGTTTGTAATAATTACAGATATACTTCCTTTTTAGTTACCTTTTCTCTGTAAAGGCTATCTTTCACTGCAAGGTATGAAGATACAACATATGTAACGTAATGAATTAGCTCTTGAGCATTCTGATCTTAATGATTCATTACTGCTTCATGTCACACAGAATAAAGCTGATACAAAATTTAAGTTTCTGGATGACTTTTAATAAGGGTTATGTCCATTTAAAAGGCCAAATAAACTCTCCAATTTCTGTGAAATAGCATTTCTTACAAGAAGCGATGGGCCTATTGCAGCACTTGAGTGCTTAGGTTAGAATTCATATGCTTAGTCTTTGAAATTTAGATTCTCTGTCACGTCTTGAAAAGGACCCTTGGGAGCTTGAATAAACAGTTTTGAAGAAAATGCTTTGCTTTAATGATGTTTGTGTTTTCTTTGTAAACTGCAGTGGAACCTGGTAACCCATGGAAGACATTTGCGGCTCCAATGTTTTCATCTATAGCTGAGAGACAGTGGGTTACACTGAACTCAACACTTAGCTTGTGACAGATGCTTTCATATACAATTTGAAACTCATAAAAAGCATAAAGGTCCTTCCTTCTCTCACCCTAAATTGTGACAGATCTGGTAATGGAAACTGTTTGCTAAAGGAGTATCTAAAGAGAAACACAAAGGCTTCAGCAAACTTTTTGCTGGAGAAGAGCTGAGCTATCCTGTCATGTCAGGCCTTGAGGAAAAAGATTAGAAATTTGATACATTAGGACTGAGGGGAAATAACATCAAATTTTTTTTCTGAGGAAAGCTTTTATATCAGTTTATGTGTAGCTGAAAAAAAAGAAGGAACAAGCAGAGCTGGGTAGACAGCTGGGCTAACAGTAGGTAAGCACTTGCAGCCTGGTGTCATCTGTGAAAATAACAATATTTTTTCATTTGTAGACTCCTCATTTAGGCAGCCAATGTTTTCAAGCAAGTGAGATCCCTGCACAATGAGATCCTGTCATAGGATAAACTAATGTATCTGCATATCGGATGCCTTTTTCCTTGTTCATGTATATCACTTTCTTGCTACCCTGTTTACTTTTTTGAGCTTTTCTCAAAAAAGTATACTTTTACTTTTTTGACGCTATTTTTTGTAATGACGACTGACAGATATTGTGGATTGAATGTGGATGGCACCACTTATGGAGCCAAATAAAGAAAAATGCAAACTCATTTTAACTGCAAGTTTAGAAGCCAGTTCTGCAGAGAAAAAAAAAAAGCTGGGTCCAACCCCTTGGTTTTATGCTCTCTGCTTACTACAGCTTCTGTAATTTGACTGATTTTTCACTGTGTCCTTATAAAAGTAGTGCTCACCTCAGACCTGACCTGCAGCAGCTCTTCCTGCTGCCAACTGCAGTAAAATTTATTGCCTTGTTTTATCAGATGACGTGAAACAATGCCAGCAATTTCTCCAGTGCTATCTATATGTGATCAAACAGCGCTGAAGTTACTCACACTGAGCAAAGATATGCTGGTTTCATTTGAATATTTTTAACCTGTAAAGTCTACTGGAAGCATATTTGTTTGACAAGAAGTAAATAACAGATCTTTAAGCCGGAAACTTGTCAAAAAGAATACTTGACAAGCCAACATTCAAAAATGGTGGGAAAAGGAATCTTATTTTATAATGCAGAACTTTGCAGTATCATTTGATTTAGACTTCAGCCCAATAAAGTTATTTATTGTTCAAAAGGTGTTTTTAATCAATTTGAAAAAGTATGGCTTCTCTCCAACTATGCCTCCCTTCTCCACAAGCACCAGTAGTCAGGATTAAAGAAGTTTAAATAACAACAAACCAAGCTTTGTGTTTGTGCCTGGTGTCAACTTGCACTGCTGTAGGAAAAGGAAAATTGATTTTTCTTTTGTGCACTTAAAAATAGTTTAAAAAAATAATCTGACAGTATTTACGAGTACCCCAAAGAATTCTCCAAGCCCTCTCTTTCACAGTGCTTTACACCCAAAATCTCTGATTAGTCATTCCTTAAACCTAAGGGCATGTCAACATTTGCAGTGGAGTGGAGCAAACATGCCTATGCTCATGGAAATGCAAGTCAGTAAAGTCTCTCTGTGCATCAGCATCCTACTGAGACATTGACCAGAATCCAAAAAAAAGGACAGCCATGTTCATGCCTTGCTGTGACCAAGCCTCTTTGAAGCTGCTTGAGACCTTTTTCTCTCAATGCAGCTCTGCATAAATGCAGTGATCTGCTCTGCAAACCAGCAGGGATGTCACTGCATTGCACTCTTCCACACATCCATAAACATGCACAGAACTCTTTTGCATCTACAATAAACTATCATCTATTGCACTTTTACGGTCTTGATTACTGTGCCTCCTGAAAACCTCACACATGTGGCTGCATTTACATTAATCCAACTTCCCCTTTAGGCAGAGAATGCTATTAGTCCATTTTACAAATAAGGAATTGAGGCGCAGAAATGTTAAGTGATGTACCTGTGGTCACAGAAAGTCCAGGGCAGATGAGGTCACCTTATGTAACTTGAAACATCTAACTCAAACCCTCTGAGCTGCCCATTTTCTTTCATTGACTTAGTGAGCAGCAATGCCTAAATAATTTAGATAGTATCCCAGGCTGAAATAAATGCTTCAAATACCTTGCCCCATCTTCAGATTAGCACTCCCTTTCTTTGCTTCTGTCAGGTTATAAAGATATGTCAGCATGCAGATTAAATTCTCTATTGTTCAAAACATGAGTAAACCTTGAGTTACCCTATTGCAGTCCTTGGCAGGAGATTACATAGACACTGCATACTAGTCATCTGCTGAATGAATCTTCATGTGTTCAATACTGTTTTGATATGCGTTGTCTAAGTTACTATTCACCATACAATCTAGGTTTTTGTTGATGGCAAGCATTTTAAAAGAAAAAATATGGAATTTAAAAGGGATTACAGTTTGTCTTCTGTACTCCAGGTCAATGAGAGTTTTCATGTATAGAGAAAACTCCAGCACTTCTACAGTCAATGGGAATTTTGCCTTTGGCTTCGGTGGGGCCAGACTTTCACCCTCAGACTTTCTATGCATTATGTTCTTGTTTTCCAAAAGTCTACATTGCTTATTTTTAATTTGGTGGTAGAAAGTATGCTCAAAAACTAATTGCAAATTACAGTGCAGTGATTTAGATATATTACTCTTCGTTTTTATAATTTGGTCTGTTATGTTTATTTTTCACTAAGTTCTTTCTTCCTTTCTTCATTTTTGCTTTTCCATAGTGGCTTTAGCAACTCCTGCAGAGTTTTATAAACTTACCTTCTTTCAGTAAACTATTTGGAAACAACCATAGTTTTACAATTAAAATTTTACTTGCTCCGTCCCCACAAACATGTTGGCAGCTAAGTAAAAGCTAAGCTATCAAGTGGTATTTATTTAATTGTGATTTTCTGTGGTTATTTAGGAGGGGTTATTGGGTTAGATTGTTTAAACCTAGCTATATTGAACAGAATATGCACTGTACAGAATTACATTAAAATTGTATAGCTCATAATATTAGACTTCTATATCAGCATTTTTTGTCTGTTTCAATATTTCAGGGATTTTTTATGGTAAAAATGTAGACATCTGCATGCAAAAAGCCCCACGTCATTAACAATATTCTACCTGGAGAAAGTCTGCTTTATTGAATAAAGTAACTGAATAGAATATAACTGTGAATATTGTGCCTTTATTATTGTATGAGCATTCTTCTTCTTTCTGCAGTCCTTTTACATTCAAAAATATGCTGGGGGCAAAAGAGTGGGGCTGGAATTCAGTTCATACCCACCTAAAGCAGAAAAGCCTTGGAAATTCTCTCTTGCGAGGAATGTTCGTATCTATTAGCTGGCTGTGTGGGGGAGAGCACCCTCTGTAGTGTTAATCCTGGTCCATGTAGGTGGGGCCACTCTGAACTTTGGATCTGATCCCCATGCTGCACCAGACAGAAGAACTGAGCTGGCACGTGGGAGTGGAAATAGCTTGTGCCAGGTACAGGACTCTTGCCGATCAGTGCAGGGGGAGCAGGGACTGCATTACAACTGAGTCACAGTCTAGTGGGCTGCCCCTGGGGTAACGCAACAGCCTGCTGCATCGTGCCTTGTGCTTGCGGTAAAGCCATGGTTGATTTCTAAATTAGTTGGTAGTGCTCACTGTAGTTTTTCAGGACATGCCACGTGACCTAATCCTGTTGGCCCACATGGAAAGAAAAAACAGGGAATCTGCTATTCACAGATTGGGTAGCTGAAGCTCTTTGATATTTGCTGCAAAAAACCCTGCTGGCTGTGGATGCAGAAACCACTACTACTAGAATACGGAAATTGTTCTAGCTTAATGAAAACAGAAAGGTGATTTCACTTGCATTAGTAAAACTTTGTTGAAGAGCTCTTTAAAAAAAGGAGGGATTGAGGAAAAAGGGTGGGGAGGCCAGAGGAATTTTAATGTTTTTTTATCCTGACTTTTTATAGGAACTGTGCTGTTAATGGTTTAGCGAATGCTTGTTTGTCTCCATGTGAAGGAAGATGGATGTGTGAAGAGTCACCCAAGTTCCAAGGAGAAACTGAGCAAGACAGATTAGTCCCACCTCAGCCTGACACCTGGGGCACATCCTTATCTAAGGGGGTAAATGGATCAGAATGTTACTGCCCGTTTATTTATTCTCCTTCTGTTTGGAGACTTTCCCTGATTAATTACTCTCTAGTAATTGCTGCTGTTAACTAATGTCAGACCTAATTAACCTGGAGTCCCTTCATCCAGTACCTCCAGTACCTCCACCATCCCTTTGCAAAGACAAGAAGGTCATCAGCAAGGAGGTTCTGAGGATGGCCACACTTCACCCATTCGTTTATTTGCTTTGGGCCTTGTTTGCTATTCCTGCTGCAATGCCTGGCGACAGCTTTCTAGAATTCCCATCAAGTCTAATTGGCCTGCTGAAGCAGCAGTGAACACAAGATTTAAGAAATGTTTTCTTTAAAAACTTCTGGTCCTACAGACACTTTGAGATCAAGTTTCACTCTGTTGAAATCACACACGATTCCCTGTGATTTTCATGAGAAATACTGTAAGAAAGTATTAAAAGAGAAACATGTCTCAGTGGTTTGGAGGGACTGATGGCCAGGGGGGTTGAAGAGTGGGTGGTGGTAACATAGCAAGGCATCTACAGAATCTTTAAAGGTTGCCAAAATTAACACATACAAGGTATTCAGTATCAAAGTTTTCAATATTTGGCTCCATAAACACAATACCGGTTGCAAAAACAAAGCTAAGGATTTCATGCTGATTACTTAAATAAAAATTGTTTAATTATGAACATTTGGGAAATGAAGTTATGAAGAACTGACCGATATTGCCATGGCTTCCTAGTGTTCATACCAGACTGTGAACACCGTGCCAGCATCTTACTGTGTAGCGCATTGTAGATCCAGCTACGGTAAACAGTTCTAAGGCTCAGCATGGCTCAGGCAGATAGCTCAATGCAGAAGGAGGTCTATCTCATCACTGAGGCCTACTGCTTTTAGCTCAGTAAAGTGTGGACTTTCCAGTCCGATAAAAGCTACCAACATTGTCTATGGAGGTGCTGATCAAGCAGGTCAAGTTCCTATGTTCTTTTCTTGAATTTATCTGCTTTTAGGCATTTTCATACACTAGAAGATTTATTTCAG
Source organism: Sula dactylatra (assembly GCA_013389905.1). Lineage (NCBI taxonomy): Eukaryota > Metazoa > Chordata > Aves > Suliformes > Sulidae > Sula > Sula dactylatra. The sequence continues at coordinate 16,069 of WEKW01030450.1, read as the reverse complement.
ATTAGGAATAAGTCATGTCAGTATTCAGGAAATACTGGATGACACTTCAGTTTGGTCACAAAGATCAGATTTGTCTGCCTGTTTTTCTATGGTTGCTACTGAAAAAAGGCATCTCTTGTCGATTTCTTACCTGGATTACCCTTGTGTCCCCGACTTGCCTTTCTCGCCTGTCCACCCTTCTGATTGGCTGCAACCAATTTTTCTGACTCAGTTGCTTTATGTCACCATTTAAAAGTCTCATAGCTTCCATTTGAAGCTCTGAAAACATAAGTGAAATCTATGGAGTGACTCCGGTAATAATGAGTTGTATGACTGCATAAAGACGTTTTAGGGTCACATGCTTTATACTGTAATGTGTAGTGGAACACCTAAGCAGCCAGTCACCACCTATCAGCTGCTGAGTTCTTGGTATGAATACGATGATGATGCAATCACTTGAAGCTCCTGTGCCCTTCCCCCCAGCTCCAAAGCGTATTTCTTAATCTCTCTATTCATCTGGCATCAATTCAACAGGTGTGTACCACCTGTTGAGGCTTTTCACTCACAAGTGGGGATAGTAGAAAACTTCATAAAACCACTACATTGAACACTCTGTCCTGCCCTGTTGTATAAGAAGAGTTGTTTATGATGTAAATTGTGCACGGCTCCAGTTTAGAGTCCAGTATTACAAGGTAAACTAGCTTCAATTTTAATTTGCCTTAAAAAATTAGATTACAGCAGTTCAGTTGTTTTTTCACAAGAAACTTAATATTTGTACTGAGGAGAAAAGGAAGGTGAAGACAACAGGTATCTAGAGATTGAAGTAGTTTTAGGCATGTCATCCAAGTTATTCCCAACCAGAGTCCAAGTTGTAACTAATCACCTGACTAAACCAGTGGATTGCAATTACTTACTAGGTTGAAGGTTGGAATGTTTTAGCACGATACTCCTTGTGTTACCAGTTCTCACATCTTTCCTACATCTTCTCTGAACTCCTATCATTTTTGGCATTATAACTCTTCTGTTATGAAAATTCTAAAATATTCTAAAATAAAATTCTAAAATATCTTATTGGCTATGTCTATACTAGTAAATTAAACAATGCCAGATATTGTTTCCAGCACAGAAATTTAATCGTCTATCATATTGGATTGCTAGTGTGGTGCCTGATGTATAACATCCTTGGCATTTTGGCCTGGGTCATTTTGCATTTCCCTAAACAATACCTGGGCACACTCTGAGAGCTTGCAAATGCGAGGGACTACTTCCAGTAACTGGTTTGGGAACAGCCACCCTGCTTTAAAAGTTAGGAGTCCTCAATAATATAGAAATAGGATTTTCTGTCATACTGAGCCTTATGGCTAGAGAGTGTCTTGGATAGTCACTTTGCATTCCTTCTTTCTTCTCTCAGTAGTACATTACCAGTCATTTAAAAATAAATAATGTTGGGTTATGTTAATTTTTAAATAGCAAACATTACAATTGTGTTCTGCTTCAATTCTCCTGTGAAGGAAGAGTTGGTGGAAGCTACAAAACTGAAGAAAAAAGTATTCCTAACGTTTCTAGGTGAAACATGTCACCACCACCACCAGCAACAGCAAACCTTCTTGGTATAATGATTGAACTTTCTAGGTTTCCTATGAACACTAAAGGTGATGAAGTTGCTGCTACCATCTAAAGCAAGAAAAGAACACTTGTTCCAGCTATATGCATACATGTATATTTGACATAAAATTATTCTGTTATTATTAATTTCAGCCAGTCATATAAAATATTGTTAGTTTAAGGTTAACAAAAATGCAGGTGCAAATATCCGTGGTTTTAATTTATGTGATCCTAAGGCCTTAAGAATATTTGCTGTCTTGAAGAAAGACAGTCTTTTGTATAATATTGTTGTATTACTCACTTACCTTCCCTGTGCAGGTGCTAACAAGAACATGTGGAAAATGGCAGAATTCCTTCAGCTTTGATGTCCACAAAGGAATGATGTCAGAGTAAATAAATTTTAACAAAAAACCTCTCTCTCTTCCCTCCTCTCTCTTCCCTCCTCCCTGTAGTACAGAACAAACCATACTAGAAAAAGAAATATGGGAGCCAGGTACCATCTGGCTAAGGATCTCAACTTCTGGAGCTCTGAAACTGCCTCTGTAATGCAAGTTAAAGAGTACCTGGAAACATTCCCAGACACTGAAACTCAACCCAGTACTGTTAAATTGTTAGCATAGCCCCTGGCATAGCTTTGACCCACTCCAGCTAGCCCTCTCCCAAGCATTTCTAGACAATATGCAGGAGTTAGTACGGGTAGGGGACCACTCCCAGGAGGCAGTCTGGGTGGAGTTACACTTTAAGCTAAGAGACCTTAATTATACAGATGTGGTCAAACTGTGCCACTTGGCCAGCACAAAGGTCTTGGCACTCTTTAGTTTATTAGTACAGATGTTACCNNNNATTAGTACAGATGTTACCTGAAACTTCCAAGATCTGTCCTCATGTAGAGTCAGTTCTGTTACAGATTAGACTCTGTTTTTCTGGAAAGATTTTTAGCTGGTCTATTGCAAGTGCTTATGAGATTACTACTCTGAAAACATTTTAATTTATATTTACCATTTCTGTTGTACCTGAGTGTTTCACAGATACTTCTAATCTACCTGACTATATGAGATGTATAAACACAGCAGGTTAATAAACAGATTCTGAAAGTCATTCATAGATCTAGAATGACAAGACACCTCCAAGGCCACACACACGTACATGTACACCTCCCCACCACCCACCCATAACCCTTTTCATTTTGACTCTACCTATGGTTTTTTCATTGCTTTTTTTCTTCCCAAAATATTGCAAGTGCCGTCCAAGCCTGAATCCTTTGTGGTCACACTGAGTCTGCAGTTTAAGAGGCCTAAAACATGTTAAGGAAAAGCAATGGTTAAGAGCATTTTCCGGCTCTAGTTACCTCTTCAGTAACAGTTTGCAAATGAAATGGATTATTACTGTAGTTCTCTCATAAAGATTCCTCTTGCCAGAACTGTAGCATCTCTGAAAACATGACTCAACTACAGATATCAGTACTAAGTCTAAATACTCAGATTTTACATTGATGTAGCTGAGAACAGAAATGTTCCTTAATTATTCATCCTTTTGCTTTTATGAACAGGTCTTGTCTATGCTTAAAAATGACAACAGTCAGAGAGAGGTATGTATTTTTTTTTGGTTCTCGCCTGCAGTTATACTGACAAACCCGTCATTTTTCTTTAAGAGCTTAATCTAAGCAGAAAAAAATGAGTTAAGAACTTAAAAAATATCTTTACTGTAAGAAAGCTTTCTGGTATGTTTCTACCAATTAATCTATACATAGAAAACTCTGTATGTATAGACAAGAGCTAATGTTCATACATACTGAGTAAAGAGAAAATCTCAGGAGTTTATTAGACTCAGTCTCAAAATATGTGTGAGAGGATTTGCCAGAATAGTTTAACATTAAAAATTCTGAACAATGCGATTTATTGTAATGAAGACAGAGTACAGGCAAAGCCTTCTTAAGAGTCTTTGTATTTCCTAGGTGCCTTAGGCAGTTGCCTTTATGCAAAGCAAGTTACAGCGGGGTTATCCATTGTAGACAAAAGTGCCTACCTTTTTTTTTCTTTTTTTTTTTTTTCTAGAAGGTGTATATATTTCTACCTGACATGACAGATCCATCTCCGCATCTTCTGACAGTTTAGGTCTTCAGAAGATCTTTCATCACCAAAGAGGAAGACATGTTAATACTAGTATGTTTGGCACAGTATTTCTACTTTTGGGTAGAAAAGCTCAACTGATTGCATTAATTTAGCTACTGTAGTTAGAAACACTACAGTATAATATTGGAAATACTATATAATATATGTTTTTGTCTCTCCTAAGATGTAATTGACTTGCCTAGGAAAAGTATAACCTAAGAATTAGCTCCTGACTGATGAGCCAGGCCTTTTCAGCGAGATGTAAATACACTCCAGATAAAGCCAGTTTTTTGAAAGAGAGCAAAAAGGAGACAGGAAGGGG
>WEKW01030447.1:190325-201195 GCA_013389905.1 Sula dactylatra | reverse complement strand
CTCCCCCCACCCCTGTGGGAAGGGGGATAATTGGAAGAGCAAAAGCAAGAAAACTCGTGCATTGAGATAAGAACAGTTTAAAAATTAAAATAACATAGTAATAGTAGTAATGGTAATGATAACAATAATGATTATGATAATATATTAATAATATAATAAAGAAGAAAGAAAATAATGAGAAATGAAACCCGGGGAAAAGAGGGAAAAGGAAAAAAATCCCACAAGTACTGCAACCGCTCACCACCCACCAACCGACACCGCTGGTCCCCGAGCCTCGATCGCTGCTTCCCCCAGCCAACTCCCCCCAGTTAATATACTGGGCATGACGTCACATGATATGGAATATCCCTTTGGCCAATTCAGATCAGCTCTCTTGGATGTGCCCCCTCCCCTCCTGGCTTCTTGTGCACCTGGCAGAGCATGGGAAGCTGCAAAAGTCCTTGACTAGTGTAAGCACTTCCTAGCCACAACTAAAACATCAGTGTGCTATCAACATTATTTTCATACTAAGTTCAAAACACAGCACTATACCAGCTACAGTGAAGAAAATTAACTCTATCCCAGTTAAAACCATGACAGCATTCAAAACATTAAGAAAGATGTTGAAAGGGATACAACAAAGGTATTTGAAAGTAAGGAGGAGCATGAACTCAGGGTACTGCTCAGGTGAATGGTAACTCTAATTGGATCACGTCTCTCAGGACTCCCCATGGATAATGCCAAGCTACTGTTTAATTGGAATAAACTTTACCCGTTTTCATCTGCCTTTCAGGAGTACTGTCCTACAAACTACAGTTGTCTAGCTGAGTGAGTCCTTGAGCATGCCTACTTTGACAACATTTATACGATGACATTTTCAATGGCAAGCCTTCAGACTTTGGTTTCTCTTTACATGGTTAAAGAAGTCAGAGGAGAGGAAGAGTACAGGAAGCAATTTCTCAACTCCCTACACAAATCACACTCAGAAAATGTCAGAACAAGCGTTGCTGATTAGTGCTCCAGACTGGAAACCGATATACCTAAAAATTTGCTACTTCTCAGCAGGAAGACAGCAGATTGAGGGGGTGGAGGAGTGGGGGTGGGTAGAAGAAAACAACACTCAAATGCTTGTGGGGAAAAAGGACAAAATAATCACAAATCTAAGAGCAGTTCTGCTAACATACCTCAAACTACATTGTGTAGGAAAGAATTCATGCACAGGGAAAAATTTGGGCTGATGTTAGAAGGTTGCATGACACCTCAGATGGCAAAAAGAGGTAAGTCCTGCCATGCAAGAGCTGCAGTGTGTCCACACTTCCATCCCACAGGTAGCCATGCCTCTATGCGATGTCTGATCTGGACACCAAGTTCATAACCATCACTGAAAGAAACAAAAAAAAAAAAAAAAAAAAAAAAAAAAGAGGAAAACTTCCAGAGTGCTTAACAGTGGATGAGTGTCTAAACTGGTAAGAAAAACCAAGTAAATTCCCTCATTTGAAATAGCACAAGGTATCTGATTTGGAGGATAAAACTCAAAATGTGTAACAGGAAATAAGCCACCATTAACACCCTGGAAAAGTTTATATTACTTTGCTCAAAAGAACCTTTTTTTAGGTAGGCTGTGATGACTGCTCAAAACACCACTCTATCAACATCACAAATAGAGGTAAATACTCCTGCTACAGGTCATATTTTAGTTTCCTAAATTGGCAAGGCACTTATCCACAAAGGAAGGCTTACATCCTGGGTTTTGGGTAGACATCAATAAATTCCACAGGAATATACCACTTCATAGTCTTATGTTCTCCCTATTAATTCAAGTCACAGTTTCACAACTTCCTGATATGAAATGTGTTAAAACTGTGAAGCAAGTTAACTTTACCATAAAGAGTCACCAGCTGCTGGCTGCTGTCAATGACACATTGCAGTGTGTAAGAGAGATGGAGGTCACAGAGAGAAGACTTGGCCTTTACTATGAGGTATTATTTGGTTTACAAAGTCTAAATCGCTAAAAACATTCCCAGTTCCTGGCAGTACCACCTCCACCACAATAGTATTTTGTATCAAAATAAACCATCTTTTCTGATGGTTTTCTGTGAAAATTACGTGTGTCAGCATGCCTTCTGCTCTGTACTTTGGAAGACTATAAAGCCAAAAAAATATAAATAAACTTGAATTTGATTTATAATAATTAGTTCAGGCTCCTCTAAAATATTTATTTTTAATAAACAGATTTCTGTAAATTATTAACCTGGAACATAGGAAACTATTAATAATATTAAATGCTTATATTTGCCATGAAGTGTAACCTACCATTTGGTGGAAAATAACAGGCATTCAGAACCGCATCTAGAACTGGACTTTTCTCTGTTCTGGGATTACTAGCAGTACTCTGAACTTTTTTCACATTTTAAATAGAGGCATAAAGTCAAAGTCTCAAAAAGCTATTACATATGAAGACAAAATCTCTAGCATTAGCCTATGTTTCAAACTAAATATTCCTCTGAACAACCACAAAGAGCACAGTAAAGAAATAGACCTGTTTACAATTCTAAAAACATTTCAGTATCAATGATCCTGTAATAATTTCAATTAAATTCATGTCTGATAAACAATTCTGGTTTTTTTGAAATAGCATTTTTAACTAAAAAAAAAAAATAATATTTAAATCCTGGTGGGCTTTTGCACCAATCCTGACTCTTATACAGTTGCATTTTATAAACCAAAGCCATTATCTCCTGGCTTTAATACTTTAGAGTTACCCTTTATTGTCTTTAAAACAGCTGGTTTTCCTGTTTTGTTTCCTTTTCATGAACTATTGCATAGTGATCAGCATGCTACATGTATGTTTATGCAATATTAGCTGAAGCCTGTCATTACTGATTTGCATAGCAAGTGATCTGGCTACTCATTTCACTGAACTCTTTAATTTCTGCACATCATGAGTTTGGAAAGATAGACTGTTCTTTTGTATGAAAAACATTATTTTAGTCCTTAAGGAAGGCAGTAAATTACTAGATGATTACTTTAATGACATATTATGGGCTCAGAGGTTATTGTGTATAGTAATATTTTTCATAGTTCAAAGACACTTTCATGATACCATAGGGGAAACAGCTTTACTCAAATGATCTTTGCAGTGGGTCACTTCTCTTGAATTTGCTACAGTGACCAATATGAGAGTACTGGATTTTTTCTACCTAACTTTTTTTTTTTTAAGTGAAGTGGCATAGAGGAAAGGACAGCCTTTTTCACACAGCTTCAACAGAGACATCTAAAAAGATATACTATTTGTCCTACTACATCACTGTGGTTGAAACTTAATCTTGTGAACCATCTTTTCCAGTAACTGAGGCAAATTTAAATCTAATTTTAGTTGGTATAAGTCTGCCATCAGTAACTTGCAATGGAGTTGTATCTGATTATGCCCAGAGTGAATCTGACCTTTGATCTCATGGCTGGAAAATTATGTTTCTTGTCATCTGATGTTGGTGAAAATGGTAGATGCTTTAAGAAGTGAATACCTACATGAGGAAAGAGCGTGTGCATGTTAATGTTGACCTAGGATATTCTCTTTAAACTCCTGCTGGAGAGTAGGAAGATGTTCACTTGTTCCCTCACCTTCTCTTCTTTTTGAGTTTATAGCTTTTTGCCTTCTCTAGCTTCTCTGGGAAAACAGTATTCCCCTCATCTGCTTGTGCTAGAAGTTCAAAAGATAAGCAAAATGGGACATCCCATTCCCCTTTTGCTCAAACCTTTCCTGTAGTGGTGTGTAATCCTTTCCAGCTGGACTCAAGTTCCTCTTTTATGTCCTTTATTATGCTGCATGGCACAGGTCAACATCAAGCTCCAAAGCAGTAATTGCACATTTAGCAAAATGCAGAAGATTTTCACTTCTCTTCACATCTTGAAGAAGCTTCCTAAACTCACTTGTTTGAACCTTCTGGGTTTTTCTGTATGTTATCTCCATTTGTTACACATCTGGTTTGATCTGCTTGCTTTTCAGCTGAGATTTTGAACTCCTCCTATACATTAGACTACTGACCACAATTGTCATATTTGTTAAGGAACAGAAATAGTGCATGAATGATATACTGGACTGAACTACCTTGAACCTATTATTCTTCTGTGCAGGAGTCCATGCTTCCTAAAATCTGATGGCGATCAACAAACATATGCATTGCTTAGCATAAAGGTACTTTGCCAACCCATTCCTGCAAGTTCTTAGGTTTGCATTTATCTTGCCATGAAGCTTGGCTAGCCACACATTAGCAATTATATCTGTTTATCCTCAACCATCTCTATATTACCAATGACAAAGCAAAGACTGTCTCTTTACGTAATTCTTTATGATGCATGTTAAATAGCTTAATAAACAATGCAGTTCATGTTATCCTATGAGCTTCTGCTGGATCTGCTCCCAAATCTTAAATAAGTTTATTCATTTCTTATCTTTGTAAGACTGCATCATAGTTTCAATTAATCTTTCTAGAAGATGGATATTTAGCTTATATTTTCCTTTCCTTAATTTTATGATCTAATTCCTAGTAGCAACTCCTTTAGGTCTTTAAATTCCTACCCATTGTATGGTTTTGTATTGCTCAAATACATTGATATTGCACAGCTAACAGCAATTAATGGTATTGCTTTGTCCATGCTAGTTACCATCTACTCAGACTAAGCAGGGGTTTTTTTATCATTTTCTGAAAAATCAATGCCTCTAACTCCTACCTCACTTGACTAGCTCTTTAATAAATATCCTTTACTGTGGGACACTTGATGTGCCCAGAACTTGCAGAAATTTAGCACAGGCTTGCTGGAATCACAGAGGAAGGACTGTGATACCAGCTGTGCAAAGGACAGGCATATTTAGTTCTTGGATATTGATTGCAATGAAAGAAGCATTCAAGTAAATGTTCTATACACTGTATAAATCAAATTGGGGTCATTTTATTTTTAGAGAGTTACATTTTCAGCTCTCCCCACAGCAGCGAAAAACTCAGAGCTGGACTTCATTACAAAGTGATATAAGGCTCAGGCAAATGTATTGGATATGCAATAGGTCAGGCCAAACTGGCACTGCTGCTGACAGCAGCTATGGCTGATTACTGGTGATTATGTAAATAAATAAATAAATAAATAGATAAATAGATAAATAAATGGAAACATAAAGAAAGGAAAGCAGTGTAGGCAGCAGGAACTTTCCTAAGTGGAATTTTCCATTGTATACAGTAAGCAGGAAGCAGAGAGGCAGCACATACAGCCTGTTTGTCAAGGCACATTATTCAGGGCTGTGTCCAGCTGAAGCCATAACTGGGGATGTGATGAAGCTTCCTGACATCCTCTACAAAAAAATCGTCTTTATTAAAAAGTGATATTTGGGATGATCACAATCATTTTGCCCATTTCAGGTTTCTATGGGGCTTTAGGCTTTCCTTGCCCCAAGCAAGCAGGCTATAAACTACTTGCTGGAAACTCCTAGTATGTTCCATCTAAAACGGTCACCCAGCTAACATCAGTGTGACATTACCAGCACCAATACGAAGGCCACCAAGACACCCTCATTGCAAACAAGATTGTTTGTGCCATCAGAGAAAGCAACACGCAGAGTCTGAGACTCAGACACGGCATAAAACAAAAATTACAACATCCTGATGCAGACTGATCGTGGTTAGAATCACTCTTCTGGGTGGAAAGCATGAAAAATACAGGTGTTTGCATGCCTTTGAAAGCCTGACTTTAAGACTCAAAAAAACCCCTCTCATCAACTTTCCCAGAGGGCTAAACCAATAATTAGGACTTGGTGGTTTTTTGCTCACTGTGATTTTTTGCTCACTCTCTATGATCAGATATATGCAGTTAAGACCATTTTGGAACTGCTCACCATTTGGCAATAAATTTTTCACAGTTCTGTTTTTCAAAACACGAATGAACTAGATTCGTAAAACATTGAAGGAACAGTGGTGCTGTTTCTACCCTCTTTCACTAAGGGATATGGTTGTTCAAGCACTCACCAAGAGTGGAAAGACCCAGCTCCCCAGAAGGCAGGAAGCTGAACCTGTATGTGCAGAAGGCACTTTGTTATTTAGGGAAAGATTCTGGGCAGTTCCTCTTACTGAAGCTATTCCATTCTCTGAAAAATCCTCATGTTTTCTTTGGGCAGGAGAGGAGGTGGGTGAACACCTTCCCCCAGAGACAAGGAGCTGCTCTGATGTGTTGCTTCTAGAAGGGATGCGTATGGATAGCCTGGGCAACAGCGCACGTATGAGGAGAGGGGCAGCAGTCTGTGAAGGCTGCCTGGGCAACCAAGGGCAGTGTACTACTTCCCAGAAGGCTCCACAGTTGAGGAAGAGATTTGCAGGACAGATTTACATTCTGAAAGTTTTACACCACTGGGGAGGTACAGACTTTTGGTCAAAAAGAACAGATCAAGCCCAGGACAATGTAAAATCTTCAGTCTACCTTTGACAGAGACGCAAGAAGCATCTGCAGCAACTGCTTCAATCAACTGATCCATTAACCACTAATGGAGACATAATCATTTGGATAGATCTTATTTATGGTAGATCCCCTTGGACAAAGAGGATAAGTGCAAACTAGGCAGGCTGTATTATGGTACGGTGGTCAGGTTGCTTTGGTGGGAGAAGCAAGTTTGAGCTGGTGTGTCTCACTTTCCTACAGCAGTATTTAACACAAGGCAGCTCCAGACCTACCTTTGTGTAATCAGTGCTGTAACCTATCCTTTTGTCACACTTCCTTTTTCCAGCCTGAGTTGTTATGTTTCAGCGAGACAAACCTTTAAGTGTTTCCTTTTGTTTCAGGTTTATGAGATCCAAAAGAGACTGTTTTGGTTGATTTGATGTGGCTGCTGGATCAAACCAAAATGTGATGACACTACCCTATTCTAAATGTCATGCCTTTTTCAGCTAGGACTTAATATCCGAAATCACTTAAGCATTTTTAAGACATCTGATCAGACAACTAAAAGCATCCTTGTAGCTACTGTTAGTTTGCATAAAGATTTAATGTTTGTGTGGCTTAAAGCACTATTATCTGAATAAATTAATGAAAATTCTAGCCCATTACCATGGCAATGGAAGTGTTATCTTTGATTTTGGAAGGGCAAGGATATCACTCAAGATACAGAGGTTTTTCAAATCATTAAGGTATAATTGCCATTCATAATAAGATCATTTGGATGCTTTTAAATACTTCTCTGGTATTTCATTTTGAGTTTAATTAATGCAAACATCTGCATATGCCAGGTCAAATTAGATTAAGATTTTCCAATTTTATAAATAATTCACTATTATTATTTAGATAAACTATGAATAAGAGGAGATGATGTGGTCAAAATAACAATTAGTTGAAGTGGTGTGTTACTGAACCAAAGTTATTGGCTTGATACACATTCCTTTCTGCAAAACTTCTAAAGTGGAGTAAAACTGACAGTGTTTTGTACAAATTTTGTCAGGTATAAAATATAAAAAAATATAATCTGAATAGATCTGAATAGATTAAAGGAAGAAGTATTGAAAGAGCAGATGACTGAAAAGAAAAAGGTAGTCATTGTGTGACAAAGTCTGAGTAAAATACATGAGGAAAAAGTACAAGATGTTAAGGAGGCTATAGCCAGGGATGGAACTGGGTCAGAATAAGAAAAGTCGCCAATTTTCAGGACTGTGCCCTTGTGTCAGTAGGTCTTTTGAGGGAGTCATGTCTATCACCTTAAAAGAGCAGGTAGAAATTGAATGCAAGGGAAAAATGTACTTCAGAATTCCAACCCCTGAAAGACCTCACCTGGAGAAGCAGATCTCCATATGTACCAAAAGCAATATTAGGTGCTAAGTATATTTGGGTGATTGGACACGTTGGTCCAAACAGTGACAGTCTGCTTACCCTACTATTTCATTTGTGTGTTCTTCCTAGAGGAGTGTTACAGTCTAATTTCTTACTGTCCCTGGAATGCAAAATAACTGGAGACAGGAATATAGGAGCAGTGAGGTGTCATGTCATGGCTGGTACAAACCGTGATCTGTCCCCTCTGTTGTGTAGTAGGTGTTTATGGTCTTGGAGGTGCCCAGGGAACTCGTGAGGTGGCTCAGCAGGTATGGAATGGGTCCATAGCCCTGTACCATGTTTAGCAAAAATGAAGCCATTTTATTGGCACTCCTTACTCTTCACAAGTATAAAATAATGGAAAACCTGGTCTGAAGTGTTTTCTCTAACATCCTTGACAGTGCTCATCATTTAATCTGATTTTAGATTTCTCTTTTCTATTGTGTTCATTTAGCAGCTTTGTTACTGCTTTGAATTTTAAAGCAGTTCTGCAGTCATTTTATCATCGTATTTATGGAAAAAAAACCTGCATTTTTTTAATGGAAGTAGTATAGTGTCTTCTCCTGGGCCTAGTTGTATTTTTTAATATAGCATTAGTCTTCTGCATGAGAGTAGTCCTTCATGCTAAATAAGTTTGAGCTGATCAGTCTCCAGGCTTGTTTTGAATAGGCCGAACAGAAATACCTGTCACTCCTGACACCTGATCGCTTTAATAGGATTGTCAATACTTGGGTCTGATCTCCAGACTAGTGCATTTCATTAAAGATAATTAGCACTTGAACACTTCCTGTTTAAAATCCCAATCAGCTGGGATATTTTGCACACTGGCCATGACTGTGGCAGCCTGGGTACTCCACGTTTTGGTTCACAGATACACGGCACAAAAAGAAAGAGCCCAGCTTGTCTGGAGATTTCTGCCTGGAGAGTTTCTCTTGCAGGAAAATGATCTTTCAGCAAAGTAGATGAAAGCTCTTTGCTGCTCTTGCTTAACAAAAACATAAAGGAAGGAAATATAATTGGTGCCAGTCAGCATGGTCTTACAGAAAACAGGTTTTGTCAAACATGCTTGATTTAATTCCTCGAGGAGACTACAAGTTTGGTCAATAGAGGTAACTATGTAAATGTGATAGACATTGTAAGCTATTTGCCTCGGTGCCACATACATTCTGATAACATTGAATTAGAGTGGGGCCAGCAAAGTATGTTTCACATATATTAAGAGCCACCTAATAGACAGATCTTTTAAGTAATCATCAATCATTTTATGGAATTCATTACAGCAGGGTTCTCCTGGGAGTGAGGTTAATCCTGAGGCTACCCAAAATTATTTGTTGTGATCTGGATAGAAGCAAAATTACAATTTACAAAATATAAAATTTGGAGGGGGCTAGAAATTGTCTGAATGAAGATCAGAAAACTGTACAGAGCAATCTAGACTTCCTTGTAAAATGAAGTTGGTTCAAAGTGTATTTTTGTACCATCTAAGGCAAAATCATGTCTAGAAGCAATGTATGAAGGGCAGTACTATAGAGTGGGAACTGTGTTTTGGAAACCAGGAACTTCAGGGTAGTAGTGGATAAGCAATTTAATACAAGGTCCTTGAATGATGCTAAAAAGCCTACCAGTAACCCTGATATGACTTAAACACATCCCATACCTCCTTTTTACTTTCTCCTATCTCAATTTTTTTCTGAGTTCTGACCTTTGCACTTTGGTTGGATAAAGAAGAAATATCTAAAAAAAAAAATCTTGGGGGTGAGCAATTCTTTCACTTCTAGTACACTGGTGATAATTTGGGGTTAAGCAGCCCCCCCATCCTAAATCATATGGGACGTGGTAGTTTATTTAAAACAGACCAGTGGTTTATGGCAGGCCCACATTACACTGAAATTACAGGCAGATTGCTATAGGAAACTCTTTCCATAAACACCCCAACAGCCTTGAAATGAGCACTCAAAACCAATTTTTTTTAATTGCTTAAGCCACAAGCCATAATCACATAATTCCTTCTGATTACCAAAGCACACTAGACTATTAAAATCTATCTATTGCAATCTGAATAGATTAGCCTTTAGGACATATTAACATCAAATTTCACATGATATTAACTAATAAATTAGTCTAGCAAAAGAGTTCAAATTCTAATTACCAGATAGTCATTAGGAAAGTCCAGTTACTCATATCAGGAATTGCTGGAGGGAGGGGGAATGTGATTAACTTGTCAGGGAAATGCAGCTGTGAAAGCAACACTCTCTCACTATCTCACAGGATTTCAGCTTCTAACTCACAGTAAGATGTCAAATACATCCACAAGTCCAAACCAAATGAAAGCCCTGTTGTATTACACAAAATGTATACAGATGGCAGGAGCAAATCATTGCCCAGGGTTTCTGCAAGGTTAGCGTAAGAACCATTTCATCCACTGTTTTAAACATCAGAGCATCAATGCATGTAATGGTCACAACTAAGCAGATCGGAAGTAGTATGCCCCAAAAAGTGAGCCTGTCTCATATATGTGCATATGTGTATATATATGCCTAATGTATGACTGTAAAGATAATAAAAAATTACTTCATATATGTTGAAAAGGACCACTTGTGTGTAATGCATTTTACTGCAAATGAAAGAAAAAAAGATCATATCATACAGTTACACCTGTCTCTCCAGACCCCAAAAACATGTGTTACTGACATTACTGTGAATATTAGCAAACTTAGAAAATCACCCACTGGTGGAAAATGTTGCCTTTAGTGTACAGAAGAAGGGAAGATGACCCTCACAGTGCTTCTGCTTTGACTCACAGATTCAAAGCATGCCTGTAGGCAAGCCTGAGTCATTTCAAAGAGATAGAACAAGTTTAAAATTATGTTTTATCTTTGTTCACCCTTCATAACTGATGCAAATAGTTTGCCTCTTCTGCATACTGGATATAGACTAAGAGGTGACAAGAGCAAAACAGGCATCTCTAGTGACATATTCATATTAATTGATTTACAGTGCTGCAGAACCCTTGAGTGGAAGTCTTTAAAATACCTTTCCCCCAATAGTCCTC
>WEKW01030447.1:153363-190210 GCA_013389905.1 Sula dactylatra | reverse complement strand
GCAATTTTTTTTTTTAGATTGGCCTGTTCCTGTTGATCAGCTAATCAAAGTCCCTGAGAGTCCTCCCTCATTTTTTCTTGTCCAAGGAAACTAAGAAAATACTAATTCACTGCTGAGAATTTCATCAAAGATTCAGCTTTGCACATCCTTATTAGGAGCAATCAACATTTAACATTGATAGCTGGCTGAAGTTCAAGTTAAGCATTTCTAGGTTTTGCATATAGCATCACGTTAGGTTTCAAGACAGCAGCAAACATAGTAGAGATTGTTCCTGCTCTTCATGTCTTCATAGGGTTACCTCCATCTCAGAAAAAAAAGAAAAAGAGATAAACTCTGATTGGTGTCAATATACTGAAGATATGATATGGCGTGATTTGGTCATTTCTTCTTCTTGCACCCAAAATAAGAAGACAAAGGTGATGTTTTTGTTGCAAAACACTTATATTTTCTCTATTAACAGCTTTTTGTGAGCTCAGGATCTATAGCATTGCCTTGGTACCCCTCAGAAAAGACTCAATCCCTTCCTGAAATTACCTAAGTGTCACTGTGCCTCACTTCAGTCTCTGCATTATTCTCATTTCTAAAGTTGAATAAATACATTTGTTTGCTGATACATAATACTAAAATTAATTTTCAGAACATAAGAAACCACAATCTACCAGACAGAAGGGAGAGTTAACCTGTGGATGTGTTATTTCTTTCCTTACAGTGCACTGCCAGAGCAACTGTTAGCAAGGTCAGTTTATTGGATGAATAGGAGATGGCTCCAGTTATCAGTCCCAGTGGTCACTGATATTTCTAATGGAAGTAGGAATGATGAAGGTACTGTAGGCCTTAATTCTGCCTTCCTTATTAAATCATAAATCACAGCAGAAGCTTGGAAATTTCAAAACCTGTAGCAAGTCAAGGTATAACATTATCAATTATCCCAAATCAGGATTTTCTTTGGTAAAACCACTGTCCAAGTTATAGCAAAGGCTTTGTTTAAAGACTGGATTCCAACCACTGGCTTATGCAAGTGCCCTCAGGGGTCACTAGCTGGGCAAAACAGAGCTGGGGACTGCCAAATAGACAGCGTTAAGGTCTATATTCCTATATTCCTCTGTACTTCCTAAATCTAATACTGTACTGTTGGCATGTAGACAACAGCAAGTAAATTCTTCCTTCATTTTTAATTTCTGCCTGTCTTGAATTAGAGGTTACTTCATGGTGACTGGCAAAACATCAAAGTGTTCCATTTTTATGGACATGATTCTCCTTAAAACAGAAAAAACCAGCAATGGCCAACATGGAATACAAGTACAGACGATTATCTAAAACATTGGCAGTATTCAGCTGATGAACTTGAGAATGGAAATAAGGTGTCAGCATGGTTGAAGTGCCTTTCAGCAGCTGGTTTTAGATGGGAGAATACTC
Organism: Sula dactylatra; assembly: GCA_013389905.1. NCBI lineage: Eukaryota > Metazoa > Chordata > Aves > Suliformes > Sulidae > Sula > Sula dactylatra. Next base: position 188,794 of record WEKW01030447.1, on the reverse strand, counting down.
TGTAATCCTTGCAAGTAAAGGCCTTATATGTATAAGAAGCAGGGCAGAACTGCTTTATAGTCAATGTCTCTTTAAAAAAAACATGAAAAATACAACATAAAGCATTAAAAAGGCAAGCAATAAAGTTTAGAGTATTCTAATCCTTTGTCTTAATTCCCTCAATTTCAAAAGAGCCTTTTATCATTTGACATAATCCTCTGACTAACAATAAACCTTCTAGGTGCTCTTCCTGACAAATCAATAGAGACATCATGTTTGAGTAAAATATAAAGAATTTTCTCACCATTCTAATGTCTTTTTTATTTCAGTCAGCCTGAAATCTCTTTAATATTCAGTGCAGAAGACAGCTACCAGAAAACAGACAGTAATGATGATGATTTTATTGATTTTGACCTGCAAAGGAATCTCAAATGGGACTAACAAGTAATTTCTTCTTCTTCAGCAAAATCTTTGTATCGAATCAGCTGTCAAAAAAAAAAAAAGCATCTGCAGTGTCACATCTTGTACTTTTTTGTATTATGTCCTATCTATTGTAAACTTTAGGACCACATACATGTCCTCTTTACTCGTAGATTTATGCATAGGTGGACCTTCTAACTAATTTAAATCAATTCAGTTTCTGCTATTGTCACCAGAATAGAAAAAGATATAGATTTTGTTTTCCTCCAAATTAAGCTTCTAATCTAAGACTTGAAATTTATTCTGCACTTTTTCCTATAGCTCAGTCTTTCCATACAGAAATCTTGTTCCTAGTGCTGCAGAGATGAGAATGATTTGTACTGAACTTGTTTTATTGCTCATAGACAAATGTGCACAGAGACATTTGGAGGAGACAATTTTTTAATGCAAAATACTACACAACATAAATATGTCTGTTATATATTCACAGGAGACATTATGCAGTAGGACTTACAGTAACGTTAGTATTTCATCAGGCTTCTTCCAGACTGGTATGCTGTATTACTCATTCTTTGGAACAACACTAAACTGAACAATCACCACCCAAATAAAGGTTACATGGTGTGAGATGATCCCAATGGTTGGACTGTTGTTATTTCTGCAGTACTTACTTAGCAAAGAGAAAGTAAAGCATCTTTCTGAAACTCCCCAAAGCCAAACTCCAACAGCATGGCAAGTTATATTTTCTATGTATTTCTTACACTTCTTATCTTCATTTCAGTAACTATTCTGAATAGAAGACCAAAAATATACAGGACTTTTTTAAAAGTACTCCACCTTTTTCTGAAAGTGCTCTCTCAGGCTTCATATAATATATATTCAGAATGCTTTCATCGTGTTCCAAATCAAGTGCCACTAAAAATTACTTTTTTTAAATTTCTAGTTCAGTACTGATAATGGTAAGTAACTACATTCCCTTTAATTTAGCAGCCTACAAAACTGTTAAAAGAATGAAGAGAAATAAAAGAATTCCCAGAAAATTTGTGGAGAAAAAAAAAAAAGAAAACCTAGAACTATCAATAGACGTGTTTGACCTGTAGTCTCAGAATAGCTGGAGAAGCTCAACCTACTAATACTTTCAATCGTTTTGGTCCCAACTGAGTAGGAACGTTGGCTCCTTTATTAACCCTGAGAGGCCTCTTTAAAAAGTGAAATAAAGCCTGCATGAATTTTAGGGATCCCACAGACTTTTCCACTTGCCCATAGGGATAAAATTGACTTAAATGTTAACCCTATCTTGAAAAGGTACTGGGACTTTTTTTTAATACTCTTTCTCAAGAAATGTGTACTGTATATGAACAATTTTTTGAGCTTAGTTGGGTGACAAAAATACATTTCTACTTCCTGCTATTTCTATAAATACATTCAGCCAGCACACTTAAGAGATTTTGCCTTATCAGTAAACTACAAACGTAAGTTATACAACAGTCTCCAAATTAATTTTGTAATACAAGACTAAAAGCAGCAATTACAGTTACACCTTAATGTGCCAATGCATGGTCTTTAGTATGTTTCTGAGTATGAACAATGCATTTTACTTGCCGCATTTTTAAACATACCTGCTTTAGGATTTTTTTTTTTTTTTTGCTTATGCAATGAATTAATTTTTCCTTATGAAGAATAATATAGTAGTTTCTGTTACAGGACTAAGAAAAAGTAAGTAAGTAAAAGATAATATACTTCTCTGTTATTTGGAGGGAAAAATATATATATACGTGTACATATTGTTCAGTCAGATCTTCTATTCATTTAAGGCTTCCTGGAACATTCAGTGGACCGTTTATTTTTCTTCACTCCTGCTTTTGTTTCTCGGAAGTCATTTGTAGCCCAGCAGCCAGACAGCCATTTTTTCTTTCAAGGTGATGCAGATGAAAATATTATAGCTTCTCTCTTCTGCAGGCAAGGCAGTCTTTAAAACAACAAAGAGGTATTTGAGGTCAACAAATAGTTCAATATTGTAACTTTTTCCTTCTAGTCTTTCCTTCCAAAGCTACACACTCTCCTATTCTACCCCTGTTTCCTAATAATTCTCCCATTTATTTACTCTGTTTCCCTAAAAATGAGTTTTCTAAGAAGTTAACATACCACAGCTTACTGTCCTAAAGGACCGATCTGCCAAGCAAATGCATGTTTGCAGAGACTCTTCCTCAGACAGGCTTGAATCCTTGCATAAAGCCATACAGAAAGATAACTGAACCAAATTCAGTCTGGAAGTTACTGGAAAAGCACTTCATAAGACTGACACCACCACATTTACTGTCAGTTCTCTGAGTAAAACTGCACTTGTAAGTAAAAGCTTTGCCTTCCCCGGGAGCAACGGAAGAACGTCTCTGCGCACAAATCTTCTTTCTTATCTTCAGATAAGGTGTGTGCCACCTTGGCGCCCTCCTCTCCTCTACACCAAATGGCAAAGCCCAGGGGGCAGTTACATCTGCTTCATGCCTTGGAAGACAAGGCATTTAACCTCATTTATATGTCCTGAGTGCGTGACCTGAGGATTGACTTTCCTGCCAAAATAACTCCAGATTAACAGCAGCTCCTAAATTACTTACATTTGGAAAAGAAAGTATTAACAGCTTTAATCTGCAGTTATAATAATATTATTCAAGAATTCAAGAAAAGGACTTCTTTTTTTTAAATCCTTCTGATTCTACAACCCACAGAGGTGAAAAAAAAAGTTTCTGTTCTTTTCCTCCCTAAAGCAATATAGAAATCAAATATCACATGGCCAGGTGCTTAACTACTGGGGAATAGAAATTTTCCATTGGAATCTATATACTAGGTTAATAGACATCAGAACTTATCAGAAATGAAGAGTGAAATAAAAAAAAAAAGATTTCAGAAGGTAAATCATTTTTCAGGTATGTATCTTGAATGGCAAAATCATAATTTCTATGTATCACTGTACTTCTTTGCAAAATTAAATATTGTCTTTATTAGTTCAAGGATTATTCTAGCAAATGGGTTAATTATGTTTATACCTAAACACAGTAAGCTAGGGATCCCATGTGCCTGTGCAGAGAATTGTAATCATGCAGACACCCTCACTCAGCTTTTCTGTGTCATCTCCTGATGACATACAACTTTAAAACCATTAGGTATTTTTAACTAGTTTTCTTTTCATTTCATCAGATTGACAATCTGAAATCGAAATGTGTTTTCCATTTGGTTTCTCAATTACTGTACCATTATATGCCTTCAGCAACACAAACCTTTAAATTGCATCTTTTCTAAAGAAGATCCAACAATAAGGAAAAGGCTGAAAATCCTAATAAATCACATGGCACAACAGCTACAGATGAATACAGTGTGAAAAGGTAAATCATCAATAACAAAGGCTTTTTTAACAATCAGGTTTTTATTTTTTTGTTTCTTTTGTTCTTTCAGTAATGAAGGAATGTAAATCATGAATCTTGTCTCAGGCTGTTTAAGATACTCTGGAAATGAAATTAAATCTGGCACAATAGCTTAATATGTAGGGCTGTCTTTTTCTTTGAAGGTGCTGATGCTAAGGCAAGGTCCATCTGAGCATAATAAACCCTTCCTGTTAGAAGCTGAAAGAACAAATAGGAGGTTCTTGGAGGGATTTATCATTCCTTTTGAAGGATTGCATTGGTTCTTCCCTCTCTTTTCAGGGAACTGTTTCCTCCTTGGAGTTTCTCCACGTTTTCCTTTACATCTCCTCACTAGAAGACCTTGCAGGGGAAGGACCTCACAGGTGGGTCTCCACTTTTCGGGGAAAAAACTCCAGGGTCACTTCTTGAAGGAAGCAAGAGGCACCCTAAAACTCATGCTGGCAAAACCCAGGTGGTGCTCTGTTTGGGGTCCACTACCATGATTTTGATGTCTTCTGCTTTTTAAACTCTGGGGTGCTTTCTGAGCACATGCTCACTGCAAGGGCATCAGGCAAGGTGTGCCATTTTCAAAATATGTCTTACTGGACCTGAAATTCTGATTAATTAACATTCCTCCCTTGGCTCCTCACTTCTCTGAGATGTTGTACTGTCATGGTTTAACCAGGCATGTAGCTAAACACCACACAGCTGTACACTCACTCCCCCGACAGTGGGATGCGGGAGAGAATCAGAAAAACCAAAACTCGTGGGAAATAAAGACAATTTAATAGGACAGAAAAGGCAGGGAAGATAATAATAAGAATGATACAAGAATATACAACACAAGTGATGCACAATGCAATTACTCAGCACCCACTGACCAATGCCCAGCCAGTTCCCAAGCAGTGGCCATGTCCCCCTGGCCAACTCCCCCGTTTTTTGTTCAGCATGACGTCATATGGTATGGGATATCACTTTGGTCAGCTGGGGTCAGCTGTCCCAGCTGTGCCGCCTCCCACCTTCTTGTGCACCCCCAGCTTCCTCGCTGGAAGGGCAGTACGAGAAGCTAAAAAGTCCTTAACTTAGTGTAAGCACTGCTCAGCCACAACTAAAACATCAGTGTGTTATTAACATTATTCTCATCCTAAATCCAAAACACAGCATTATACCAGCTGCTAGGAAGAAAGTTAACTCTATCCCAGCTGAAACCAAGACAGGTACCAACAAGCAATACACACGTTCCCATCAGCCTGCAGCTGGAAGTGGTCTTAGTCTGGTAGGAATTTTCTTGAAGACTAAACACTGGCAGTGCAGGGGCTTTCCCAGCTGTGTTTGCCTGGTGAAGGCTTTCCTTAAACTTAAACTATCATTGCTGTTTTTCCCTCCAGCTCATGAGAGTTAAATTCATCCGCTTAAAATGAAACAAATGAAGAAATTAGCTTTGTCTTTAAAAAATTCTCTTTGGGACTAATATCAGGCTAAGTCAAGTGGAGCAGAATGGAAATCAAGTGCATTTACTTAAATCTTATTGTTACACACACTTGAATGAATATTGCATATGTGGCACTTTTTTCGGATCACCATCTTTACAGACATCAAAGAGCTAAAAGAACTGTAAATGCAGTTCTTGATGTTGCATGTCACTTCACAGGAGTCATTCTAGTTAGGAAAGAAGGAAAATTAGATTCCCCAGTGTCTAATGGGATGAGAATTGCTGTGAATGAAGAAAGACATTAATTGTTTTATCAGCAAGTTCAGCAAAATTATTATTAGCTCTATTAGATTGCTTTCGTATTTCACAGGAAGCCTTAGGATACTTTTAGGCATTTCATCTTCAGAACTGCCCTTCTATGAAGGTCAATTTTTTTATGAGAGGCTGTGATTTATTAAAAGTTGTACTTTCTCGCAGTATGTGGGAGACAGATGATCCCTAAGTAGTGCAGCACAGCACAGCTGCTGGCTAAAAGATAAATTTGGGGGCCTGGTAAATTGGAGAGGAATTATTTTATACCTTGTATAGAAAGCACTGGTTGCTTTCAAGCTGTATGTCATGGTTTATAACATTATCTTGCAGAAGACTAACAAAACAATTGAGTTTCACAGATGTATGGCAGTACTTATTAATTTCCTGGCAACTTTATTTAAACATTTTTAAAGTTGATTACTACACTGTGTTTTCCATAACTGTAAACCCCTTGTTTACTTGGAGTTACTTGGTTTTGAAATTGTTCTTTCACAAAAAAATATTATTTGCCAAGTGCTACAAACCTCTGTGTTTGCAATATTTGTATTATATACGTGTCAGAGCTCATCCCATAAAGTGGCTACCAGCTGCACTGGGTCAGTCATCCCTTGAGCTACTCCTGGTTGTGTGTCCCAGGAAGGGTCTGCTTAAATGTCGTTTGTGCCCTCAAACCTTTACTTCAAATGGGACATGAAATTTTGGCTCAGTTTTGTAGCTCAGCAGTGCTTGCAATGCACAGCTTGCGAAAAGGGCAGAAAGTGCATTTCCACGATCTGCCTCATTCTCCAGATCACTTAGCCAATACATGGCATTTCAGCAGGTCTCTCAGAGGCCATTTTTAGCTCCAGGGTGTCTAGTGAAGATGGAAAATATCAGTCTTCCGATATCAGTCTTCTGATTCTGATTCTTATCAGTCTTCTTCAGAAGACCACTGCACTCTGTGCTTCTCTCTCCAGAAGGCCGGGAGCAGGTGGTGAGGGGTGGCTGTTGCTTGCCATTTTGCTCACAGCCGACTTGGTCCAGCTTGGGGGTTTGCTCAGCTGTTTGCTCTTTCAAAAGAAACATTCTCTGAGTCATAAGTCAGCCAGCATGAGTATTTTATTTGCAGGCAGACATCCTTCAGTTTTAAACTTTGCTGTTTGCTGAGCAAAGGAAGGGACAGAACGATGAAAAAGGTGACCAGAGGAGGGAAAGATACCGAGCCTGTCACTTCAGAGCAGAACCTCAAACTCCTGACGTAAAGCTGGGACTGACGCAGGGACCAATCTACTTTAGGCATCCAGTTGTAGCCATTGCCCCAGAAGTACAACGTGGTGGGAGAGGAGTTTTCCTGGGTACCACATATCTTCATATGATTTGAGTTGTCACAATTCTTCCTATTCAAGGAAAAATTCTCCCGACCAGTCTCAGTATTTCAGTGTTAGGATGTCACTTATCGTTCCTTCCTTCTGTTCCAGTTCTCTGTTTCTTATTTTACCATTTCAGCCAGTGACTGCAATATATAGTGTATTATCTGGTGTCACAAAACAGGCTTTTGTTTTTCTTCCTTTGCAAAAATTCAAGTACAGCATCAGCAAACTGCTGATGTGTTGGGGTTTTTTACCCAGCCATTCCAGTAACCAGTTCCACCTATTCAATCAGAGTATTTGGAACGGTAAAGAACGGTTTACTGTTCGCTTATAGCAACCTGATCAGTGATTAAAAGAAACAAAAGCCTGTGTGAAGAAAGCCCAAACATCTAGCACAATCAAGCAAAACTGCTTTTAGCTCTTCCTTAGTCTTGTGCCTCTTTTATTTCCCTTCTACTCGGCTCCAAATAAAGCAGAATTTCCAGTGGCTTTTTTTTTTAAGATAGTATTTGCCTTAGACCCAGCAAAATGCAAAAGCTCTGCTCCTCTTTCCTGTTCTGTGGCCCCAAGACAAGTGCAATGCATTTCAATTGCAAGACATAATGGCAACTGACTTTAAATGCATTATTTTATGTTACATTGCTTGACGTTGTGAAGACTTGCCTACCTCCAATTTCTGAACTTCTTCAGCTTTGAAAAGAAAATGCATTTCTTTGCTTCTTCAGCTCCTGAATGTGATCCTTTAATATCCAAGCCACAGAATACAACTCAGCCAAATAGCTTAGAAAGGGTCAAAATGAATGAGATTTGTAATAGACTCAGCTACAGGGATAGGCTGCAAGCTTGTAAAGTATATAAATTTTTGTGGTTTTAGATAAAAGCCAGTTCCCAAATATTGGGAGCTGAAGAGAAACTTCCCTTATAACAAAATGCCAAGAGCCAGCCAGAGCACAGCAATTCTGTTTCATGACAACTTAGGAGATTTTGGAATTCATTTTCATCCTTCAATGTAAAGAACATGAAACTTCTCCTGTATTTTCACAAAGAAGAGTTGTGCTAATCCAAACTCTTTTTTTAACTCAATTTCTTCTCTCTCTTGTCTTTTCTCCAGAAATGACCAGAAAGGCTGCCCTGAACCTTAGAAACCAGAAAACATTGCCCAAGTCTTTAACCCCCTCACTGACAGTGTGTTCACACACAAGTATACACACAGACACATGCCAAACAGCAAAATGAAGGAGCAGCAGCCTTCCCCAGCCAGAGTATCACTAGCCAGTTGTTTTGATGCACCTAGCCCCTTACAGCAAGGCATCAGATCCTAGCCACTTTCCAGAAAGGAGTCCGGGATTGTGCACCTGGTGGGAGCAATTTCTTGGTTGCTAAAAACCAGAGCAGCTAAAGACCCGTAAGAAAATTCCTAATACCGGGGTGTTTAGTTTCTCTCATATGCTCCACATGCCCACAGACAGATGCAGACACATGGGAGTGTGTGGGGACAGGAAAGCTGGTCCTCCAAGTGACACAGAGCACTTGGACCCAGAGCAAGAAACACCTCAGCGCCGAGCAACAGTACTAGCTTCAAGACATCCAGATTCAGATAGGTCCTGGCACATGAAAGAGGCCAACTGGATGCTTCATTAGCAATTTAAAAAGAGCATCTCACTTGTTTTCTCTCTCTCGGGCTTTGTTTCCTCGTTTATTTGTTTGCCTTTGTCTCTGCTAGGATTTCTATTTTTTTTCCCCTGATATTTAATGTGACCACTGCTTTGGCTCCATGACTGACAGCAGCAGCATTAAAAAGGAGACAAGAGACCAGCTCTGGAAAGGATTAAACAGCATGAAGCCCGCAGCAGCTGCTTTTCCATGAGGCCTTCTCTGCAGAGTGCTCCCAGCTGCTGCTGCCACCAGCGGCAAGGAACAAATGGATCTGACAATGGGGAGAAAATTCAGGGACAGGGGAGTGGGGAGAGGGGACTTTTGTGCAGCCACAGCCTTTGTGAAAGCAGAGAGAGCACATACACAGCACAGATCCAGAAGGGCAGGGGAGCCACCAAAGTCATTGTGGAGACCTGCTTTAGGTTGCCCTGTTTTGCAACTGCTTGAGTCATAAAACTGGCCTGCGCAGCCTCTGCAAACATCACCTTTCTACTCCCACCACCACCAGACTCCTGAAATAAAAATAATCCCACAAAGTTTAACACCTACACCTTTAAAAACTAGGTTTCTATTTTGGGTGAGCAATATTCAGCCTCTCTGAAAATCAGGACTACGGGGTCTTTCTCCTTATTGTGTAATGGCTTCATTGTGCATATTTTTATGTTGCTATTTTGAGGTAGCTTTAAAAAGCAGTATTTCATATAAAATGGTGGAGAGCACAGCGCTAAATTCAGGGAACAGCTGGATTTTGTTAAATTGGCTTTTATACAGCTATTGTTGTGCCATTTTTCCACCCAGCTCTTCTTAGAAATGCTGAATGAAATTGTATGAGGAACTTAATGTAACTGTCAGTCTAATTCGGAATAGTTCAGTAGATAGAATAGGCGTTATTACATTGTTTGCTTGTGACAGACTGTATGTTCAGGGAGAGAGGGGACAGATTAGAACAATAATATAACTAAGAACACGCAACTTGGCAAGCAATAAAGTTTTAATTCATTATATTTTGTTATGCTGCAAATCAAGGAAGGAGTGGGTAGGAGATAGAGATCTCTGACAACTCTGTGTCTCTGCAGACCCTGGAAGGGCAGGATCCCTCAGCCAGACAGTCCTAGAAACATCCAGAAATAAGGTGACATCTCCATCAGTGTTTATGAAATGACGTAGGAAGTTTTCCTTACAAAGAAGACCTACAGCTAGAAGAGGGCCTAGAAGATCCCAATCAAGATACAGTCCAAAAACAGGTCAGTTAGCAGGGAGACGAAAAGATTACAGCCTCCCAGGAGGTGGGGACAACTCTGCAAATGTGGTGGACAGCCCACGTTGTGCCTGGGGATGTCTCTGGTGGGAGACTGGGACAGCACAGCCTTTGGAGTTTTGCATTTAGATGGTAGCAACCTTTTCAAACAGGGGTTTTCTTGTCAAGAGGGAACAAGTTCGCAGCTGAATGCAATGGGCATGTAAATGTACTCACTAGGAACAGCTAACAATTCTTCTGTATGTGGTAAATGTTTTGATAGCACATGTAATCTAGAGTTTGGTACATTTTTTTGGATGAATGGTAAATTCACTGAAAAATCAATCATAGAATCATAGAATCACAGAATTATTAAGGTTGGAAAAGACCTCTAAGATCATCAAGTCCAGCTGTCAACCCAGCACTACCATGACTCCTAAACCATGCCCTGAAGTGCCATGTCTACACATTTTGTGAACACCTCCAGGCATGGTGACTCCACCACCTCTCTGGGCAGCCTGTTCCAATGCCTGACCACTCCTTCAGTAAAGATGTTTTTCCTAATATCCAATCTAAACCTCCCCTGATGCAGCTTGAGGCCATTTCCTCTCTTCCTATCACTAGTGACTTGGGAGAAGAGACCAACACTCGCCTCACTACAACCTCCTTTCAGGTAGTTGTAGAGAGTGATGAGGTGTTCCCACAGCCTCCTCTTCTCCACACTAAACAACCTCAGCTCCCTCAGCCACTCCTCATAAGACCTGCTCTCCAGACCCTTCACCAGCTTCATTGCCCTTCTCTGGACACAATCCAGAACCTCAGTGTCCTTCTTGTAGCAAGGGGCCCAAAACTGAACACAGTATTCGAGGTGCAGCCTCACCAGTGCCGAGTGCAGGGGCACGATCACTGCCCTGCTCCTGCTGGCCACACTATTCCTGATACAAGCCAGGATGCTGTTGGCCCCCTTGGCCACCTGGGCACACTGCTGGCTCATGTTCAGCCAGCTGATGACCAAAACCCCCAGGTCCTTCTCCACTGGCCAGCTCTCCAGCCACTCTTCCCCAAGCCTGTAGTGTTGCACGGGGTTGTTGTGACCCAAGTGCAAAACCTGGCACTTGGCCTTGTTGAACCTCATACAGCTGGCCTCAGCCCATCCATCTAGCCTGTCCAGATCCCTCTGCAGAGCCTTCCTACCCTCAAGCAGGTCAACACTCCTGCCCAACTTGGTGTCATCTGCAAACTTACTGAGGGTGCACTCAATCCCCTCGTCCAGATCATTGATAAATACATTAAACAAGACTGGCCCCAACACTGAGACCAGGCAAACACCACTTGTGACCGGCCGCCAACTGGGTTTAGCTCCATTCACCACAACTCTCTGAGCTTGGCCATCCAGACAGTTTTTTACCCAGTGAAGAGTACACCTGTCTAAGCCATGAGCCACCAGCTTCTCTGGGAGGGTGCTGTAGGAGACAGTGTCAAAGACCTTGCTAAAGTCCAGGTATACAACATCCACACCCTTTCCCTCAACCACGAGGTGGGTCTGGCTGGGCCTGATCCCCTGCTTGTCCCACACTCGCCTGGTGAGCTCACTCAAGGTGTATCGCTCCACAGGGATCTCTCCAGCGAACTAATGGAATCCTGGAATGAATTTTACTCCACTTGTTATTAAAATTCAGGGATCAAACACAGTCTTAATCCTTGCATTACATCAGCACACGGCTTCTAGAAGGTATCTGGCTGCTTTCATGAAAATATGACTTTAAAGATCAAAACTGATGGTGCTTTAAGTACATGCAATAATTAAGACTAGGTATATAGCAGCTAAAAAGATGTAGCTGGGATTGTTAGGTTATGTGATAAAAGCTCCTCTGCAGGCCCACAAAGGAGCAGAGAGAGACATGATGGGTGGGGAGCCTAGATAATACCCTGCTAGGCTATTCCCATGCCCATCACAGGAGCCATCAACCTATCAAAGGCCCATCTCCACAAGTGCAAAAGAGCACGAAGGCAAGTGAAAACCCAAATTAAAGACTCAGAGGAAGGGAAACCCTGTCCATACCCCTCCCAGGGCTGCCCCAGGAGACCCTCAGCCCCAGTATCCAGGCATTCAACCCATCACAAAGAGTCACTCCCAGAGCATGTTTCAGACTGCTGGGATTTGCTGTCTGGGGGTGTCAGACACAATACGGGACACAGAGGAAGAGCTTTTGAGATTGCACAGGACTTGCTATGGGATTTTCAGAAGAAAAACAAAAAGTGGGGAAAGGGATAGATCTAGGTGATTTGGGGAGGAAGAAGTGTGGGGAAATAGGGGGATCAAGGGATCAAAAGTGTCAGTTGCTCACCAAAGCAAGCAAAATCAAGTGCCAGCCTCTGGGGTGAGCCAGACCTCAGAGGCCTGTGCATCCATGGTGCCGCCAACCTGGAGAGACTCAGATCGAGGGGCAGCTGCTGGGCAGACTGGAGCCCAGCTGCTGGAGGCATCCTCATTGCATACATATATATATACATGTATATGTGTGTATATATATATATGCCTATATTCTCTCTTGCAGAGCTCCATCCTGCTTAGCCAGAGAGGAGTGCAGGATGACACCGCTGGTGCCATCTGTGTTCATGTGAGTCCTCTGTGTGTCTGTCGGTGTTAATCTTGTATGGCCAGCCATGTACACACACACTTATGCGCTATATATGTGAGCATGGACTAACTGGGAACACATGCTCAGCCTTGCTGCTGGTTGGACCTGGGGGCATGCAGCTGTGGCAGCCTCATCTCCATCAGGTTGTCAGATCTGTCCCAGCTCCCCTAACAGGGATGATCTGGCAAAAATCTGTAATAGCAGAATATTACAATACCTGAAATCTGTGCTGATAGGTTTCCCATATTTTCAGATTCATATTAAATAAATTATTTATATTTGGCAATCACAGATGTTCCATCCCAAAGAGACAATTTCCAGATTCTTGAAAATAATAATCATCAAACATTATCTAGCATTATGAGGCTATTGCTCAAACTATTATTTTTCTGTGGTATGCCTAGAAATAGACAGTGAAATACTTCAGAAAACTGATCAATCTGAAAGTAATTTAATTTTATTTTACCTCCTCCCCTTAGATTTTATTCCACCCTGCACTGAAATATTTTCTCCCCAAACTGGACCACTTACCAAACCATTTTTGTAAATGTGAAGTAGCATTTGGCACTACTGCAAAGGCCTACGATCTAGCCACACATGCATTAGAAGAACTGGAGGCATCCAGCGCTCTGGCTTTACAACATGACTTTTCCCCCAGGAAATCCAATTGTCCTGTTATGTGTTCAGAAATAGGAACTGAGTTCACCTTGTCTTTGTGGAATTTGCTTGGTACTCTTTATCATTTTAATCCCCACTGGGCTATTCCCTATAAGCAATAGAGCTACATGATCGCTGGGGAAAAAACCAGGGCTTCAGGTAATGGGAAATGAAATGATGTTTCCTCTCTTGCCCGCTTCAGGAATGCTTAGAAGAAGCACAAACCTGTGAAGTGTTGGAGCTCTGCCCATGTCATTGATGAACAGGAGGTTTCTGACTGCCGTGCTGACGTTCACCGGGCTTTCATCAGCACAGTTTGAAAAGAAAAGGGGAGGCAAAAGAGATTTTCATCCTCTGCTAGAGAATTTGCCTGGTTTGTGCCTGCAGCACTGTTTTCAAATGCTTAGGACAGAAGCAAAACAACACTTTTTTACTGGAGAACAGTCAGTTCCCAAATTCGCATGACAGGCTTTTGGTATTAATTAGGTCTTTCCCATATTCTATTAGATTAATCCATTTTTCTAGAGGATATATCCACAGAGTTTCCCTCCCATCCAGTGTTCCAGAAAGGGAGATTAACAGTGATTGATTAGCCACAGCATAAGGTCCTGCAATTCATCTGTTCTGAAGAAAAAGGAAATAATTTTCACCTGTCTGCATATTTTCATTTAAATTTTTAATCCATCGAGTTGATGGGCTTACCCAGACTTCCATTTCTCAGATACAAACACCCCTCCCAAGTATGGCTTGCCCATTTATTCAGAAATCAAAATAAAACGTGAGTACAGTAAACCAAAGTTACTGATGTGGACTGGTGTAACTGAAAACTGTGCATACTATATTTCACTACATTTCACTCACAACATGAAAAGGGAAAGTGCTGAAAGTCTTGGCAAAACCTGATGTGAGCAATGAGGGTCCCTTGGTGGTTGCCTGAGGCCCAAACCTCTCAGGCATGATTTGTGCTAATGCTGGTACAGGTCAGAAGCAGAGTTTCAAGGTCAGAGTCTGCAGCCCACCTCCACAATGGCTGATCCCAAGAGCCAGCTGTGAGGCTACAAATTTTTCCATTAAAAGGTCAGCATTATCCGTTACTGTACAGTGTGACGGTGTCTGAGACTTGTGTGCATCATTTATGCTGTGCTTACAGAGCTATAATATGTGGTGAGCAAATAGGTCTGGACAGATGATGGCTTCATTGCCCCATGAGATTTTTTGAGGTTTTAATGTTTTCTCTCAACCCATTTCAGAAGGAAAAACAATTTCAAAGATTTTCACCCACAGTCAGCAAAAAGGAAAAATATTGTCTCAGCTCACTAAAAATTTTGTTTGTTTTACCTTTCCAGAGTTAAACCATAACTAACATTTTGAAATAAAGACGCATTTAAAAAAAAAAAAAGAAGCGTCCTGGGTCTAAGACATTGAAATGACTGTTTTAGCAACCACCATTTTTAATTTTTATTCTTTAAATAGATTAATTAATACCAACTTTTAAAAAAAAGAACAGCTTAATTGTATTAATGCATATCTGTTGCATATGCAGCAGTACATGCAACCAAGTGGTCAGAGACACTCGAATCGCATGTTTCATAAATGAGAACTGTTTGTTAATATTGACAACAGACTTACATGTGACCTTAACTTGTGATTTCAGTCTTCTCTAACATGGAGGAGCAATGGTCACCATGAAGTTCTTCTCACCACTTGTATTTCCTAACTGGACATTAGCTTCATAATTACATATACCCCTGAAGAATTTGAAACTGTAGACTCTTCAGGATAAAGGCAGTAGGCTAAGAGTTGCCAACAGCCCCACAGACACTTCTACACTGACTTATTGGAAACTCAGCAAGTAATACTCCCTTTAAGATTTTCATCTTTGCAACTGCCTCTATTTCTAAAGGTGTCTTTCTTTTATGCCGTCTTCACTTCTCGTCTTTTAGACACAGTAATCATTTCCTTTGATGTGCAACTTTCAGACTCCTCAGCCACTTTTGCCTGTTCTTTCTAGGCTTCAGCTAATTACTGAACAACAATTTATTGAATCCGTGAAGAAAAAGAATGCAGAACCATCTTTCTCCCTCCCTATAAGAGGTTAATTTTATACGTATAGTCTAATATGCCTTATTAATTCTTCTCTCCTTCCATCCACTCATAGTGATCTAATATGCCATATTAATTCTTCTCCCTTTTCATCCACTCACAGTAGCTTATATGAGAAACTGTTAAAAAGATGCATATTTACTTTCTCTGAAGAAGTCATACTAGAACCACGCAAAATGCCTTAACCTATATACATGCTATCCCAAATATCCATGACGTTAGAAAAATTACCTTATCACAAAAATGGATTAATATTGTATCTTTTTTCCTATATCTTTATTTCATAACAGATTAATCTGCTCTCAACTTTTGATATAATCTGTGTCTGAGGACTGAAGCCTGAATGAATGAAGCACAGCAATATATTGCAATAAGCCATTCTTGTGAGAAACACTTTTGCTTTGAATAGAGATGAAAGCAGGGTGTTTATCCTTTATGGAAACAATCTTATCTTGAAATGAACACAAACCAAAGGTCCTGCAGCTATCATTTCTTATGACGAAGACAAGCTGAGAAAGAGAAATGACACTCAACCCAATTTGGTTCATGACAGTTTAAAAGAGCATAGAGTCATGTTTTCCTCCTGTATTCCTTAATATTGGTAAGTGACAGCAAAACATAGTGGGATTAGAGTCTATACACAGGAAACTCCCTAAAATTATGCTCTTAGAGCAACCAGCGCAGCAAGTTTTCCTACTCAGCTGTGAACTGCTCAGATCCCACACCTGCTGTTGCTCTTTGCCCCCCGGAGTTCTGAGCTCAACCCCTGATGTTGTAATGCCACAGACAGGCATTCCCCTGTACAAGCATCAAAGATACCCATCTCAGTTGCTTCCAGTATCACCAAGTCAGTCTCAATGGAGCTTTTTATCAGTATCAGCATGGGATATCTTGTTTCAGCATGAGACAAAGGGCTTACTGAAGTAAGAATCTGTCGCTCCAGCGTCATCTATTTCATCCTCTATCTTAAAACATTGGCCAGCACCATCACACATGCCACTGCTCAGCAGTGTGAAATGGTCTTCAGAGAGCCCTTCCCTGACACCCGCTAGTCCATCTGCTATACCCCCTTTAATTTAGTTCTGTATTATGTTTTCACCTCAGCTAAGCAAAAGGATAACTTAATTTGACATCTCTCAGTATTTGATTTCTCTATGCTTTTCTTTCCTGTCCTTTCTCTCCTCTTGTGGGTGTTTGAGTTTTTACGGGTGGTTTGGTGACTTGCAGGAGCCATCTGGCAGCCCTGTGGTGCACCACAGCTCACACTATACAGTGCTGGTCTGTTAGGACTCAGCTGTCAAAAAGAGGCAGATCTCTGCCAGGTTCCTCAGCTTCAAGTGAGTGCTGGAAAACACATAGCGTGGGGGTAAAATGAACTAAGAAAATAAAGCAGAGAATTACAGAGTACTTGAAAGACCCAGCACAGCTGAAGCTTTCAGAAAACCTGAAGGAAGCATAAATGTTTGATGCTAATGTTCAGGCCACCATCACCACATTTTTCTGAATGGACAAAGAAACCCCTTTGTAACTGTGAGCAGTGCAAGGAAAATGGTGCTTACTTTTGCTGACTGAACCAAGGATCTGAGGCCCCTTCTTGTGAAAAAGGGGTGGACGTGGAATACAAAGCTTAATACAGAACCTGGGAAACTGAAGGAGATAATTCAGAGAACCCTCTTCTGAGACACAGTGTCAGCAAAAGAGAAGAAAATTGTCTGTAAATGTCTCCAGGATGGTTGTTTGCACAGTTGCCAGATGATGGTGTACTCAGAAATGGGAACCCATGGTTTGTATTGCAGTTGCACTAAAGAAAACTGAGTATCTCCTGTTCAGAAAGGCAAGGAGGGTTTGACACAAGGAAAGATCTGACACTGCCGTATTTTGAAGTACAAGACGAGCTTAGACTTTCCTTCATGTGAATGCAGAGCATGCTTGCACTTAGCCTAAGCTATAAGTAACCCTGACAATAAGGAATATTGAAGAAATATCTCACCAAACCTCAGTCAGTTATTTCAGGGCTGTGAGTGGCTGCCAGCTTTCCAACTCAGTACCAGAAAAAAGACAATCATTTCCCATTGAACACTACAGATTAAATCCATCACACAGGGGGCATGGCATGAAATCTAACAGTATTGCAGAGTGTGTCAACTCTCCTTAAGTCACACTTGTGTAGTGTGTAGGAGGGAGGATGCCCATTTTCTTCTCTTCCTGCTACAATACCAAACCCAACAGGGGACTTTCAACATTTTAAAGGAATAAAAGGAAATCAAAGGCCAGTAGGAGAGCTATTTGCCAAGTTTATCCTTTGCAAATGTGTCGCAGGGATACAGTCTAGAGTACATCGCTCTTAAAAGCAAGAAACCATTTATTTTAATGGAATCTGCGCTGCTTTAGGGGGATTAAGGTAACCTCTACTGTAACTGCTATGCACTCTGTGATTATTTTAATAACCTCTTTTCATAACCAAGTTCTCAGACATATTTAAACTTACTATTATTCACGAATGTAATGTTCAGTTTACATTTACAGTCACAACACAAGCATCTGCAAAGGGAGGAATCCTAGCCATGCGAACATTTAGAAGGGATACAATGTTCTGTCAATGTGTGAAAAGGGGACAGGGCACAATAGATCAAAAAAATGACTTCTTTATTTCTTCATGAAGGCTTTATTCTTTCTTTGAATATAGAACTCGAAGCCCCAAACTCAGCCTTTATCAGTTAATAACAGTGTTTTAAATGTAATTCTCTTTTATTCTTCCTTTGCCAAATCAAGGTTACATGTAATGCCTAATAAATCTGGCAAATTACCTGAAAAGCTGATTAAAGATCAAACAGATCCAGAATTTATAGCAATATTTATTCATTATAAATGGGGGAAGAGTAATGTATTCAATGAAATAAGGCCTTTTAGCAACACTGCTTTGATCTGTTTGTATCTAAGCCTACTCAAGTAACTTTTCTTGAAAATTAAAAGTTAATTTTATATCAAAGAATGAAATGTTCTTGAAAACTATAAAAAATCTTGATAAAAATATAACTTAGGTTAAAAAAAATCATCCTAAATAGGCATAAGTAAAAGATTTATGAAGGGGACTTTGCCAGCATTTCATAGAACTTTTTTTTTACTTCTTGAAATATGAAAGACAAAAAGAAAAGAATAGAAGGTTACATCATTTGTTCTTTTTAAATGGTTTTCATTTAAAAAATATACTTGGAACAGCATGATTTTTTTCAAGCTGTGCAATTGTTACATGATTTTTTATTTTTTTTTTTAAATTGCACCCATTTATTGTCATCTCAGATGAGATCAGAAATTCCTCAGCTCAGTCTGAGAGCTGCTATAGCACTCAGCAATGGGACAGTAGGTTGCCAGCACTGGTCTCAATCTGAGGTCTACAGGCAAGGTCACAGGAATACTAACAGTATTTAATATCATAGATATTATGCAATAGGCTTAAAATTCTTTTCAAAAGTAATGTTGGTTGGTTCCTCTAAGGAGTGTTTTTGAGATGCAAACACTTTTTTAGTAAAGTCATAATCATTATGGCTACAGAGCTCTTCAGGATAGTCTGGGGACTGTTTTCTGGCCCAGAAACCAAGTATTACAGCACAGCTCAAGTCCTTACAGCTATAGTTTCATCCACCACGTCCAGATTATTTGAAATGGCTACTGATGCAAGATGGTCCTCAACCTTGCCTGGCCATTGTTTGGGACAACACTGGGGCACATGGGGAAAAAAACTCCAGGAAGCTTGCTAACAATTTAACAGTACAAACCATAGCCACAGGCTCCGATTTGTTTGTTAATACAGACATAGCCTATACTGAACACCTACCCCGTCATCTGGTGTTCTGCTGACTTCTGAAAATAAAGACCTTAAAGAAACAAAAGTCTATTTTTGCCTTTCATGTGATGTACAATTTATTGACCTGAAGAGAAGTGCCTTAGGACATCAAGGTGATAAGTTGAAAAGCCAGCAGACCAATGCCTTCAATGGGACTTGGCAAGTTGAAATTTCTTGTGGTGTTGTCAATAATGCTTCCTACCCTACTGCAAGACCCTTGTAGGATCTAGCAGTGATCTTGCGATGTGGGAGGAGCTGTTCCCATATGCTTGCATACTGACATCACTCGATACCTATCAAAACTGGAGAACTAATAGCCTTTTCTGGCTTACTATAACCAAACATTTCTAAGTTCCCCCTGTAGTATGGCAACAGCCCCTGTACCTCAGTTAACAGCACTCAGGCTGTTTCAGCTATCTGAATACAAGCAGTGAATTGCAGCCAGCTACTATTTTTGTGGTAGTTAAGATGTAACAGGGGTGCTTGAACCAATAGTTTTTCTTTTAATAGGCTCATATAAACAGAAGGCAAAGACAAAGGCAGCAAGACTGATGTATTCTGAAAATGCAGATAATTCAGAATATCTGTAGCAGTCAAGTTGATTTCTAAAGTGTTAAACACACACTTTCTGACAGAGGTTTTCTCGTGATGCTGTTTGTTCTGCATCACAATCCACAACAGTTCCTGGCCAGACCATGAACAAGAGTCATGAGTACCATTCTGATGCAATAAGTCTCAGGGGTATTACAGCAGGTGTGTTTGAAGGAAGCTGTATTTAATAAAAGGACAAAATGGCACAGGTAATTTTAAAATTTTAGAGGAACTCTTCATGAAGGAGAAGCAAGTGCTGCTCAGTTAAGAACTCACACCACTTACATACTAGGGTAAACCTCTGCCATCATCTCCGAATGACACTTCTGTTAGGTATTAGAAAGAAGGGTATGGATTAATGGATTTGCTAATGACCTTCCTGCCTCCATGAACAATTTAACTTCTGTATCCTGCCTTTCACTTATTGTTGGAAAGTAACTGATACTATACTACGACAGCGATAAACCATCAAGGTTCATCAGGACGCAATTGGAAGGTTATCAAAACATCATTCATTCTGGGCCCTTTTTTATTCCCTCCAGGCTTGGTGCCCTGCAAATCTTTCCAAGGGGGATACCAGTGCATTCCTGTGCCCATAAATGCCAGTATTTCTGTTCTTCTCTATCAGCTTGAATAAAGATCATACATGCAAACAGCCAATCTTAAGGAATCAGTCATTATTCCAGTATTGGAAGCCATCTCAGGATAGGGATTTCACCTTCTTAGACTGAATGAACATCTTCTCTAATTAGATATTTTGCATGTGCTTTGACTAGGTTTATATTCAGTTGCATATTCACCCCAAGATGAAGAAAAACCTGGCTTTATACACATACAAGAAGAGTAATTTTCATTTGAACATGTAGAGCATGGGAAGAGATTAGCTTTCAGACTGAAGAGAAGGTATTAATACTTAACAAACTGAATAAGCAGTTGAAAGGAAAAAAAACAAAAATGCACAGAAGACATCTATTCTGTTGACATCTGTAAAGCTGACAACTGCCATTCCAGCACCTTTACTCCAGTGCCATTCTCTTATTGTGTTGCATTTTAACCACGTGCCCAAGCCCTGCTGAGGACCCCTCTTTCATCATAGGATTATCTGTGTTCTAAAATGGCAATAGAGAAAACCAGCATACAATTTAACAAATTGAGTATTTTCATCACCCTAGGGAACATGAAAATGACAATGTGAGCTGCAGAAGCCACTTTGATACTCCAGGATGCTGGCAGGGATGTGGAAAACAGCAACATCTCCCTTCCTTCATTCCCTCCTGCAGTCAGGGGAGGAGCAGGAAGATAGATGCTCTCCATCCCTGGTCATCCTGAGCCACTCCTGGGACTGCACAGCCATGTTTTGCCTCCCTGAGCACTACGGCAAGCTGTAAATGAGCTGAAATCAAAAAGTATCTCTGAAGTCTGAATCCCTACCTGGCATAAATCTTTACTATGAAGCCTGGGATAATATTTCAGTTCTTTGAACTATATGAAAATGATACAGAAATATTCTTTAATGAAGAGAATGCTGACTTCATTGAACCATAATTCATGCAGCAGTTAGTGGAGAAAGGCCTGATGTTCATGAAAGAAAATAGCTGCTTGGAAACACTGATTTAAGCGCTCCCGTTTCAATCTCTCGGAGGAAAATTATATCAAGAGTTCTCCCAGCAGTTTCATCTCTCTGAACTGGCCATATGACAAAATGACAATAGCATTTTTTACAGTTGGATACAGCTGATTTAGCCAGAAACAGAGAATAAAATAGGCAAATCAATAACTTTTGGCAACTGGATGAAAAACATCTGTTCAGATCACGATAGATATGCTAGCTGTAAATGAAGTTAAACCATACCCAAGCTTAACCTGATAGAAATTTTCTAACATTATCTTTTAGGCCATTTTTTCCATTTTTCCTCAGCAACTAATCAACGTACTCTCTGCAAGAAGATACATGATTTGGCTTGTAATTTTGGTATCAATCCCCTTATTCCCATCTATTTATTCTTACAATGATGGCAAAATTCTACAGGCTTCAGCAAATTGTCCATGGTAAATACACCATAATGGAAGTACTTATCCAGAAACAAGACTACTTAATCATTTTATTGAAAAGGAATCCAAATAAGCTTGCCATCTACCGGGGCATGGAGCAGTACCAACAAAAGAGGAGCTGGTTATTCCTCAAGGAAGATTTAGCCTCTGACCTTGGATAGAAAGATATTAATATTTCTCCTTCGGAAAGAACCACTTCACTGGTAAAGAATTGTCTTGGGGCAACCCCTGTGGTGGAATAAGAGAAGTTACACATTCCACATCCTCCCCTCCCAAAACAGGTGATGCTGGCAGTGGTGATGATGAGTGTTTCCATCCTGAGGCAAGTGAAATGCCTGTCTGGGGCTGGATCTCAATCCCACCTCATGTCCTGCCTCCCAAGTTGCTAAATGGGAGGGAGGAGGTTCTCTAGGTGGCCAAGCTTCACCCAGCCAGCTGAGCACACTGGGCACTGCTCGCTCTGCTGCAAGCTGGCAGACTTGCCAGTGTCCTGGTTTCAGCCGGGATAGAGTTAATTTTCTTCATAGTAGCTAGTATGGGGCTACGTTTTGGATTTGTGCTGAAAACAGCTTTGATAATATAGGATGTTTTGGTTGTTGCTAAGTAGTGCTTACACTAGTCAAGGACTTTCAGCTCCCCACGCCCTGCTGGGTGCACAAGGAGCTGGGAGGGGACGCAGCTGGGACAGCTGACCCCAACTGACCAAAGGGATATTCCATACCATATGGCATCACGCTCAGCATATAAAGCTGAGGGAAGAAGAAGGAAGGGGGGGATGTTTGAAGTGATGGCATTTGTCTTCCCAAGTAACCATAACACGTGTTGGAGCCCTGCTTTCCTGGAGATGGCTGAACACCTGCCTGCCCATGGGAAGGAGTGAGTGAATTCCTTGTTTTGCTTTGCTTGTGCGCACGGCTTTTGCTTTACTTATTAAACTGTGTTTACCTCAACCCACAAGTTTTCTCACTTTTCTGATTCTCTTCCCCAGCCCACCGGGGGCAGGCTGTGTGGTGCTTGGTTGCTGACTGGGGCTAAACCACAACAGCTGGTCTCACCAGAAGAGGCGAATGTGGGTCGCCCCTCTCGGGAAGCTTTACTTCTTCAAATATGGGAAGATGTATGTGAGAGGCTGTCTCGCTAAGCTAGTGAGGAGGGCTTTAAACAAGAGTCATGGGAAAAGGACAAAAGGCCAACGGGTATGTGTAATAACACCTTAAACTGGACAAGAAGCCTAAGACTGGGATACAGGGTTGCTTAGAAGAGGGTTGAAGAATGGAGAAGAAGGAAATGTCCACAGAAAACATAGGGAATAAGCCAGAGGAGTTGTAAGGTTTTAGTGAGAAGATTTAATTATTTTAATTAAATGGTGTAACAGGATATGGCAGGATAATGCATATGACTAATAAATCAGTATAAATGGGTACAAATTAATGGAAATGTCCTGCTCTGGAAGAATAGGCAAGGCAATAGAGAGGAAATGCTGGACAAATTGAAAAAAGAGTGCCCAGGCTGCCTCAATAGGTGTCAGTTACAAACCAGTACACCAGGCAGGGCAGAGTCCTCCAGAGCACTAAATGTGGTCCCCCTGAGAGATTTTAGCTGATCAAATGCCAGATGGAAAAGGAACAGTGTAGGATGCAGTCTGCCAGGGTCATGACATGCACCATGCACTCTTTCTGCATGGAACCCAGCTAAAAATCCAACCAGGTCTGAATCCAGGTGATTTGTAGAAAATTCAACAATAAAAAGACTGTGACCACCTGTTCATCTCATGACTGGATATTGAATATTTTAACTGACTTTACTTTTTTCACAGAAATGTCAGATAATTCTTTAGACTTTCATCCTGGCATCCAATATTTTCCATGAAAGCTATCATTTTGTAAAATGAGTATGTGTGAATGTGGAAAGCAAATGAGAACAAAAAGTGGAGTTTTGCTTAACAGAACATAAAACTGATAATTATTGCTAATATTCCTTTGTGATGCATATCACACTGAGCTGCCAAAGAAAAATCTTGCTGCCCTGCAATGTTGAAATGGTTTCCACCAAGATCTGAGTAATTTTGCTTGTCAAGAAAACAATCAGCAGGCTATATCCCATAGACCAGTTCCACCACCATCTCGTGCTTCTTCAAGAGGCAGAATACACTCTCTGCTTAACTTTCCCACAAATACCTGCTTAAATTTTCTTTTAAATACCACACATTGTCACTGTGTGTAATTAACAATCTTTGGCTAAGTGAGGAACCTTATGCACATTTCAGACAGACTGACATGTGACAGATTTACTTCCCACATTCATACATTGTTATGAAGCACAACTCCCCCACAGAAGACTGACAGCTGCCTGCATTTACAAAGCCAAAGACCTGCTCAAAACTGATTTGTACCAATATACTAGGCAAGACTGGCAAAATGTTCCTATTGATTCTTACACCCACGCTGATAAAACTGGTTAGCTGATAAAACTAGTTAGGTGATCAGGTTTTTCATGCTGCCATAAGCAATTGTCTGCTTTAACATCCAGAGTTCCTAGATCAATTGACTGTTATTTCTGTAGGCTGTTTCACCCTTTTTCCCTGCAAAAGCTTAACAAAATACCATCTGCTACACATTGCATGGCTTCTTCCTCCTTCCTACCATTTGTGACACAGAATTAAAGGTTTATTTTCATATATAGCAAAGTATGTAAAAAGGCTTTTGTAGTTCAACGGCTATTTCAGCAGAATTCATTTCATCTGAAAGACTTTCTGATAAATTGTGTACTTTCCCTGGTATATAAAGACTTTACATGTGATTGATCTAACTGAGCCACAAGACTAGCTGATGTGATATGTAGAAAAGCAATTTCATTCAACATTGCCAGAGGACTCCACAAGAGAAAGGGCTGCCAGATTAAGACCTTTATCAAGGATTTTCAATTACTACCTTCGTTCTGATGTCACTTCTTCCACCATACTGGATGGGACCACTAGGAGCTTCAAAGCAGAGGAGAGGAGCTTGCCTGGGGGAAAATGAGGATGAAGGCATTCATCCTCAGTTGATAGTCAAAGAAACTTTTTGAAATGAAATGAAGGTGGCATTTAAAACATTGGATGTACCTGCTTGTCTGGTATATACTTCTTGTCCTTATTTTGCCTGGCTGCTAATCACACTGAGTTAAATCTCACTCTGCATGTAGCCCCCTGGAAGCAAGTGGAAATATCCAGCAAGGTGCTACTCACTGCCAGAAAAAGTACCAGCTTTTGAAGAACATTTACATGTTACTGACTTGTGAAAGTGTTTCCTTTTTGTTGTCAACAAGGACATTGGCAGGAGTTTTTCCAGGCAGAATGGACAGTCAGTCATCCTAAGAGGAACACAATCCAGCCTCATCTGGGCTTTGATCTGTGCTGCAGGAGAAACAAGGTGAGAGAGTTAAATCTATCCTCCTGCCAGGGGAGGGAGGGATGTATCTTGAGACCTGCAAATGGGGTCCAGTCATCTAACATAAGAGTTTCCCTTATTCCACAGACTATGTAGATAACTTCAGTGACCCCAGATGCAACCCAGCCCACTTATGTTATATTTTAACAAGGCAAGATGTTAACTTTACCTATTTTTTTTGAAGAAATGTTGTGTACTGACTGAGAAAGAGCTGAAGAATATTGGTAATTTAAAAGACCTGTAATGGACAGACTGTGACTACATTACACAAGGTATAAAAGAGATTGAGCAAAATGGGGAAAGACCAAGACATAGAAGCATATTTCTGTGGATTGTGAGATACTTACTAAAAGCGTATGGGGATAGTTGCTGTCTGGATGCAAATCAAACAGCTTTGGTCCAAGAAATGAGGCTGTGAAGTGGCATACAATCTGCCTGTCTGTTCTTACATACACAGCAGGAACATTTCTGAGGGAAAATCCCCAGAATTAGCAGTGGGATTTGCAATTTCTTGAGAAAACAGAAGAACTGTTGAGGAAACAAGCCCATTCAGATCCGCTAATCTGTGTCCAGAATCGATTAGGCAACATCATTTCTTGTTTTGACAGAACTTGATTTCAATTAAATCGTGAAATGAATGCAAAGCCCTATGTTCCATTATCACTGCACAAATCCACAGCAAATATTTTTAATTAAATTATAAGGAGATTAAAATACCTTACAGATGGTATAATTATGCCTCAGTGTTTGGCATGTGCACATGGGAATTCAAGAAAATGCTAAAAAAAAGGCAGAAACATTTTTGCTCTGTGATGAAAAAGAATATACACTTGAAGGTGGATGATGAAGCTCTGAAAACTATTAGACAACTCAGACCGTGAAAATTAAAATTCACGGAGATTCTGCAATAGAGCTGAAAATATAAAATTAGAATAAAGTGCTTGCTTTCTAGCAACAGTTTCCATTTTTACCATTTAAATTATATCATTACATTAAGGTTCTCCTCATTATGAAAAAACTTTGAAAAACATCTAAGCACAAGTTTCTGAATTCCCAGCTATTTATACAAATCTATACTGATAATATACAATCCTGTTATATGTAACACCTTTAACAGATGGGTCTAACCCAGCTCCTGTCAATGCAGAAAGTGAGCACAATGGGAGTTGATCTGGTTGCATAAGACAGGGCTTTGGTATCCTGCAAGAGTAGCTATATGAACTGTAGCAAACTACAGCATGTCCAGACATCCAGAAATTTGAAACTTTAAATTTTCTACTGGGTCAAGAAGGAAGACCAAGGACAGACCCTAGGGAATGTCTGTCTTTAGCCAGGTTTTAGTTAAGATCTTTCTCTCTGGAAAAAAATTGTTGCTGTTATATCTAAGCCTGCTGCCTAAACATTTTTGAAAATAGTTTCCAGTCCTCAGTGACACATTGTTTTCTTTAGTGGCCCTCTATTCAATGTACAGTTGAATGCTGTTCCCAGAAAGCATAATTAATTTAGGGTAGGAGGGGCACATTTTGTGGTCACAGCTTGAAAAGCATTCTTGACATTCTTAGCCTACAGGCCCTGGGAGGCCAGGTCCAATTCCCTGCCCTGGGAGTGTACGTGTTCAGAACCACCCGGAGGAGGTGCAGGCGCCTTTCCCTGGCTCTAGAAGACCCTGTGGATCAGGGCCACCCCAGCACTACCTGTAAGGTGCTGGCTGCAAAGGCCAAGGTCAACGAGGAGGGCAAAAGTGTCATCCATTGAACAACACTGAACTTCCCTGTTTTTGTCAGGAACAAAGTGTGTATTGGGTAATAACATCTATCTTTTCTCCAAAAGCAAACAGAAACCCAGGAAACTGCCCATTTTTGCCAATCCTTAGGCAAAGGCTGTGTCACTACTGGCTGGTGGGCTCTGTCAGTGCCAGGGCCAGCTTCTCAGGACCCTTTGGTCACATGCCATAGGGACAATGAAGGCGATCATGACATACGTCAGCTCTGCAGAACTCATGGGAAGGGCACCCTGCGCCATGACTGAGCTGCTGGGAGCTGGTGGGACAAACCAGTCCTATAGAGGCTGCCCAGCAGAGGCTCAGATAGATACCACTGGAGCGCCAGGCACAGCTGATAACCCAGAGGATCTTCCTTCATTCACCCCCACTGTCCACTCTGGCATCTGCTGGCAGGTGGTTACAAAAACCAGTGAGCTCCCCTAATTCAGGGTATTGTAGTAGAGTCCTGGGCTGGGCAAACAGGAGCATGCAGGGGCAAGAGTTACCCTGGAGATCTCTCCTGGGGAGCCAGGTAGAGCCTGGCAGTCTGCACTGCCATCTTTGAGGTTTCTTGCTTTTCTAATATATCACCAGCCACGGATGAATGCTGAGACTTACTCTGAGGACCATGACTAGCAAAGCCAGTGCAACATATGTACTGGGAGAGGGAGAAAGAGCACAGCTCAGGAGTGCCACAAATGATAACTGTTCAGAGTTAATCCACATGTACGATCACAGGAAAAACATGAGAGAAATACACCTCAGACTTTAAGGTTACAAGTGTTTCATTAAACAATGAGAAATAACCTCAACAGGATATTATCACTGACATACTGTTAAAACATTCTTGTATTGCAAAACTAAATCACTATTCATAACCGGCAGGAATCATTAAGGGTCTCTGCATGCAGCCCACTGACATGACTGCTTTGGTCTCACGAATATCAAACTTCAAATGTTCATTTCACTGATATTCCTTCTGATGGTAGAGAAGAATATAATACTCAAAGGTTCCCTTATTGTTGCCAAGGCACAGACACAGCATCAACTCTATTCTTGCAAAGCTGAAGTTTAACATAAAATCATCATCTGCAATGATACTCAGTGATTAATTGTCTTAGTATAGCCCTAGCCAAAACCCCTGTGGTCAAACTTATTATGAAATGAGTACCAATAGCTATTAATACTGCTTTGAAATTATAATCAGTGACTGATGGTACAAAAGATAACATAAACTCTCCCTGCAGAAGAACTTAAGAATATATTTGGGTACAGAGGAAAATTATCATTTTCAACTGACATTGAAACATGGGAACTACTAAGAAAATGTGCCATATTCATTCTCTTCACTCTGGGAGCTTATTTCTGTGCCCTCTTTCCATTTAAAACAAGACTGAAATAAATTACCTTACAATTTGAATCTGTTTACAAAGAGCAACGTCAGATGACCATTGTGCTCTCTGGAAAAATCAGAATATGTATGATGTGATCCAAGCAGCAAAGGTGGTGAAGGGTCTAAAGCACAAGTCTTAAGAGAAGAGGTTGAGGGAACTGGGGTTGTTTAGCCTGGGGAAAAGGAGGCTGAGGGGAGACCTTGTC
This sequence comes from Sula dactylatra, assembly GCA_013389905.1. Classification (NCBI taxonomy): domain Eukaryota; kingdom Metazoa; phylum Chordata; class Aves; order Suliformes; family Sulidae; genus Sula; species Sula dactylatra. The sequence continues at coordinate 160,336 of WEKW01030447.1, read as the reverse complement.
GCTGTCTACAACTACCTGAAAGGAGGTTGTAGCGAGGTGGGTGTTGGTCTCTTCTCCCAAGTTACTAGTGATAGGATGAGAGAAAATGGCCTCAAGCTGTGTCAGGGGAGGTTTAGATTGGATATTAGGAAAAATTTCTTCACTGAAAGGGTTGTCAAGTATTGGAACGGGCTGCCCAGGGAAGTGGTTGAGTCACCATCCCTGGAGGTGTTTAAAAGACATGTAGATGTGGTGCTTAGGGACGTGGTTTAGTGGTGAACTTGGCAGTGCTAGGTTAATGGTTGGACTTGATGATCTTAAAGGTCTTTTCCAACCTAAACTTCTCTATGATTCTGTGATTCTATACGCTTGTCAGTGTGAAGGTTTATTGAAAATATCTACTGGGACTGCAAATGAAGGGGTGTCAGGAGAGGTGCTCTGGGAAACAGCCTCAAATAAGCAGTGGTCTGTGTGGCCAATGCTCGTTTTAGACAACAGAAAACACCAGAGCTATAACAGTAGCTGTAAGACAGTGAGAAGAGATTATTTTCTTGTGTTCGTGCTAACTCTTAGTAACAGGAGCTAAACAGATTCTATGTTAATAGAATAATTCACCTCCGAGACCGTGGTGCTTTATTAGCATTCATGTCATGTTTGTGTCCCCACAACAAAAAATGAATAAGTATCAGGAGTGTTACTGCATCTTTTCTTAAGTTGTTGTTTGGTAATTGTAAAAGGATTGGCCAGTATAGCACAACTAGAAGAGCTTATGCTTTGTTCCTGATAAGCCCAGTATAAAGCCTTCTGAAAGCAATATAAGGTTTCTATCATCTTTTATGGATTTGATTTCAGAATCCCTCAGGGCTGTACAATGTGCAAGTTACCTAACACAGTCAAAAAGGACAAAATTAAAGTGCATTACCAGAAAGCTTGAATCAAATCATCACCATTTTTTTGATTACCACTGAAAAGCAACAGTTTTGTTCATAGTAGAAAATATTCATTTTAGTTGCACAGTATTGCTAGCCTTCTGAGAAATTTTATTGAATTTTATAAATACGGGAATATTATGAGCTTCACAATAGTGTATGGTTTCATCAAGAATAATAAATCAAAACAATTTTGATATTTCTGGTGTTGGAAGTATAAAAATACAAAGGTTTTTTTTGCATTACAGGAAAAGAAATTAAATATCAAAGAATTATTTTAATCTTGAATTAAACAAAAGTCAAAATCTCAAAAAAGCTTATAAAAATTATCTTCCCAAAATTCATGAGATCTGACAAAATTATCTGCTTTAAATAATTTTATAATAGTTTGAGTGTGTCGTTTAAAGGTTTATCTTACCATTGACTAAATTGTAAAGTAAAAAATATAGTTTCAACAAAGCACAAAACTTCTCATTTTGAAAATATCTGAGGACAATAGTCAGGTAATTTTGAAAAATTTCACAAGTGTGAAATACATTAAAACTGGTATTTCCTCATGAAACATTATGAATTAAATGAAATGATGTTTTACAATATATGAAATGTTGCTTCAGAGAAGTCCTGAGGGCAGATGGAAATGTAGTGACAAAGGGCAGGGAAAGGAAGTCAGGGGACAAGAAAATTCACTTTTCCAGAAAGTTTTATTCCGAATATGTATTAAAGTTCCTTTATGGTTATTCAGCTGTGAATTTATCATACTTTTGATCCATATCTATGATAGAATTGGTTCTATATTGCCACATAATCAGATAAAAGGTGGACCCTTTATTTTATTTACTTCTGAGTCTCAGGTTTGCCTTCATAGTTAAGGCAGTGAGTGGTGCTCAGGTTTCCCCAGTGCTGAAGTTTAAGGTACCTGCAAGTGTTTTTGGGATCCTAATGACAAATGTCTAGGTGGAATTTAAGTACCTTCAGAGCTTGCTCACTCTGAGCTGGAGATAACCTCCCACAGGAAGACTGAAGGGGAGGACACAGAAATCAGACCCGCACAGTTCCAGTTCGGGCAATGGCAGTGGGCAACCCAATTGGCTCAGAGGGCAAGAGCCAGCAAGCCCAAGAGCCCAAAATCACATCCCCTCTCACTGCTAGAGCGAGTCTCACCCCATTGCAGGTGCATGTGGAACCCTCAGAACAAGCTTCCCCATCTTCTGCACCCTCCATGGAGTCTCCACTGACCCCGGGCTCATCTGCCCCCCTGCCCTCCCTGCCCTGTGCCACACTCTTTTCCATCCCCAGAAAGGAAGACTTCTCACAAGGGCGAGGCAAGAGTGACATCTGGGAGAGCTCTGCCCACAAACTGGGTGCCAGATCCAATATAAACTACTGACCAAGGTGGTTGGCAAAGGTTGGCTCTCCTGCTTACAGTGGCCGAGGGCACCCTCTGGGCTGACCCCAAACATAAGGGCAGACCCGCCCAGGGATCCCTGTGCTCACATCTCTCATAGCCCAGTTCAGAAAAAGACACAAACTGAAGGTCATCCCTGGGTGTGTGGGAATAGCCCACACAAGCAACCATAAATTCCACATTTTCTAGTTATGAAACCTAAGAAGGACAGTATCAACCACTTCCAAGTGCAGCAGGAGAACTGGAGCAATGCAATTAGCACCGGTCTAACACGAAAATTGTAGAACAAGTTCCTTCAGCTTTTGAATCCCTGTTAATTTAGTATTTTCCCTATGTACTTCAATATCTGCAGAACTATTACCCAGCTGAACAGCACTGAGATCACAGCTATTCAACTCTTTATCTTCCACAGTCAAACACAGCTTTTATACTTACTCTGCCCAAGATGAAGCATAATAATCTATGTTAAAGATGGATTTGTGACATTAGCAGTCAGATTGACCAACTTGATAGCCTTCTGTGATGGCATGCCTGGCTGGGGAGATGAAGGGGGAGCAGTGGATGCTGTTTACCTCGACTTCAGCAAGGCTTTTGACACTGTCTCCCATAACACCCTCATAGTTAAGCTTAGGAAGTGTGGGTTAGATGAGTGGGCAGTGAGGTGGATCAAGAACTGGCTGAACAGCAGAGCTCAGAGGGTCATGGTCAACAGGACAGAGTCTGGTTGGAGGCCTGTAACTAGTGGTGTTCCCCAGGGGTCTGTGCTGGGTCCAGTCCTGTTCATCAATGACCTGGACAAAGGGACAGAGTGTACCCTCAGCAAGTTTGCTGACAATACCAAGCTGCAAGGAGTGGCTGATGCACCAGAAGGCTGTGCTCCATTCAGCAAGACTTGGACAGGCTGGAGAGCTGGGCTGAGGGGAACCTCAGGAAATTCAACATAAGCAAGTCTAAGGTCCCGCAGCTGGGGAGGAACAACCCCACGCACCAGTACAGGTTGGGGGCTGACCTGCTGGAAAGTGGCTCTGCTGAGAAGGATCTGGGAGTGCTGGTGGACAGCAAGTTGACCATGAGCCAGCAACGTGCCCTTGTGGTCAAGAAGGCCAATGGTATCCTGGGGTGCATTAAAAGGAGTGTGGCCCGCAGGTTGAGGGAGGTTATCCTCCCCCTCTAACCTGCCCTAGTGAGGCCACATCTGGAGTACTGTGTCCAGTTCTGGGCTCCCCAGTTCAAGAAAGACAGGGAAGTACTGGAGAGAGTTCAGTGGAGAGCTATGAAGATGATCAGGGGACTGGAGCATCTCTCTTACGAGGAAAGGCTGAGAGTCCTGGGTTTGTTCAGCCTGGAGAAGAGAAGACTGAGGGGGGATCTTACCAATGCTTATAAATATCTAAAGGGTGGGTGTCAAGAGGATGGGGCCAGACTCTTTTCAGTGGTGCCCAACAACAGGACAAGGGGCAATGGGCACAAGTTGGAACACAGGAAGTTCCACCTGAATCTGAGGAAAAGCTTCTTTCCTGTGAGGGTGAGAGAGCAGTGGAACAGGCTGTCCAGAGAGGCTGCGGAGTCTCCTTCTCTGGAAATATTCAAAACCCACTTGGATGCAGTCCTGTGCATCCTGCGCTGGGTGTCCCTGCTCAAGCAGTGGGGTTGGATGAGACGATCTCCAGAGGACCCTTCCAACCCCTACCATTCTGTGATTCTGTGATTCTGTGATTTGATAACTGTTTACAGTTCCAACTGGGCAATTAAATAGTGTTAATTTCTGGACCCCACTTCACTCAATAATATAAGAGGCACTTTCCTGATTAATAAGAAATTAGACTATCCATAAACTCTCTGCTGGATGCTAAAAGCTTTGTTGTGACAGAAGTCTTTCACTGTGTGATGATTAAGGCGTGCATGTAGCTTCCTGGTTTCCAAATCTTCCATGCCCTGTTATGCTCCTCTGTCGTTATTACGTCCACAGAAAATGCATAATATCTTCTCATAGACTTCTGCTCAGGGTCTGACTCAAAAAAAGGCTACATGAAAAGTGGTGGTACTCAACCTCTGTTTCTGAAATATGAAAGAATTAAAAACCAGTTTAACCACAATAAAGGGGAGAATTTATTTTGCTGAGTAAAAGCCATCCATAAGTACAAGACCAAGGTATGAGACAGGATGATCTATACCAATGTCTAGGCTGCAGCAGTGACTGCTTCACCCTCTCTTTCATATTAACTGGTCTTGGTTTTAACTGGTTTTGGTCTTCATGACTTACATGACCTTACTTCTTACACAATGTACTCCCATGTGCAGTCAGTGCTGAACATCTACAGAAAGAAGTCTTTAGGAAGAAGTGATGATATCCCACTATTTTGCATGCTCAGCTGTGGCTGAATTGAGTATTGCCCTGAGTTTGGTGGATAGGCTAAAATGTAGAGCTGATTTTTGATAAAACAGTTACTTGAGCCTACATGCTAGGAAGGAACAAATTGATCTAGTTCTTATTTTGAAAAACAGTCTTTGTTATTTAGCTCAGAGTCCCTTTCTTAAGGCAATGAAATCTAAACAGGTATTTCCCTTTTGTTACATCTCAAGGAGAGTGAGAAAAATGATATGGAGAAATTGTAGGTATTTCAAAACTGTTAGGAAATCAATGTTCAGAAACAAACCATAAAAGTTCTCCAAGTTAAAATGCGCTTTTTTTTTGTTGAATATCCTCTTTAAAAAATGTTGACTGTATCAGTTCTTAAGGTCCCAAAAGAAGTGAATTACAAAATCGCCCCAAGAAAGAGGACAGCATAATATTCAGTTTTCAGGTTCCTTATGGCTTAATAAAGATTCTGTTAAATCAATCAGCAAAAATGTTGCCCCAGGGGCATGGACCTACATCACAAGCAAAGATTCAAGCACTCCAAACATAAAGACCTCAAGGCAAAATCCAGATTTTGAAACAAGAATTCCGTGAATAATTTTTCACATCCCAGATACTTCATTAATGAGAAAAGGTAAAGTATGGCCTTTTTATTAGAACAGTTAGTGCTTTAAATTAAACTTGAAAACTCTAAAAATCCTGGAATAGGTTTAAAACAAAACAAAGAAAAAAACCAGCATCCACAAGATCATAAGACCCTCAAGGTGGGTCAAGTTTTGTGAATTAGATAATTTATCAGTAATAATCCATCTGTTTTATCTTGAGATTCCATCAAGTAGGCCAGTATTTTTTGTGCCTATGCCAGTTTATAACTCCTATGGATGGTCCTGATCCTGTTCCTGTTGGAATCACTCAGGCAAGAGACATAATCATATTAACAAGATGTAAGTAAATCCCAGGAGAAAGAAAACGTGAGATAAAATTTGTTGACATCTTATTAAAATAATAGGTATCATTTGACAGACAAAAATTGCATTTCACTACCCTAAATCCTAGGCTTTTCACTGCTTTCATATGGGAAATAACCCCACTATTGGCTGACTGATGTTTTCCTAGTTATCTGCATTCAGGCATCCAAGTTCTTCATACACCAGTGTTGCTACCAAATTAAAAAGGAAAGTACTACATATACTAAATCATATATATATTAAATTACAATAAAGACTGAGGCAAGTACACTCACAGTAACTTTAATATGGATTTTGTGAGTAAATTGGTAGTGAAGAAACAATGACACGTGCTTTAGTACAAAATTGCAGCCTTGGTTCTTATCCAGGATTCTACTTTTTCAAGCGAAAAAAGGCCATTCAGTACAGCCCAACACAAGGTCTCATACAGAACATGGACTTGAAGTTCCCTGTGGTCACTCAGCTGGGCAGAGGTGGAAGGTTGGTCTTTAAAAATGTTTGTCTATTTGTTTCGTTACTGCAAAACTTTTTTTTTTTTTTCATAATACTAAGGTCAAAGAATTTGCTTTCTCCCCAGCTAGCAACAAAAACAATAATGGAAGCTCTTCAAACTAATGTTCAAAAGAGGAAAAGAGAGCCAACAGATTATTAACTCCTCAGCAGGGAAGACGTTATTACAGTCAGAAGACTTCAAAACCCCTTTTCTTATGTGATTCATTAACAGCCTTTCAGACTGTTTGTCCTTTGTCCTCAGAAGAAGAGTGTCTATATGTCTTCAGTGGTGCGTCTTTTGGGGAGTTGGGGCTAAGAGTGCAAAGCCTGTTGTCCAATTATTTGTCTCAAATATGGCACTTTTCTAAATGTCAGTGCTAGATGGGTATTAAAGTCATCCATCTGTGCATGGTCTCTGAGCTTTGCTAAACAATAAAAGAAAATTATATCACTGCACTCCGGAAAAAAAATTATTTTTTAAATCTTTGATATTTCCTCACTACCCAGCACATTAAGCAAATATCTAATGCAGACTGTATATATTAATGTGACTTCTAATACTAAGTTAATGAGGAAAAAATCCATCTCCTTTCTACCACAAAAGAAACTCTCTTGGAAATTATACTGTAGTTCCCACTCTGGAGCATTATTCTGGGCTTTTTGGATGTATTTTATTTTCAGGTAAAAATATGTTTTCAAGATCAAACTAGAAGCATTTCATAACACTATCTGAATTTGTTTATCATACACTAATAAGCCTATCATTGTCACTTAATAAAGGTATCCTATTATCATCATTAATAACTCTATAGTAGTCTTGAGTATTCTAAAAAAAGTTTAC
>WEKW01030447.1:117149-152974 GCA_013389905.1 Sula dactylatra | reverse complement strand
AAAAGCGTATCCTCTAGAGCTGACTCATTCTTTAAATGATTAATGGCATAATTGCTTGCCTGACACTGTGTAAACTGACTAAGAAGACATTTAAAATGTGTGGATGCTTTACCCCCAAAAAAAGATAATTAAAGTAGCAAAAAAGTGAATTTTGAGTGAGTATACAGTACAAATACATTATTCTTCCTGCTACCCAGTATACTATACAATGATAGCACAATCTGTAGTACTCAGATGTGTCCTGGTTTTGTTTCCTACAAATAGATAATTGCTCTTAGAAACCAAATCCAGTATATAATTTATGATATTCAATTTTTTTTCAAAAAATTAAATGTATAAATGGAAATCATAGACAAATATCTTTATCAGTTCAAAACATATAATTCCATACTAAGGATATAAACAGACTCTATTTTAAAAGTCTTAAATTAAGTTTAATAACACTTTAGATTGCTGGTCATTCAATATTTTTAAGAATGGTATCACATACACTATTTTATTAAAACTAACTATGTGGCAGACTGATACTTGAGTGACCACAATAAGCCCATTTTGGTTTTGTACTTGTGCACAAAGCTGAACTTTTTTTTTTATACCATCTCTGTAAATATTTTTTAAATCTTTCAGGTTTACAATACAGAAAAAAAATCTGCAATACTTTGGGGAAATTTCCTTTCACTGAGAATTTTGACATTTCTGAGCCAGAGCTAAATCCAAAGGCTTAAACCTTCTCACAGGAAAATTTTGAGGCAAAAGTTAACTTCTGATCAATAGAAATATTTTCCTTCCATTTTCTTTTTGTTTTGACTCCTTAATTTTGAATGTAATCTATTTAAATTGACTTAAGCAATCATTTCAATGTCAAAAACTGAAATGCTTTATTCCAAAAATTACTACTTTGGAGTCATTAACTTTCTCAGAAATTTTCCACAAGCTTTTCTTGTAAACAAATCTTCAATGAAATCAAGATTTCATTAAAAAAGAAACTTTTCGAGAGCTCCATTCAATGTTAGAAAACAGGTTTGTGAGATGTTTTTAATTTCTAACTGTAACCTATCACATACAAAACCTTTTGGTTTGCATAGCATGTCAAATTTAAAACATCCTGTAACAGGCCTTTTTTATGAGCCATAAAATTTAGGAGCTTTCTAAATAACTATTCTCATAATAAAAGAACACTTATCAGCATGCACATACCCACCATTATCTGCTCTTCATCCAAAAGGTCAACTTAGTAGAAACATAAAACAATTTCCTCACACTTCTTCCTTAGAAATTATAACGCCTGCAGAGCAGCTTCAGTGTAAGGGTACATTTAGGTCCTCTTTTGTACCAAAATGGATTGTGGAGCCATACTCAGTACCCCCTACAATCACGTATTCTTGAATAGAGCTAGGCTTATTTTCAGTTATGGTTGTTCTTACTCCTTGCCTTTCCCTAGGTGCAAAGCATAGCCTGCTTGGAGACAAAGCCATCAGCCAGCCCTGTCCCAAATCTTAGTTCTGACCCTAGGCTTCCCTGTTTTTTAGCTTGCTCCCTGCCTTTTCCATTCTGTGTGAGATATGTTTCCCATTTGAGATTGAAGTCATGAAAAGAGCAACAGTTGTGCCATTTATTCTCTGAGACCAGATTTTCAACCTTTGTGTTTCAAAACAGCCATATATTACCATCACTTTGTGTCCAAACAGGGGATGACTGTACTAAGTATCTGGCATCAGCTGCTGGCTGCTTTGGGCACTCACAGATGGAGGACTCACAGGCAAATAAGGTGGTTTCATGAGACAGTCTTCTGCCTGTCTGCCCATCTCTTTCCCCTTACCGCATGATGCTCGTTATGACCACATAGAAATCCAGAAGCAAAATGGGCAATTACTTGACATCTGTTTTTCATTTCTCTTGAAAAAAATTTTAACGGTCTCAATTTTTAGAAATCTGCAGTGAAAATGAAGTGAGTCTTTATAAGGCATTTTCCTAAAACTGCTAATCAAACATTAAAAAAGCGTTTGGGAAACCATGAAAGCAAAAGAAGATACTTTCTAAAAAGCAAATAAAATTAAAATTCACCTTAGCACCTGCCTGCCGCAGCTCCTGCAATGCCACACACTGCGTGCTGCCTCTTGGCAAACAGGCTGCAGGGTTTCCTACTGGAGCAGGCATTTATGGGAAGAAACAAAGTTAGAATTTGTCAAGCTCCATGCTGATTAATCCTTTCTTCTCTGTTACTCATCTCTGGCTCTTCTGCGTTGCAGAGAGGCAAGAGACTTTTATGTGACATGTGGCACACGGAGCCACAGAATGAGCAGGGAGAGGGAAGCGTCCTCTCCAGCTCTGCACCATGGCCTGCACGGACTTCAGGGACCTTTTTCTATGCAATTACAAGAGTACTGTAAAAAAAACCTCTATTAAATAAGCCACCAGAAATGCAGAAATGTCTCATAATTAGTCTCAAAATATAGGTAGCACTATGTGGGAGGCAAATCTCTCAGAGATGGGAGCTAAGAGGGCTGGCATCTGTCTCAGAGGTATATGTGCTTGCATTTCATGATAAGATTATGGCCTGTGGCTGCTGCTTTCTCCCCTGCCATCAGCCTAGGTCTGTATCACACTTGACATCAATAAACAGATGCAAGAGAGTGTTAGAAAATGGAGGATTTCATTGCAGGGGAGGCAATAATATAGCCTCGGCACAATTAATGTTTTATCTTGTTACAGTTTAGAACAACTCATCATACTAAAGCCTGAATTCCTAGTCCCCTTAATGTATTCTCACACAGAATACATTAATTTCTAATATAGTCTTAAGTTTTCCCATGTCTGTGCTAACAGGACATTGCACAGAGCTATGGCAAACTAGGATACATTCTATAAGAAGACTTTCCTAATCACCTCTGGGCTGAGTGAGAGAAGCAAACCAAGCCTCTTGAAAGAGAAAGTGCTAGGGACAAAAATCATGCAGCAGTGTGTATCCAGCTGAGCACTGGAAGGAATGAAAGACACTTTGAGCTAGAAATAAAGCAGTGGAAAAAACCAGCCTGAATTTTACAGGCAAATGATATCCAAATCAATACCTAAAGCAAGTTTGTTTTTTCAATCTCACGGCCTTCTTTTCTTACAGCAACAAAATGGTAGTAAAAATTCCCATGGCTCTTCTATTAAATGTGCTGATGTGCTGTCAACGAAGTCAAAAGGTCCTGGATGTCCGACTGGGTGGGGATGCTGTCCCTGACCCTCGATAGCAGCTGTCTCTTGCAGCTGCTAACGCTGTCAGAGCTGGACTCAGCTGGTTGAATCTGGAGGGAAGAAGAGGAGAGCTGTGGTGTGGATGGCAAACTGCTAGGCTATGGCAGAGCAGAGCTGCTTTCCACCAGGTCCTTCCTCAATTATTTGCACACTTTGTTGTGTCAGCAGTTTATCTATACATGCTTCACAGAAACCATTATAAGCAGGGGTGACAGACACATGTCAGCGCAGCCTTTCTCCCATCAGAGTGTTACCCCGCTAGAGAAGACTGAAGCAGACACACTGCAACACATTTAGATTAGGATGCAGGAGATTAATTTTGTAAAGTTCAGGGGACCTGAGTCCATGGCACTCTTACATTGTGAAATTATAAATGAAAGTGCAATGAATTACGAAGTATAGATGTTATGTAAGTGAATGTACATGAATATTATGCACATTAATATTATCCAAAAATAAAACAGTAACCAAACATCTGTAAAATAGCAGTTATCACTGGATATAGAGACTGTGTCTTCAGTTGTTTAGAGAAGCTTACAGGAGAAGATAAAAATCTACCAACTAATAATTATCATAACAATAAACAATAATTTTTAACAATTCTCAAGGCAAACTGAAGACTGCGTGGGCCTTCCCTAACAAAGGCTCTTAGAGGCTGGTCAGAATGAAAATGCAAACTTGTGGGCCCATTTCATATTTGCACTCAGGCTAAGTGTAAAGGAGCAAGTAAATTTACATGTACAAGGTATAAAGTGTGGGTGAAATTAAAAGCAAGGGACTTAAAGAGAGGCACAGAAAGTATGCCAGAGAAAGATGAAGAAGAATCATTGGGGCATTACATTTTAGTCTCCTATTTTAATCATAATCATGCAATAAAGGACAGATTGAAAAATACGGGGTAAAACCAATCTTAATGCAACAGTAAATGTAAGGGAATTTTTATGGTTTATCAAAAGAGCTTCAAGGTGAAAAAGAGCAAATTACCAGCCTCCTGTCTGGTTTGAAACACCCCCTCTCACTTCTAATATCTATATCCGTTATTAAAATCACTGTTCCCAAAATCCAGGAATTCAAACTGTTGTGATATCCTTGTATTTGTTTGGTCTGCCAACTCTTTCTGCCTTAATCCATTTTTATGTGCTGACAAAGGATTGAAATGGGTAAGAAAGCTGTTTTCAGGGGGTTTTACACAGTGTCAAAACTGGCACGGACAGTGAGGGATGCTACACAGTGACATACGGTCACCACATGCCTGGGGGCTTGAGGTTGTGGCTGATGCTTCCTCCCCTGAACAAGTGAGAGATAAAAAGGCTACAGAAGATTTTAAACCCCAAGGTTGTTGAGTAGAGATTGTACATGTGGATCCATCAGCCCCTCTACTGCCAACACAAAGGTTTCCAAAATCATGAGTCAGGTTGTGTAAGTCAGGACATCACAAAACACTGCTCCACAAGCAGCTTATTCATGTAACTAATGATCTTTGCGTCCTCTGGCTGGTCACTCTTTGTCCCCTAAGCACCACCGCAAAACTCCTCCCTCTACCCACATATGCTCCAGCACTTCACCTCCACAGCAGTGCTCATGCTGCCTGGCCGGGGTGACTGCCAGCTGGCTGTTAATAACCAGAGCTTTAACAGCTGCCCTCATTTTTTTCCTTTTTTTTTTTTTTTTAATCTCAATCCCTGTTCTTTAAGCATTCGCCAGCCTGCGCAGAACTAGTGAAGGATTACATAGTGTATACATGGTTTTCAAACTTACACAAAACAAATAAATGATCATTTCTGTTTCCTTTACTTAGGAAACCAAGCTAAGACTGGTAGAAGTGAAATTCTTTTTGTTTTCCTCTCATTGAGGATATTCTGACATTTACTTTTCAAGTTCTTCTCTTTGTCACTAAAACAACTAGAACAATGCACTTCTTTTTGTTATACATAAGCTGGAAGACTCACCTTTACATGTCTGCCGCAAGCCAGAGCTTTAGCAAACGACACTCAGAGACTGGTGTTACAACTGCACAGGTTGACAACACTGCTGTGTTACAGCCCCATAGCTCACCTGCTAAAAAGTACTTTCACAGAGGAACATTATTGTAGTGATGCCAGGGACTGTGAAGGGTATAAAACATAAGTGCATGATGCATGGAATGAGTTAGGGGGAAACTGCATATGCATTTATGTAAGCAATTGTAAAAGCAAGTATTTTATGCAAATAAATGCAAACTATGCAGCAGGGGCAGAAGGCAGAAAATGACAGAAACAGAGAAGGAGAGATGGAGTGGCAAGATCTCAAACTAAAAAACTGAGAACCATGCATACAACAGAGCACAGAGCAGGCGACCTTCAGCGTGCCTGGCTCAGCCTGGAAATGCAGCTGGCGCTCTGCAACAGCAGCTGGCCTTGCAAGTGATCAGCTACCTGCAGGTGAAAGAAGAGCAAACAGCATAGGAACCTTTGGTGCTTCCACGTATTTATGTCGTCACTCATGTGACAGGTAGCATTGGGAATGTTTGAAAGACAGTGGGCTCACAAAACAAAAACTTGAGTATGGTCGACTGGAAGACAGTCAGTGGTACCTGAAAATACAACCCTGGACTTACCTCTTCCTCTTGGTGGGTCACATCTGTCCTCCCACTCTGCTACTCAGTGAATAGTCTGGGAAAATGCGCACAGCGGTGATTCAAATAATTTTTACTTGCATCTTCTGAAACAATTTGACAGCCCCCCCAGTCCTTGCTCTCCAATTGACTAGTAATACAAGTTTTAGGAGACAATCATCAAGAAAAAACAATTAGTTGACACTCTCAAAAGCAAAAAGTGCCCATCAGAGTTGGGGGCATCTGTACAACCTGAAACCACCTCTAAGTCCTTTTAAAAGAGAGAAACTATGCTTCAAATCTTTCTGGCTGCAACCTATTTAGTCTATAGGTTAATAGACCTATAGAAGATAATCTATAGATCCAAAAAAATGTTGCAGTAATTGGGTAGAAACAGATGGATTGTCATACAGGCAGTGGGGCTGGATTCACACGGTACTTCACACCAACCCTTTTAACTCCTTGGCTCATAGATACTAGAATTATCAGTCTTGCTGGTAGAAGTTAGCCAGCACTTGTGTTCCCTTGTGTGTGTGTGTCTTTTTTTTTAACATTTCTTTAAAAACTGAGACAAAGAAAGAATTCTGAACAAAGGTGACTGTTTTCAAGTGCACCCAGACAGAAATACTGCTGCTGCAACCTTGTCTTGTTGCTGTGTGTGGCAAACAGGCAGCTCTCTCTTTGTGCAAATCACTTCTCAGTGATCTCTTCTTTCATTTCACACAATTGGATTCTGTTTTGTTAAAGTGATTTCTAGTAGTTTATGCAGATCTTGAAAAGCTGGACTGTAAAAGCTACATGATGCCATTACTGTTAGCAGAGCCTCACATCTCTGTGTATCTTCAAATAATACTATAACCAAAGGTGCCACTTCATTCAAGATATGCTTCATAAGAAGGATTAAAACACTGTTAGAAACAAAAAGCACAGAACACAGCAGCTCTAGGGAATTTCTTCACCGCTGAATCCATCCTACAAGTATTTGAGATTTGTCTGGGTATTTTTTCCACCCCATTAAAAAAAGTACAGTTTTGTGCTAGATAATTATTACTAAAAACATCCAGAGGCAATTCTACATAAAGAAGGGGATAAGATTAAGCACATAGACATTTGTTTCCCATTTCCATGACAAAATTAACAACTCTCACATTGCAAATGTCTGGGCATCCACCAGGGTGCCTAAAATGATGGCAAGAAGAGAAGGGGCTGTGCTGATCCCACGGGAGAGAGGAGGGAGCAGCCGCTCAGCGCAGGAGCACAGAATGTACCAGCTAGGGCTTGTGTGGGAAGTTAAACCTTTGTTACCTTTCCAGTCAGTCTTGGGCCTGGAAGACAGCACAGCAGCCTCTTATTTCAGTTTTTAAAGCAAAATATGAAAAATCATGACTTCATCTCAAGCATGCCTAGAGAGATTTAGCAATGCCATGAAGAGCAAGTCTTGCATTTATGTGGCATCAGCACTACAGCCTGTAGCAACCAGCTTCTAAAGGTGCATCTGCAAAAGAAGCTACATCACGTGTATAGACAAGAGCCAAATTGTACAGTGATGTCCAACCTGGGAGGGAACCTGCAGGCTGGACTAGAACAGGTCCCCAAATATAGCCTGGTCACAACACACACTGATTTTAATCAGCCATCCAAAGGGTATCACACTATGAGGACATTCGGACCAGGAAAGGCACACGTTCACAGGTGAACTTAGCGCCAGCTGGCATTAGTCTGACTGTTGAGCACGTGAACGAAGCAGTTCATCCACAAAGGAACACAGGGTAGGCACAAGCCCATGGCAATGAACTAAGGTGGGGTGTGATGCGCTGAGGACAAGCAGAGAGCAAAGGAGAGCTCACCATCATAGTGACAAAATGCTGGACTGGTAGATCTGCCCGACCTTCCCTTTCTGCATTGTATGGTCACCAGTGCAGCACAGCTAGCTGCCCTACCTCCTTAGTAAAGTGACCTGAGCAATGGATTGAGTGGAAGGAAGCAGATCCAGGGGGGCACAGCAGCTGCTCCCAGTAAAGCAGGTGGGCTTGGGAAGGCATATCCAACAGTGGAAAGGACCTCCAAATCTGTTTCCCTCTCTTGTGTGAATGATCAAAGGAATGCACAAGGGTTTGAAACAAACTGAAGTACAGATTTTTGTTAAGCATGTGTATTTGTTTCACAATGCATTATAACATCTTGCATAAGGTAAGTTACTTCATTCTTTAGCAGAAAAAGTGTGAACTAATGCATTTGGGCAACGGGAGAAAAAGGGATTTCTATTGAGCTTTGCTCAGTAGTGCTGAGCACTATCTCAAGTGCTGAGATATTGTAAAACCTGAATGCCTCTTGAGAAAAGATGGTAACATATCTCTTGACCAATGAATAATTAATAATATATTTTACTGAAGATTTAATACAGATCAAAACAAGAATTCATGACGTACAAACAGAACAATTTAAGGATGAAATACAAACTGCATGTGACCTTCCCAGAGAGTTATTAGAAAGAGAAATTGATGAACATCAATTTTCCAAAAACCAACATGAAAATGGCAATAGTCACATTGAATTTCAAGAAAATACCAGATCACAGTGGTCCTGGATGTTGAGTTTTACAGGCCATTCACTCTGAAGATTTTCCCACATTGCACTAAACTGTACAATCAAGTGTTAGATAATGTCACATAACCACAAAGCCTCAGGGAACCACTGATTATGACTGCGAGTGTCCACATCCCCAAACACAGTAGACCTTTCAACTGCACTGATTTGTATTAAACGTGCAATTGTCTTCCCACTGCAGTCTAAGGAGTATTTGCCCATAGTCTGTGGGGAGCTGGATGACCTTCTTTTTCTCCAGCTGCCAAACTGCATTAATGGATTAAAAAATGTACAAAAGAGACATTCCTAATAACATTTGTCAGTAAACCACAGCAGTCATGCCACAGAGATGTTATGCAACTGAGAGTGCAAGCCATGATATAATTTCCGTATTAAGAGGATGGCAAATACACTTAAGTGCCCCAGAATCATAAAACAAAGTGGAAAGCTTTGTTAACTAACCTTGGTTCTCCACACTTTCTCTCCATCCATCCTTTTGTTCCTCCCCTAGTCTAATTGCCAGATTTCCTCTCTGCCCACACTAGCACAGCCAAACCTCTGCAGCAGCAGCTCAAACATCTGAACCTTTCCATAAATGCCAACATGCACCCAGGCCCTCTGCTCTCATAGATCAGCTACTTCTTCCTATGGACAATTTATGTCTAGCCACAGACATGTTTTGCATGCTGTTTTTCCCTATTTATTCCAGCTTCCTCAAGGGAATAGTCGCTGTACTTCCTCCCCTTTGTAAAGCTAGTCCCTGTCTGTCACGAAATCCCTGGGGTAAGGCTTACCATCAACATCTTTTCATTCCTAATGTTTTCAGGTTAAATTGAATGAAGCACAACTACAGCCCAAATCCTTTTTCCCTACAGTTACCCAGGATGCATGGCTTTGACAGGAGGATCGCTCCTGGGTGTGCGGGTCAAGAGACTGACAAAGTTCTGAGGCTCCATCAAAACTACTCCAAACATCTGTGCATCTCCATGCAAAATGCTCCAATGTCATCCCACATATCTCTAGCTACTAAAGCTGGAGTATCTGGAAATAATGCTAAAAGAAAGCTTCTTCAGGGTCCTGAGTCACAGAAATCCTATAGAAATTATTACTCGTAAATGACTGTGCCTAGTCCACCAAGGATAGTACTTACCCTAGCTGCGACTTCTAAGTGGCAACTGGAGCTCAAGCAACTGTTCGCATGTTTTTTAGTTCTAGAGATCTTTTGTTCAAACACCTGCACAACCTCCCAGTGCAAAACTGATCACCATAAGCACACAGACCAGCAAGGGAGAACAGATCAGGGCATGGATATGAACCTTTAAGGAAAAAATCCTTCATCACAAGAGTGAGTACAACTGGAATAGGTTGTGGCATCTCCACCCTGGAGAGTTTCAAAACTTGTCTGAATGAGGTCCTGGGGGACCTGATCCAACTTTAAGCAGGAGTCTGAACTAGATGACCTCCAGAGATCCCTCCCAGCCTCCATTTTGCTGTGATTCTTTATTCTCACGTGCATTATTGTGTCTTGAATGGAGTCTACCTGCACAGGAGTAAAGTAAGGTCTAACAGGACTCTCACTATGGCCAGCCATTAAAGAACAACTTCACTCTCTCAGGCATATAAAAAGAGAGGATATCATGAGCAACATGACAAGATACTTTGATTCCTAAGAGGCTCCTGATTCCAATCCCAAATACAATATAGCCTGCCATGGTTTGGGGAAAAAGAAAATATTGAAGCTGCTGAGTATAACGACTTCTGCAATTTGTTAAAAATTCCTCTAAGAGAGAGACGTGCTTTGAAATGAAATATTACTAACTTCTCTCACAACACAGAGCTAGTAATGCCCAACTTGTTTCCTGCACTCTTCAGGAGGGATCCAAAATTGCAATACAGAAGGTGTTAATGGTCTGTTAGGCTTAAGTGAGAGACATCGACTTCATATTTAGGGTTTTCTTCTTTTACGCTCAATCATAGGACAGTGTTAAGTCTACTGCCATGACAACATAATATCAGGTGTTACCCTTTCTTCTTGCAAGCACTGCCATCTTTTAACTAAACAAGTATTTTAAGTAGTTCTTCTAGGGTTTCTTCTCCTTTGGTTCATGTCTGTGTTCACCTGGAGGCTTCCTTTCCTTCCTCTTTTAATAATTATCCCATAACCTATGACACACACGTTGAATAAGAATATGCAATGTTGAATTCACACAAATCAGCAGAAGATGATGAATGTATAATTTATGCAGGTCTTTAATATTGTACCTGTGCTATTTCTCCCTGCGTTCTTCCCCAAAAGTGCCCTCGTAATGATGTGTTAATTTTTCACTGTCGATGTCACACGCGGGTGCCGCAGTCACCATGCTCACATGCAGCTTCCTTTCTGGCCCATCATAACATTTGGAGTTCATTCCAATACTCCAGCCCTCATTCTGATGAACTTACTCAGTATTCATGTGAAAAGGGGCACACATTCTGTTTCGTTATAATTTAGCAGATGTCAGGAGTCACAGTTTTTCCCACTTTTCATGCTGAAAGTAACCCTTGTAACAGCTTTCAGGATTAACAAAGCTTTGAAGGGGTGACACTGACGAAATTTCTAAAGATGAGCAATTTGATAAAGAGCAGAATTAATGAAACTAAATTTCAGGTTTCTCTGTCTTTCCTCTGTGGATTCTGATATCTGAGAAAGGGGGAGCCTCTTAGCCTTTCCATCTGTATGGGGGACAGTTCTCCTAAGTCTTGTAGGAACTTGCCAGCTGAGAGGTTTCCACCCTTCTGTTAAAGGGGGTTGAAATTGAGCAAGTTCAAAACTTGTAGGGATACAAGCACATGCACACACAGTAGGACTGCACAGGTCTTATTTCCATCAGAAATCTAGGTATAAAAAACAGGATATGAAACTAAAGCATACCTTTGGAGCAAAGGTGGGAAAATTATAAGGAAAAACTCAACACCTTGGTCCTCGGAAAAGAAAGCGTCACATAAAAAAGAAGCACAAGCAACCACACTTCTGCTCAGAAGTAACTTTGAGTATGCCATGACAGCCTTGTAAAAGAGAGATAACTTCATCCACTGAAAGATGACATGCCTTAAACTACACTTTGTCTTAGAGCCTGACAAGCAAATTGGGGAGAAGAGAAGGGGAATTTACAATACTCTTTGGGGTTTCCATTACCCAGTATGACGTTGCATCTCATTTATTTTTGCTAACTTTTGTAATAATGAAAGGTTTTGAAGGCTACTAAGAATTGCAGGCATCAATGTATTTAATGTATTTCATGTGTGCTGGTGCTGTATGTTTTATAGTAATAAAGATAATGATAGCAAAAAGTAACTCTTACCATGACAAGCATTCATGAAATGCAGAAAAAAAAGCCAGCACACTGTCGTCAATGACAGATACACAAATGTGCCATGTCCCACCACAGTGCAAAAGGCCAGGGATTGGCAGAGGTCACAAAAGTTCTTGTTGATTTTGTCAATTTAGTGATAGCTGGTAAAGCAAATACAGAAAGTAGTTTTAGGTGGAGTAATAAATACATATATAGAAAAATGTATACCTAGCATTTCACATCAAAGTGTAACACTACATCTCTATTTTAGTCTCCACAGTAAATTAAATTTCACTTTCTGAAGCAAAATCATGTCTTTTGACAGAAAAAAGAAGTGTTTGTGAGTGGCAGACAAAAAAAAGATGCTTATCTGATGAAATGTAGTTTTACAGAATGTGAATCAGGACAATAATTCATCTTTCTTGCCATTGTTTTTACACATTAGTCACTGCCACAAGGTTTTCATCCCGGCAAATTACATCCTCCCAAATCACTACACTGAATCACAGATCTTTCTGATTAGCTGCTTTTATGTAGCCACCCCATAAACATTTGATTCTCTCCATGCAAGTAAAAAACAGAGCTGTGATCCATCTGTTAAGTTATAGACCATAAGTTCCCATCTGTCATCCATGGACCAGTGGTAGTCCCCAGAGCACTCTCTGCCCGTCTGCAGAGAGTTGGCTGCTCTCCTTGTGCCGCCTTCTCCTAATCTCCAGCTGTTAAATCACATTAAAAGATGGGTAAAAAAAACACAGAAGAAAAAAATGTGAACAACATTAATTTTCCATGTAAACAATTGCTTTAGTTGCAAGAGGGATGTTATACAATTGTGAATGTGCAGGGAGGAACCTTGGAGCCACATGCCTTTCTCAGCGGCAGCTTTGCAAAAGCCAGGTCCCTGCCAGCGGCTGCAGCAAGGGCTCCGAGTGGGGTCAGCTGCGGGGTGCTCCTCCGGAAACCCAGGGCCCTCATTCAAGTGTCAGCACCATCAACTGGTTCACTGCTCACAGCTTTGACAGAAATGTCTACCACTTCAAGGAAGAAAGAGCTGGTTTTCCTGGATTAGGCTGGATCAGTTGCCCCCCCTACCAGCTGTTCATCTGGTCCTGCACCCAAAGCACCAGCTTAGACCATGGCTGAGCAGTCCTGTGACAGCTTTCCCATCTCCACAGCTTAAAGCCTGGGGCAGGAAGCATAATTTCTGTTTACTTTGGCCTGCTAAAGTGCCATAGTTCAGCAGTTGCTATAGATCCCACTCCTGGAGATGAGAAATTAGTGGGGCATTTCAGTCATCCCAATTTATTCTGACCCCACGCACAAGGCAACACTGCCTGGTCCCTACCCCTCGTTACGTCTGACAGCCCATGGTGGGGCAGCAGCAGCAGTGGCTTCTGTCCTCTCCATCCTCCCACCCCACCTGCCCAAGGCTACCAACCCCATCAACACCACAGCTGAACATGCTTTCCAACCACCTCACTCACAGCCCAGCATGCAAATGAAAGTGCCATCAGTTCTGGTTTGTTTTAAAATAGCTCAGGCTTCTGCATCCTCAATGCCTGCTAGATGACCTGCTGGGGTAAATTCTTCAGCTATCACATCAAAATCTGACTGAGATCATGAAACCTGTAATACAATCCCAGACTGTCTCACAGATACTTGAACCCATCAAACTGTCCTTCAGCCAGCACCCTCCAGATATTGCAAACAATACTGCCATTACAGATCAGACTGAAAAGTGAGGATGCAAGAACAGCATAACCAATCAATATTTAATTTCATATAAGAGTACCTGAAGGGAGGGTAGTTGCAGCAGTGGCTCTGTTATCAGGTTTTACTCATATGTAACTCAATTTCCCGTTTTAATGCGTGCCAAATACCTCAAAGTGTTCCTGCACATTGTGCCAAAGAAACACGCAAGACCTGCATGGCAAAGCAAAGATTTTGGTGTTTGTGGAGTTGGTACATGATGCTTATTCTCTCCTGCACAGGAGAGGCTGACACACATGGGTTACCACCCCACAGCCCTTTGCCCACCTGTATCTATTTAGTAAAGCAAATCTACTTCTGTGACCAACAGCACACAAGAGAGTAGTACGGCTGACATCCTTCGTGAGTTCAAACAGCCCAGTACCAATTTACTGCTGGGTCTGGTGGGAGCATCCTTACACACGTAGCTGGGACAGAGTTTCAGCTCATACAAGTGGATTAACACTGAGATGGCTCTGCAGTTCTGCTGCCAGTCCTGAGAGCACCAATATGTCTGAAAATAGGCTGATGTGGGAATACCCTGACACAAAGTAAAATATCATCCCTTACTTAACTATCCCCAAAAGTGCTATTTCAAACCTTAACTCCTCATTCTTGGAGCACACATGCATGTATTTTCTTACTGCCTAGTAAAACCAGGCCTACTGACTATATTTGAATGACTCCATGAGTGAAGATGAAAATGTTTGTAGGTGTCCACAGCAGTAGCTTCTTGGGGTCAGTTGTGCTATCCTCAGGATTCTTTGGTCTCTTAAAATCCAGCATGTGTTTAAGCACTTTATAGTGCTTAATTCTGGGCTTACAGGAGCTCAGAATACTCCACTCCCTCAACAGGTTAAGCAACTGACAGTCGGGACCCTCAGTGTCTCTGTTATTCATTTGGAACAAAAGGCTGTGCTTTTCCTGGACTTTACGCTTTGCTAGCCTGGAATTAGCACTTTGCCAGCCCCTAAAGCCCAAATCTGAGCTCATCCAAACTTTGGGAAAGATGGATCTGGCTCCAAGCCCTGTATTTCATGGCCATCTTTAACCTAGTGTTAGCAAAGAGGGTTTTTTTTATGCTAATTCCTCACTTTCTCGTCAACTAATGGAACAAAAAGGAGGAAAATCTATCTGGGGATATTATTTTCCCTTTCTTTTGGAAATATATAGATGATGAACCAATCAGGCTGTGAATGATAAACAACTGCTTTAAATAGATAAGAAGCAAATAGGCAAAGAGACAATAAGGTTATTACGGGATAATACTGGGAAACTGAGTGACAGATGATTATCTGAACTTCATTTAATTTCAAATTTAGCATTTCTTTTATGTTCACTCCTATAATTTTTCTTCCCCCTTTTGTTCACATTCACTTTCTGCAGCAAAAAAGGGGGATAGATTCAGAATTTGTCATCATCTAAAGCAAAAATTAAACAACTCACCAAAAACTTAGTGCTTTGCCACAGGTCTCCAGGGTCACATGCAGGGGCTTTCATGCAGATTGTTACCTCCATTCGCTGTTCTTGCTCTTCGGACAGAAGTCAGCACTGGCTGATACAGGAACAGTTTAGTGCAGTTGGTAAGTCCTGCCCTGTCTGCCTACTCTTGAGACCTGAGCTGGCTCTGTTCCCTGCTGCCCTGGAGCATGGGCAGAGATGGCATGTGACTTTCTACCCTGATCATGCAGGCATCACTTCAGAAACTTATGTTTAAAACAAACGTAAAGATAAAAAGTCTCACTTTTTTTTTTAATTAATAAGGTGAAACTTATTCGTGAGGTGTATCAGTTCATTTTGTTGTTCATTTCCCTCAGAACAAACAGGAAATTTGATTAACTGAGATAGTCTTGGCTTCATAGGCCTGATGAGTGATGTCCTCTTTTACTCATGTACATGGGAAGGGCTAAATACTCTTCTGAACAGTCTTAGTAGTTTCTGTGGCACCTGGGGAGATGGAGGGAGAGGTCTGGTTGTGCACCAAAATCATCTCATGGAAGGAGGAGCAATGCCCCACTCCTGTGGAAGTCGTCTATTTTTAAACTGCTGACCTGCAGCTCAATAGCTCTGTCATACACAGCTCCCAACATAGCTGACATCAAACCTTCACCAAAATGCACTTGGTTCTCTTTCCTTTTCACTTGAAGCCCCAAAACCCATCTGGTAGTTTCCATCCAAAAGTACATATGTTTCACCCTTTGCTCTAAATCTTACCACCTTAAGCAAAATGAAATCCTCTTCCTCTCTTCTTCTCCTCTATCATCACCTTATTCTATAATGTTTGGCTATTCGGGGATGAATAGCTTACAATCTCTTTGAATAAAGCATCAGCAATTTTCCTATGCATGGTTTCATTCATTTGGCAGTTTTACAGCTGCTAATGCTACTGTGGATAGCATCCTTTTAAATAATGCCTGAAAATATTGTAATTTTACCCTCAGAAAGTAGGAAAGTTACGTGGTTCTATTGGTTTGTCCATGAATATACCATTTTTGAACCAAAAAGGGTGACTAAACTGTTTTAAGTATTTTTTTTAATCCTTGCTAGAAGGAAAGTATAAAAAATCCTGCTTTTATACTAAACTAAGGCCAACAGTTCCTGCAATAGTATCTCTGATTTTATGTGCATAGGGCATACAAAGTGATATAATAAGCAGAACTATAGTGCTGATGTTTTTCATCAAAAGAATAATTCAGTATGGAATGACATCAGCATTCTAATATTTCTTCATTGGTTTTAGGCAAAACATCAAAGAAATGTTGTGAACTGATTTTTCATTATATTTAGTTGAAGTCCCCACGAAACATTTTATGACTTTTCAGATCAGACACTAGCTAGTAGGAAATGTTGGGTAGGAACTGGTAAACTAAAGTCATTGTCCAGTGCCATGGAAAACAACTTTTGCTTCGTGGAAAATCCAGACTATTAACATCCCTTATAGGGATTCAACCAATCAGGCTCTAAAGAACCTCAGCAGGGTTTTATTGAAATTAACCTAAAAACTGAGTACTTTCTTGATCTTTGGGGCAGGGGCTGCTGGTTGTTACGCATTCAGTGGAGATATTTTGCTAAACGTTATTTGATTTTTTGAACTGTGTAACAGTTCTCTAAACAGCTAAATTCTACAGGGCTGTAGACAAATAGTCCCTGTTGTAATACTGAAGAACATGGATAAAAGCAGGAGAGAGAGCCTTTTGGGAACACTGCTGCAAATCAGGGGAAATACATGTATCTTGCCATGTGTATAACTCCATGAATTTACATACTGAATGAATTCCAATGAAATCCCAGCTCTGCAGATAAGGAGATAATACAGACTCTTTCTAGCCATAAGTTGCTTCATCCCAAGATATCTTGGGAGTAACACTTATAAGAAAATCCCCTAACATTTATTTCACTGGAACAGTTTCACAGAGTTAGTTCATGGAAAATACAAAGCAGGCTAAACATAACCTCATTTGCCTTCTAGAAAGTGTAGTAGTTGTGTTCTTTGGGTGACCTTTTTCATTTACACCAAATTCTTTGGAAATCAGAGCAAGAGAAAGAGAGCTTCCATGTCTTCTAAGTGGAACTGTTGGGTTTTCAATTGAAATCCAATTTCAATCTAGAATTTAATCTGGATTTGAGCTTGTATCTTCCTACAGTAATGAAAATAAATGGACTACCACCACATCTTTCAGAACCCATGAAGTGGGATGGGGCACTAAAGTAAAGCAGAACACTTGCTTCAGCAGCAACAAGATAAAAAAAGAAATTCTGCTGTGAAGAATACAGCAAACCTAAAAAAAAAAAAAAAAAGCTGATGTGAACAGCCTGCTGTTCATTATCCTCTTGAGAAATATCTTTAGAGCATCATACAGCCAGAGATATTGAAGAATCAGTAATGCTTTGACATGCCTGTACAGTATACTGCTTAGGAAAAAAGCACTGTTCTTGCTGCCAGTGAAGCTCGGAATTACATTTCCAATTACTCATTTTGCCTAACAGAGAACAATAAGGTAAAAGCTTTTTAGTATAAAGCTTGTGCAGAACTAGCATCTAGTGTAAAACTAAATCACATCACTACATAATGTGCACTACACTACTATTTGTGCTACGGTGCTACATCTTGTATCAAATACAGCTAGTTATGCAAAGAAAACGAATCCATCTACTCTCTATAGTTAATTAATATAGAAAAAAGGATAATCTGCACATTTTGGTATGCATTTTATTTTATCTAAAATGTCTTTGTAAAATAAGCATACGCCTGAGCTGATATGAAGAACAAGTTTGCATTAATTTGCATTTCATAGCTATGTTTCTAAAGAATAGGGCCAAGGTATGGAGCAGGAGCACTGCTCATATGCACCTTAACGGGGCTGGGAGCAGTGGGGATGATGGTGACAGTAGCACAGAGCAGAGGGAAGCTTAATGAGGCTGTATGGTGGGGTTTTGTACGCATAAAATGTGTTCAGTAGGCTTTAAAAATATGTCAGCCCAAAACAAGGAAAGGATGTCTTCAGCTCTTAAGGATATATACAGCAAGTATTTCAGAAAGTAGATAAACAGTCATGCTTATATATGGTTAGATACATGCACAACCTTTTCGCCTGAACTCCTAAAACAGTTATTGTATTTCCTACCAGTATTCACTCCCATTCTTTCTAAAGGCAAATACAAAAGCCAAAACCAATGAAAACACCCTTATAAATGTAATAAGAGGAAAACTTCACTGTATAAATCCATGGTTCATCCACATCGTGAACATAACACACAGTTCTGATCTCCTCATCTTTAAGAAATATACAGAACAGAACTGGAAAACTTTCAGAGAAGGGTGGGAAGAGGAATCAAGTCATAGACCAGTTTCTGTGTGAAGAACTGCTTCATAAGCTAATGTGTTTCAGTTTGGGAAAGAGAAGACTCATGGAGAGCACAACAGAGAGCTGCAAAATCATCAGTGATGTGGAAAGGGTGGATAGTATTCAATACTTCACTGCCTCTTCTCATACCAGTACTACAAATTAAGCTACTAGGAATCAGCTTAAAAAAGGGTTAGGGGGAAGCTGGTGCTCCCACACATATGGAGTAGTGCATCGGCAGAGCTCCTTGAGAGATGACCCTGTGAATGCTAAAAATTGACAAAATTTCCAGAGGAGCTGCTCATGTGAGAGCAGTACTCTGCTACAGGACACACTGAAACCAAGCCAGCTCAGGAGGCGCCTGTGCTGAAATAACTAAAGGCTAAGAAAATATATGAGGGAAGTATTACAAATGCTTGGCCTGTTCTTGCACTTTCCTAGACAGTGATGTAACTGGGTACTTATGGACACGGTGGGATACTGGATGTGGAACTAAATGGATCGCTGGTCTAAGCCAGGATGGCTCATTTTATTAGGATGAGAAGGAAAAAGGAATTTTTCAACAGGAAAAAAATATTACAAAATTAGCTTGGTTTATGATCATGAATTCTTGTGTTTCACTTTACCAAAGAGAACATGCATCAATCTCCACCCAGACTTCTGGTATTTTTGCCATCAAAATGTCACTAGTATTCAGGTTAAAGACACTTCTAGTTCAGAAAACCAACATTTCACAACTACATCTTATCTTCAGCTCCCACTGATTTCAAGGGCTCAACAGTCATGAAATTCTGACTACAGGATTGCAGAGGTAGGAAGGCAATCAAGTTATGTTCTGCAAATGTACTAGAAAAAGAATAATTCTTTTCCTTGATAAAAATTGTCACAAAATAGGAGTTATTTCATCAGGAGGCTCTACAAACCTCAGGTGTTTTCTGGCTACCCTCCTTCAAAGAACATGTCATGATCCTGCACATTAACAAGCCCAAGTCAGAGCCTTTCTCAAAACCATTCTCCAAGACAGATTCCCTTCTGTCAAAGGGGCGGCTAAGGAGCACACAGGACTCTGCATGTCCTAGGCTATAAGACAGATACAACACTCAGATCAATGAAGTTCATATCCTGCAGGGGTTTTGTTCACTACAAGGAAGTATTTATAAGCTTTCTGCATTTTTCATCTTTCAATAAATGCTATAAAGATTATATTGTTTAATATTTAAGTAGTAGAACCTTACTTAAGCCATTTCAATTTGACAACTGGATAGAAGGATGGTGTGGAGTATGAACTACTCAGAAAAAAAAAAATCATACTCTTGTTAACAAGATAGCCATCAGCTACCTGGACATGGTGCCAGTAGGTTGGCATAAAATAGAGTAGTTGGTGGGCTGGGGAGAAAGAAACAAGAGAAATAGTCAGGCTCAGTTCTAATTATTTCATTATTAAAATAACTGCAAAGGGAGACTAGTATGAGTCATTTTCTTTGGGGCCAAATATTTCTTACTTTCTGTCATGTTGAAGAATACCATGCTGCATGCGTGGTTCTGCAGAAATCAATGCTATTTTCATCAAATATTATTCATTGTTAGACAGAATAACTGCAGATGGCTTGTAGAGTTTGGGAGTGAATTTTTAAACTAGCTTGGGATGAGGAAATAAATTATGGCATGGATAGAACCCTTTTCTCCTTCCAGTCCTGGGACCAGAGAGGGATGATATCCCTTTGCTATATTTGCCCCTGCTTTCTAAACTTGCAAATTACCTCCTGACTTTGCATACAATTTAGCTCATCTGTCACATAGAGCAATCCCTCCTCCTACCCTGAGAAAAAGATTTTGACACACCTGATTTTAAGGAATTAGAGGGGAGGGGAAGGGGGAAGCTAATCACTTTTTAAGGGAAACTTGAAATCTGTAGATTGTTAAGGATTTGAGACTCCTAAGGATGTCGGAGGGGAAAAAAAAATACTTAGGGTTAGTTGGTTTAGGATAAAGGTTTGCTGGAGTTCCTGTTTATACTAGAGACAGGGAGACTATTTCTCCAGATATGAGCTGAAGTAATTACAGATTCAATAGAAAATCACATAGCATTTACCAATAGGAAAAGGTAGTTAACACTTGTCAATGTGGCAAGAGAGTTATGTCAAAAAGGTCTGATTTCCTTCTTGAAGACAACAACATTGATAGAGATCAGTGCTGGAATGATGTGTCCGCTTCTGGGATCGATGTCCTCTAAAGGCATTGTGAAAATAGAGGTACTACAAGAGAGTTGGAAAAAATCCTTTACTGTGAGACACCAGACGACAAATCTTAATAGCTCATTTGAAAAAGTACATTTAGAAAATGTCTGATTACAGTGCATAAATACTGCCCTGGAAAGAAAACATCAGATAGGATGTGTAATCCTGCAGAAGGATTATAAGGATCAAGAGCTGAATCCTAAGCAAAACTAATTTAAATTAAACATTAAGCTTCGCTGCTTAATTGTGGGAAAAGAGGTTAATTACTGGAAAAAAGCTACGAAAAGAACGTGAGCACTCTCCATCTCTGGATATCCTTAGAACAACATGCTTCTAAAGCCAAGATGTTAGCTTCATAACAGGGTAACTAGATGAAGTTGAATGACCTATGATAACAAGACGATAAGACTAGTCTTAATAGCCAATTCTGGTCTTAAAATCAGCAGAAAATAACATGATTCAAAATTTAGAAAGCTGAAAAATCTGGTGAAAAATTACTCTGCAGACTGGACGGAATCCACTCTCACCTCATGCAAGTGCTGCTATTTGAATACCATGGTACTTAGGAGCAAAATCATACCCTTAAGAGCAATCTGCTGTAGTAATACAACTCAGAAGAAAAGCAAGCAAAAATGCTTTGGTTGTCTTGGTGCTTGAAGAAAAGGTAAACAAATTACCAGATATTTTGCAGCACTCACCTTCAGAGTAACAAATAAAAAAATTAAAGAACTTGCATCTTAAAGTCCTTTCAATGGATTGATGCATCTGGGCTGATGGATCTTGATGGAATGATGTACACAGGAATGAGAAAGGACTTTAAATGGAGTCTGAGTATTTCTAAAAACCCAGGAATTGAAGAAGGAAATTTAAATAGATAGTTTTGCCCACATGTGACAAGATGCACAATGGAAAGTCATTTCACAAACTCCAGATTTAACACTTGAGGTTCCTAATGAGAAATAGAGAGTGGTGGGAAACAGCAAATGAAATGCTGGAAATCTAGACTGGTATTTATGTCACTTGATAATCAATGACACATATTCTCCATTGTATTCTGCTTTCTTCATTTAAACCCACTATCTTAAATTCTGAAATATGAAAACTAACTCTTTCAATTTAAATGAGCAGTTCTAAGGAGCTTTGCTGATGAAGTGTCAACCACACAGCAGAACAATTTAATCAAACTTAACCAGTTTTCATCTTTACACATGTATCAGCAAAACAAAAGTCCTACAACTTAAAAGTAGGATTTTGGTTTTAATGTTAAATAGCATAGTTCTTTTTCATGGTGCTAATGTGGTTCATTAAGGCAAAATGGAAAGAGAGCTAAAAAGGCAGCTGAACAAGACTCCTCTCCTTATGTAAAATTCAATGAAGTTGCGTACAACTTCATTTTAACAATACATTATATATATGCATTATTTTCATAGAATTTACCAAAGGGAAGTGGCTCAAGAAGATACTTATTAGACCTTAGCACTGATTTATATAATGATTATCTGAAAATAATATTTTCTATGCTGGTGGTAGCTTGAAATGTCATAAATATGACCGTTTTATTATTATTAAAATTAATCCTTTCCAATATTAGCGGTAGAAGGACATTAGGTGTTTTTCTTCTTCATTTATTTATATTATTCCTCATTAAAGAAATGTTATTTTCACTCTTCATCATCTGACAATAAAAAAAAGGATGCCTTTGCTTTTCAGAGCAGCAGAGGGAGGGCTGGACTTGAAAGAGAAACCAACATTTCTATTTGGTATTTTGCAATGATAAGGACTTACCAAGCACGGCCTTAGCCACATTTATTTATCAGCTGCAAAGCCTCTGTCTCTTTAAAAGCCAGGTAGTACGAACTCATTTTTGGGTACATGGGATTCAAATAAAAACATAAGAACTTATTACTTGTTTTATTTCCTCTCTCATTATAAAAGTAATGTTAAGTATCTTTGCGTATATTGCATAAAGATAATGATGGTAAAAAGCATTAACTGAACATGGGGACATATGCACTATTTCTTCAGGGAGTAGTATACGACAGACAGCAACAGATCAAATTCACACACAGCCGTGCCACCTCGCCCATGTACCGCATTTTGGCAGGAGGAAGTAACTGTAATGTCTGTAACACTGCAAGACAGAATTAGACTGGAATTTCTGGCATATTTGGCATAAACTACTAAAGTCTGTGAAAACTGAACATAGGTTGGATGAAACCTAAAATCTTCATGAATTAGAGAATGCAGATATGCTCTTGAGCCATGGAACTCCTCAAAAGAATAATAATGACCATTCAAAATGCTTTAATCTGTTGGTGTCTCTGTACTTCCTTTGTACCTGCAAGCTGCTGTGCACAGGTCAACATCACTTGGCCACTGTTTCCTTCTGAGCTTCCTACTAAGTTTTTTGGAGTATCCTCTGCCATTGCAATGCTCCGACTTAGCCAGAAGGTTCCTTGGTGCTGGCTCATCACTGGCTTGTTTCACTCAGCAGCCTGACCGAGTTGTGGCTTTTGTACCTTTGTCAGTGGCCCATTTACTCCAGTACTTCTACGTGCCAGCAGGGATGAAGAACTGCTTTCTTCCCTGTGTCTATAGATGAGAAAGGCAGGGTTAAGTTTCAAACTTCCAGGACAACATTTTATTTAAAGACCTACACATGATGAATAAACATAGGTTCTTATCCCTTGAAAGTCACCTTTAAAATAAGAATAATAAACAATTCTCTGTCACTGAGATTTTTATTATTAGGCAAGAACTGCCAACATAATGTGCTGCCTAGCTTGCTATTGACTCTGAAATCTAGGTTACTTTCCAAAGATTGGTTCCATATGGACCGATTTACTATAGAGAAAATCGCTTTTCAGTTTAAGAAGTACATATAACGCTATGATGTGCAGTCTGAAATGGAGGAAAGCTATCCTTTGTGCAAGCAATCCTATCTTATCAAATCTGTCTTGCAATAAACCAAGATGGAGGGAGTGATGGATGAGAAATAATTTACTGCTAAGATAACCTTAGTCTGAGTGAGCCTCTGCAAACTGCAGCTCCAAATTATTTATCAGAGTTTACAGAGTCTGTGCTGGATTTCACAAATGTAGACACATCTTAGGCAAAGCTCTGATTGCTTTAACTGAAATCTATAATCACAGACATTTATTCTTTACTTCATCTGTTTTGCATCCTGTTGCCTCTCTGCTGTTTCTGCTAAAATGAAAAAGCTAATTTTTCCATTAAAAAATTGTGTTATGAAAAGTTGATACTGTCCTTGAATAGTAAAAGACATCATTGTCTAATCAATGGAAATAAAATTTCATATCTGTGATGCTACCAATGACTTCTTAGACATAGCTCTATTGTTTTCATAAACAATTCCTGTGACAGGCAGTTAACATTTTCCGATCATTATCTGCTGTTACTTACATTTTTAAAACTTGTTTACAGAATTGATTTGGAAACTTCAAGAAAATGAACTAAGTTTTTTTCCCCTATCAACATGAAGCATGAGGAGTCATCTGTAATAGAACCACTAAAGCTGCTGCGTGATAGAGTGAAACTCAAACAACAGAATGCTATAGCTGACTTTAAAATATAAGTAAATACCTATTTAAATATGAAGGATTTTTTCACTGGTTTATATATGCATCTTTATATGACAAATATGCAACTGCAATTTAGCTGAATTAAAATTACAGGTAGAACCTATAGCACATGAATTTTGTGTACGAGACAATAGAAGTTGTTGAAATCTATATACAGCAACACGTAAAAATATGGTCATATAAACCGTGTTTTGACAGCAAAAGAGATGGTCGTCTATTCTACAGTGCTGCCTGAGATGCAGCATTGTAAATGTTAAATGGGAAATGTCATTCAAGAGGACAAGGAAATGGGAATCACAAGGTTCTGATCTTCTCACTACTCATGCATAACCTTGGCTTAAAGCAATGGATAACCCTTACGAGATCAGGTTATGGTACAATGTCAAATTTTTGCAAAGGTCACCCTTGAAAGGTTTAGTAATCTGAAGCAGGTCTTCGGGTCAAGATCATCTCCCCCATATTTTTGGAGGAGATTAGAGAAAATTGAAAGTAAAACCAGAAAAGTTCAAAGTTCGTAGGAACACACTGAAGAAGTAAATGGTATATGGAAAAAAATACAAATAGGTTGATTAAGAGGGAAGCAATTCAGGTAACATGGCATCAGTAGGAAATGGCATAGACGAACGCATTCATCCCTAAACCACACAGAGACTACTGCCCTTGCAGGAATGAGACTGACTAGCTTGTTCAATGCAAGTGCTTTTGAGATGCTTGGACAGGAAATGTATGGATACAAAAAAACTGAGTGAAACTGTACTGAATTTTAAATAAATAAAATTTCTATTGATTCTTTCAATATAAATTTGGCTTTGCCAATAGTAACAGAATTAACAAGGCTTATCTTCAGTATATAGATATTTATGGACTTATAGATACATTCTCACTGAAATATACTGTGCATTAAAACATCAAAATAGAGGGTGGAGTGACCTTCCCTAAACATCCTTACTGCACTGATATACTGTTCCCCATGCATAATTAAATCAACTGGCTGAAACTAAATCAAGCAATAGGGGTGCCACCACTTACCTCATACGCAGCTTAATTTTGGGGAACAGTCTAAGCACTTCATTATGCTAAAACATCTTCCTGAAAAGTACATCAGATGTTAGTTCAGTTTAATGCCACTGCTCACAGTCATGCATCTATCTTCTTCTTTTCTGACTGCTTTTCTTTATGATAAAGCAGTTATAAATCACTGTCTGTAATGGAATTAAATCAAATGATGCATAGCAACTAAAAAGATCAGTGCCATAAAAACTGGCAGACTGGAAAAACATTAACATGAGTACATGACACACAGACAAAGAAAAGCAGTTTTGAACTTCATCTAGAATATAAAATATGGTATCACTGTAGCTACATTAATTTAGACCAGCCAAGATATTAGCAGTAAATTTCTAAAGGGTGACACTTTGTGCTCCTTGGCCACAAAATGATTCCTCATGGGACTAAGACATGGGATCTTGATTCTTAGGTAGAGATTAAGTAAGATTAGGCAAGGAGGTTGCTGTGAACAGGCGGGGAAAGGTGGAGCATCTCTCATGACTTCATGGGTTATTTTATTAAAAAGAGAGTTAAATGCTGGTATTCTGGGGTCACTCAAGAAGCCCAGATTGCCCAGTAGAATAAATTACCTGTGACCATTTCCTCCCACTTAGAAAAAGTGGAACAAAAAGGAAGAGTAATCTGGAGGGTAAACATTAGCTTTTTATTTTAAGTTGATGTTAAAGAAGCAATGATCCATAAAAGTAGCAATTATTTAATACTTAGATCACTGCCCTTCAGATACTATTCTCCTGCAACTTTCATATGTTCTAATTTATAACTCAGCTAACTGCACAACAGATATTAATCACAACTCAAACAAAGTGAAGAGTTTCTTTTCACATGATCAAGGAGAGAATACATGATTAAAACTGAACCTCTCTCTGTTTCAAATAAGCCTCCTGGAACTGAATATCACATAGCCACATATAAACTACCCAAAAACCCATACAGAAATGAAGGGTTTTACGGAATTACATTAATTATGTGTTTGTAAAATGCATCTGAAAATACCAGGATCAGTTTGATTGTATTTTTCTTTCAGAGAAAAAGGCTTACAGAGAAGTTCTTAACCTGTAAAAATATATGCACTGCTCATTTCTCTGTGTGCGTCGGTGGACATTACTGAATTCTGCATGTTCATAATGGTAAGCTTGTGCAGAAACTCCAAGTCATAATTAAATTAAACGTTTAACTGAAGACATTATTAAGAGGTAAAGTCACCACCTTTCTTTGAACTTCATATTGCTCCATACTAATTATATTTAATTTAGCATTTTCATTGCAATGTTTGATAAAAGAAAACTCATTAATCCATATCTGATAAATTAAAAATGTACTCATCCTTTAAAAAATTAAAACTTACATCTCTCTCCATCATTCTCAACCCATTTTGCTGAGTATTTGCAATGTCTCACATTACAGTTCCCTTTTTTGAAAGCATATGCAATAATACAATTACTGTATTGTACTGCAAAATATTCTCATAAATAAATTAACACTGCCTTTTGTTTTCATTTTTCTCCTTACTAGCTTAAAAACTATGATAATCCCTAAAGGGTCTCCCAGTCACTAGTTTTCAATTAGCATTTTGTTGTCTAACTTTTTGATGGAAAACTCTGGAGGTGTAAAATAGAAAATATTCATTCCTGTGAACGTTAGCAGAGAGGGCAGGTAGCTTGTGGAAGAAAGGAAGATACGATTTTGACTCAAAACACTGAGATTCAGAAGCAATCAGTGGCATTCATCACATTTAAGCAGCCAAACCAAGCCCAAAGCAACAGCCTTGGATATCAAACACTGGGTTATGTCCACACAGAGCACATTTTTATTAAAATGGATTTCTCAGACTCAAGTACACGTTCAGACTATGCAAAAAAAGAGGGCAACCCCTTCTCCCCTCCAAAGCTCCTTCCAACTGCCCGTGACAGAGGATAACACAAACATGGATGTCAGACTAAACCTGATGATGGGTGGAAGTTTTTCACTATAAAATAAAACAACTGGCAAAACTGGAAAACATGATGTGCCTTATACTTTCTCCTGCCTCTGTTTTCTGTTCCTGCAGCTCCATTCTTCATAAGAGCTAATCAGAGGAGATGTTAATTTGGCCACAGCCCACCACATGCAAAGACAGGGAGCTCTAGCTTGGACGTAGAGAAGGTGGAGGCCACCGAACATCCAGAACTCTGCAGACAAGATCAATCACTGGAACTGTATCAGTCTAGCAGACCTCCACAAGCACTTCATTTTTAAAAACTTGGAAATTACATTAATGAAGTATTTGGTCTGATATTTTTCCTCATGAGCTCTAACTTTGAGCTTTACATGTATAGTTACAGTTCACTGATTCATAGTTATAATTTACTGATTTATAGTTAGTTTATTTCACAAATCCTTTCAGTAGGTGGATGCATTCAGGTTGTGTTGGGCATCCCATCTGCAGCTCTGTTCCTGAGTTCATACATGGTCTTAACAGAAGAACCAGAAGCTCAGCTGCTGAGCAGTCAGAGCCTCCACTGTTGTCCTAACAAAACCAGAAATGTATCATGAAGAAAAAAACTCGACATCTCAGACGTATTTAGAAGGCAGCCAGCCTGCATATTCTGACAGTGATGAAACCTGACAATGGTCCCCTGGGGACCCCTCCACCCCCTGCAGGTATTCCTGTACGTTTCTGCACTGCCTAAACAGGGGTAAAAAAAATGGGCTAAGGCTCAGAATGACTGTCAGCTCTTACGTATGGGAATTACTTTATACACCCCATCTTCAAAGGAAAGCAAAGCAGCTGTGTGACAACATGCAGCTCTATCCTCAAGTGCTGAAATCAAGAGCTGAATGACCAGACGGGTGACAACAGTGACCCTTGCCCAGAAGCACCGTGGCCTCCTTGAAAGCCTCCCACTTCCTTCTGTCAGTTTGTGGTGGTATTTTGATCAGTTGATCAGGCAACACAGATGCCTATTATATTTGCCACATTATTCAGTTTGCTATCATTTTAAAGATGTTCATTAATATTTATTTTTCCAGTCTTTCAAATAACAAGCTTACTGCTTTTCAAAACTAAACCAACGTTAAAAGAAACAGCAGGAAAACACCAGTACAGAAAGCTCCTCCAACTTCTGGCATCACTCTGTTGGCACACACTTTAGATCCAGCTTTAGCACAAAGTATACACCAGAACAATCCTAAATATTCTGGAAATTGCAGCCTAGTTTAATCATAAAAAACAAGATGATTAGACAAATGAGTCATTTTATTTATTGCCACAAGAAAATGGCAGAGCACTTTAGTCAACTTGGTAGGACAGAAAATTTGCTGATGCATTTTTGGAGAGTAGTCCTCATTTCAGTAAATTATTTATCTCTAGTCATCCTGTCCCATGATAAAACTGTACCTCATCCTGAAGACCTGGGTGAGGTGACGAGGCAGTTACTAGAATGCTCTCAGAAGCAGGTGGACAGTCTGCCTCAGCCACCAACCAGCACTGCTGCCTGTAGAGAAAGGGGGAATACACAAGTCAGAGGAAGATAATCAGCTTGAGGAATGTTTTATGACATAAACTAGCCTAATCTCATAAAAGCTTAACAGCTGTGACTTTCCCCATGCTACCTCACCCTAAACTCAATTTTTCTTCTCTGTGAATTATTTGCTTACAGTACTTATTCTCTATACCCAAAGTGTTGATGCATTTGAATAAGTTGAAGTACAGCTTATTTATTAATGCTTAAAATATATTAGTACCTTACTACACTATTAGTATATTACTATTGTGATATTTGCATTATTTTATATTCTATGTCTTCTTTTCTGAAATCTTAGCACACACCAGCCTGTTTACCTCAGATACGTCCGAACCCAGCTGATTAAATCCTAGGGTACCAGTGTAGACAAGGGACACTCCAAAGGTAGTCCAAATCACTAAGTTAAAAGTCTAAAATATCTGATATTTTAATCCTGTCCTAGAGGTATAAATACTATACCTGATACTTTGAATGAACTCAGTCAAAGGCTATGAAATAGCATCTATTGCTTTGTCTAGCAAAATGCTGCCAAGCCAGGTTTTATCAGGTCGTAACTGATAGCATTTTCATTACATTAGAGGGAAGTGGTGAATTCACCACTTTGAGGTGACACAGAAAGCTTTTGGCAGAACTAGAAAAGATATGACGGCGCTGGTTAGCTGCGTGACGATGTCGTTCTGACCACTTTCATATTAAAAACAAACCCGGTATTATACCTCCACTTTAGTAGTGGTTGCCACCCTGATTTTATAAGCTTTGAAACTGACAAAGGAAAAGCTAGGTGTTATGATAGCAAGGCCATATAACAACCGAGATATCTTTGGAAGGTGGGAAAGGAGTCAACCACAAGGCAATCTCCTCCAATACATTTATGCCATCCCAAAATAATCAGAATATTTTCCCACATCTGTCATTTTCCTTTACTATGCACTATCACCGCACCTACATTTTCACTCAACTCTTCCGCTTCCAAAATCGTTCAGGACCTTCTCAGCCTCTGCATAAATTCAATCTTCATGTTAAACCTGGGCCTCAGTCGTATTCACAGCTTCAACTTTCATGAAATATTTTCACCAGTTCTGTACAGGAAAAGCAATAAGGGCTCAGGTGGCTGAGGTCGTTTTTTAGTTTCTGGAGTATTCAATTATGCAGCAGGAGAAATGAAATGACTTTCAAGTAGAAAGCAAGCAGCTTTAAAGAAAAGGAATGTAGATGGGTAAACTGAGAAGGGAAAGGTCAGAGTTCAGTTTCCAGGTTTCTTAATAGAAATACAAAGTGCAAAGAGGTACAAACAACGGCCAGTGGAACAGGTCAAATACGTGTAAAACGAAGAAATGTGGTGATAATGTTTCTTACTTCCTTTCAAGCACTCTTAGGATGTTTTATGTAGCATCACCTTCCCTGTCCTAGCTAGATAACTTGATTAATTAAACCCCCAGCTTTCCTTCCTATGGAAAACAATTTCTGGAACATAACCGAAGTCCCAATTCACGTAAAGCAACTGAAAAATCATTTACACTGAAAGAAAAATGGTAGACCTTTCACATG
Source organism: Sula dactylatra (assembly GCA_013389905.1). Classification (NCBI taxonomy): domain Eukaryota; kingdom Metazoa; phylum Chordata; class Aves; order Suliformes; family Sulidae; genus Sula; species Sula dactylatra. The sequence continues at coordinate 122,672 of WEKW01030447.1, read as the reverse complement.
GTGCTTGTGCGAACCCCGTGCTTTATGCACCTTTCCCACTCCGTTTTTACCATGAACGTCATCTATTTAGTATTTGCGATTCCGCAGGGACTACAACTGTGGCTGTAGCTAATCTAGAGTGAACTCTACCATAAATGAGCATAAAGTTGCTTTTGCAGCTGAGGAATTTAGCCCACCATTAGACCAAGGTATGCTGTAAGAGGACACGAGGCTGCTGGCACAAAGGCTGTGTGCTACGGCCGCAGCAGGCTGTAAGGCAGACAGATTCCCAGTGTGGACAAGGGAATTTCCATCAGAGGTATAATGAAACAAAGTATGACCCTCATTGCTATCCAGAACACCTCTGAGGAATTCCACCAGCGCAAGAACAGGACAGGGAGAGCACACATGGCCCTTCGCCACTGCCTTCACAGCCTGGAGACGGCGCGAGAGAGGTCGTGCGCAGGCCATGGTGGGAGCGGAAAGGAGAGAGCTCGGCGCTCGGCCGTAAAACACTCCCTGTTGGGCTGCTGGAAATCACAGCAACCACCAACACCGCTTTAAATTACGTTTCCGAACTGCCTAAAATATGGAAGTTTCAAGTCACCTCTGCCTGACCCGCAGCACCAAGCTGTGCCCTCTGAGAAGCACAGCAAGGAATCCAGCCAGCCTTTACCCTGTCTGCATGTAATGCATCAGGCTCTCCTTACAGCTCCAGTCTGCAAAAACAACATGTTTTGAATGTTGTGCTAAAGTGTGAACACAGCACTCCCCAACTGGGCAATAAAATACTAGCAATGAAAATGTGAGGCTGGAACTGGGGAAAAAGCTCAAAAAATCTGCTGTATGAATGTGAATAATGGGAATAGTTGAAGCTTGCACTCCAGATATATTATTTAGACTCTGCTTGTTTCTTTTTCTTAATATGACTGAAGTGATCAAAATCCCTCATTTACAATTTTCAGCTAATCCTTCCACATATGCATTAGATACTGCAATCCTTTTCATAGATGGAATCTAGTACTTCCTTTGTAATTCATGGATGAGTTTTCTTAATTAAAAAAATGAGGATAAATCACTCCACTCGTGGAGCAGTTATTGTCTTAAATAATAATCACTGTGCCTGGATTCCTTCACAATGTATTTTGTTACTGAGCACCCTGTTTTCTTCTTATTTTATTGGAAATACCCCTCCCATGGCCTCTGTGGAAATGAGCAACATAGTGCTTTTATAATGAACATGGATTTTGTACAGTTTGCTCAACTTACTCTGCAGCGCATTCTTCTTACTGCAGTTCAGGCCTGATCTCAGAAATCTTTGAGAGCACATATTTATGTGCCTGTGAGAAACCTCTAGAGAAGCATGTAATAAAGTGAACCTCCATGCCTCTCCACAGAACAGTATAAACCTCTCCACTTTGTTCTTATCTTGTCTGGTACAATCGCAGGTAAACAAATGCACCAAAAATTGTATTTGTGGTATGCTATACTGAATGCATGTCACACTCTTTATTTCAGAGAAAGTGGCGTGAAACCTCCTCCTGCCTTAGGAAGTTGCATGGCATCAGCCATGAGACAGGGACTGCAGCTGTCAGTGCTCTTTCAGTGAAAACATCTCCTTATCACCACTAGATCAGCACATGGTTTTGCCTTCTAAAAAAGGTATAATTTGTTCAAGGGCAAAAATATTATTAGGAAGACCCAGCTTTGCCCAAGATGAGAAGTTGAGCATTCCAGTTCTTCCTACAAGATTGTCTTCAGCAGCTGTGAGCAGAAATGTCTGCATCACTGGTATCTTTCTTATTTCTTCATACCTTAAATGATACACTTAGATGTATATTGAGGGATATACAGAGACATGGGAAGCACTGGAACACCTCTGTCCTGTAAAGGTACATTGTGGGCAACGCCATACCAACCATACACTGAGTATCTCTCTGTATTACAGTTCCTCTCTGCCTACATTAGACATAATTTAATAAAGATATTTTAAAAGTAGCAGTGCATACCTTATGTCTATAGATTAATATCTCAAGTCTCTAAATTACTTTGATGATAAGTTTGGTATAGGTGAGTTGACCTGCAATGCCCTTCTCGGCTCTGACATCAGTTACATATGTTCCCATTAAAAATTAAGCCCATTTAGACCGAGCTAAATGGAACCTGACTGTTTGGTCTTAAGAAATGCTGTGACCTTTTGCACTGAGCTGGAGAAAATAATCAACATGCTTTTTTACATTCCCTATTCCTCATTTCAATTCTATCAAAAAGGCTCTATGTTGCGAGAAGGGTTGCTTGGGGTGCTAACAGCATGTTTATTTCACATTTCCGTAAATCCATCTTCATTTAATGATTTTGTAGCAGCTCAATTAGCATGACGAGTATATTTTGGAAAAGCAAGCTGGTCCTGCAGTAAAGATACTGATGTGAAATCCAAGAGACAGAGATTTAGTTTCTAACTCAGCTGCCCACTTTCAGCAAGACTTTATAAAGTAATTCAAATTGTGTTCTCCATCAGTAAAAATGAAGATGACTTCATCTTGGCTTCACCTTGTTCTAGCTTAAGTCTGGGAAGTCTGGACAAGCCGTAGGACAACAGGGCCCTTGGGGCTGCAAGCACTACTGTCATACAGACAGGTTTCCTTTGGCTGGTATACTTTGATGACAGATAAAAAGCAGTCGGTGTCTGTGGTAATTCTGGATTATATAAATGCCAAAGTTTTTATCAACACCAGGGCATTTTTATTATAAAGTTAGTAGGGAGCAACAAGTTACCACCTTTACTGCTGTGGAAAGTGTTCTCTTTCTTTTTATGCCTTCCTATTTCTTTGTTTCTCAGTCCTCTGTTGCTGAGGAAACATTATCCTCCGCTCCTACAGTGAGTAATTTTCCTCATGTAGTTTTTGCTGTATTTTGTCAAAATTTTCCAAATTCTCTCCTGTTTTCATCCTCTCTCTGTAAAGAATACTTTCCCCATACAAAACTGAACTCAGACTGGGAATTATGGAGCTTTCATCTGCTGACAATGGGAAAACTGAGCTCTTCAAGAAGTATTTTCTTTATTACTTCTTCCTTGTATTACTACTCATTCTCTGTGAATATTAGCATCTTTCAGGAGGAAGGAAAGGACTCTGTGTAGCAGGCATTGCTACATCTAGTGGGAAATGGGTAAAACAAGAGTCTGGCTGGGACCTTCTCACCGCTCCCCACCCTGCCAGGCCCTGGGGACCCTCATACAACCTCCGTACAGATGCAGGATGAGGACCAGCAATAGAGAGGAACCAGCCAAAGCCTCAGACAACAGAGGATATGGAGAAGCAGATGAACCACAGAGTCAGGAATATCTGTAGCAGTTCCAACAGCCACAGCTGTATTTCTTCTGCCCAGTGCTTGCTGTGTACAGATACCTCTTCTCTCTCTTACAGTGTCCTTACACCTGTGCATTTCACACCTGATCTCCTTCCATCTTTTCCTCCTCCCTGGTCCCAACCAGCAGCCATAAGACTTAGCCAGTGTAAAGTAAACCTCCCCATTACTCCCCTTCTACACAGAATTTACATGTCTTTTATTTGGTCCTCTTATATGCTTTACTCTTACTTCATCCTTTGTCTTTTCCTGTTATAGTCTGTATTTATCTACAGGGACTATCAGTATTTCTGTACACAGTGAGATTCTGACACTGGCTGGGTTTTCATCACAACCAGATAAAACACAAGAAGTGACATTAAACGAGTAATGAAGGACGTGGCAGCCTGAGTAGCTGAGTGGGCAGGCTGAGCATGGACAATCGTGTGCAGAACGATGAAAGCAGGAGTCAGGCAGCCCAGGGGCATGGGATGTACGCTGCACAAGGAATAATCAGGAGGCTACAGGGCTATCTGTCCCATCACGCCATGCTGATTGTTAGAGTGCAAGCCAATAAACGATGGCAGAGCTGAGGGTCGGTAATTGACCCAGAGGACTAATCTGATGATGTCCATCAGAAAAAACTCTGCTTGTAGAGAGCATCCTGACAGCAAAAGAGGCACCGAATGTGTCACCTCTGGAGTTAGTCAGTGCTTCCCTAACCATCTTTGGAACAAACTTTATAGCATTCCTGCTGATTCAGTGGCATGGCAACTTGCTCATTGCTCCAAATGCAGATTCCTCACATGCTAACATAAATACACCCACTGGGATGATTTTTAAAATGTCTACCTCTTCTCCTGAGGGTTCACTTACAAAGTTGGCTGATATTACTACGTAAACAGAGAGCCTGATTCTCTTCTGATCGTACACAAGACCTATGTCTTTGGATGGACCTCTGACAATCCAGACCTTCATGTGAGCATCCTTAATCCGAGTCAGATAGCTGATGTAAAGACGAACAGGTGACAGAAAGCACAATTTCCATACAATAATAGTACTACACAATTAGTTCTGGCAGTATCTCAGTTACCAGACAAGTGTGTGACATCGATGTACTGCAGCGTTAGGAAAGGCAAATGAGATCTGAGGAGGTATAAATTGAGGTGTCTTCCTCCTCCAGGGGAGATAATTATGCATTAATGCCCTAATGAAATTTCAGCTGACGTACTATGTACTGTTCCCATCGCTCATGCCCAGAAATTATAAACTCCAAGTGTAGCAAATGCAGAGAAGAACATTTACATGAAAAGGCCCCATCTCAGGGCAGAAAGCTGAAGAGCACAGCTTGTTCACTTCAGCAAAATGAGGACTAGGGAGGAAAATAACCCTAACCCAGAAACACACCAGGAAGGGGAAAAATGCTCTTTAAACTGAAGGACAATGCTGAAAGGGGGCTGGGGACCTTTAAAGGTCTCTTCCAACCCAAACTATTCTATAGTTCTATGAAAGAAGAACAAATAAATATAAACCAGCTAGAAACTGGGACTGGAAGCAGAAGGTGGCTTCTGACAGTCAAAGAAACGCAGTTTAACACAGCTGGGACAGAGCCCTCTACAAACAAGAGGTGTCAGGGCTCAGCGCGACTGCTCCACGCCAGCTGCCCAGGATGTCAAATGGAGCAGAGCCATGAGCTGCCCCAGCTGCTGGGGTTGAGAACCTTGCAGAAGTGCTTGGGGGTTTGCCTCTGCCTGGTTCCTTCCTATTCGTGTTTTCCTGGTCACCAACATTGTGAAAATAAGGCAAATCTACCCATACTGGTGAAATTTCGGTATCTTCAAATCAAAAACGTTACCTTCTCGCTCGCCCTACTAAAAGCAAAGACAGTGTTTTACACCGGAGGCCCAGGGAGCGAGGTAGAAGGCATGCAGCCGGCACTTAGCACCAACGGCTTGGGCTTTTGGCAGGGTGGCAAGGAGAGAAGGGGACCGAGGAAAAAATATATAAAATAAAATAAAACCACCCCAAACCCAAAACCCCCCAAACCCAACTCCGCTCCCCGGTGCCGTGCAAGGCTTTGCAGGGAAACGGCGCCCACCGCCCCGGGAAGCCGGGCTGCCGCCAGCCCCGGGACCACTCCCCCCCCCCGAAACTGCGTGACTCACGGCGGTGTCTCATCCACCCCCGCCCGCCCCCGCT
>WEKW01030447.1:100674-115829 GCA_013389905.1 Sula dactylatra | reverse complement strand
ACGGGGCACCCCGCGCCGGGCGGCCCCGGGCGGGAGCAAGGGAAAAGCCGAGGGAAAACGTCAGGGGAAAAGGAAATCTGGCCGGAGAGGGCAGCTCTGCAGGGAAAGGTGGGAGGCCGGGCGGGACGGCGGGTGGAGGGTCCCGACCCCCGGCACGATGTGCTGTCTCCAGGCAGGGTGGCTGTCTGAGCTGGAAAGGGGCGGATGTGCCTGAAATCTCACAAAAAGCGGGGTTCAAGCCTGGTTTGAGTAGCAATACCTCCCGCTGCTCCACCTCTGCTCTTCCTTCCTAACACGGTGCTGCACAGTGTTAGGAATACGCCTGTGAAAGAGCCCTTTGACATTGTCTCCTAAGACAAACCATGCTAAGAAAACTCCAGAATGCGGGGGGGGGCGGGGGTATCTGCAATTTTAATGATATTGAAATTATTTAAAAGTATAGTCACAGAGGCAACTCCACTTCAAATTTAAGAATCGGGGTCAGTGGAGGTCTGGGGTCCCTCAGCCCTCCCTGAAGAAGGTGGGAACTCAGGCTGCCGAGTCCTTTGCCAGTGGCACCTGCGATTCCTGACCTCAGATAGATTCGTATGGAAGCATCATGCTCTCAGCACGTCCAAATGATCTGAAAAGTTTCGTTCCTAAGATGTCATCGATTATTTGTGAGCACACAAAAGGAAGGATTGGACCCTATTCTTACGCAGAATTAGGAATCACGGAGTACTTCTGCTTACTCCAAAAGCAAGGACTCACTGTTAACCACAGCAGGTTCATAAGGGCAACGTTCTCAGGATGGCTGGCAAAACAGTTTTTTGCTTACATTAGCATTCATTTGAACTTTAGCTTTAATGTCAACTAGGGAAAAAAATGGTAGTTTGCTCTTTTGGAGGGAGGGATACATGCTTTTTGGAGTATATGTTGTGGGTGTCTATATTGATATTCTCTCTTGTATACCTTCAGTAATTATTCAAGAAAGAATCAAAGTTTCATTCCGTAACAACACTTACTAGTTGAGATGGGAAAATAAAGCAATGTGCCATACCACATATTCCTCATACACATACAAATAGCTTTTAGAAAAAATGTTTCTAATAACTGATTTTATCACATTGTATCTGTAAGGTACAAAATTTATCATGTTGTTCATGGTCATTCGCGCCTAGGAGGCAGCACGTGTTAATTTGGCCATAGGGGGTCATTTAAACTAATTGAGAAGGGAAGAAGAAGGGAAAGACCTATTCTTGCTTTGATTTAGAGCAATTTCAAAGTCACACTGAAGCTGAGATCCCATTCTCTTTATGACATAACTATAATATATAACAATAAGCATGTGGTGCCAGTTAAAATAAATAAATTGTTGTTACCAAATACATAAATCCCTTTAATTTTCTTTTGATCATATCAAAAACCATATATAAATTTCTTAGACTAAAATGGGGCTTAACAGACAGGTAAGGCCGGAGGTAAAGAGCTGGTCAGTTAGCTACTAGAGAAAACCGTACTGGGGATTAATTTCACACTTTTAAAGCATATCAAGATCCTTAGAAAACATCACCTACAGGCAGAATAAGTGCTTCTCTTATTGAAAATATTGATGATTTCTTGTTTAATTATTGTGTATAAAGACGATAGGCAAGAAAAAAAATTCACTGGATTCACTTTTTTCTCCAACTAAAGAGTGTGGCTTTACAAGAAGTAAATTACTCTGACATAACAGAGATAGTAGTAGCTCATATGTATGTTATTGCCTTTACATGATAGGTTACAAGACATGCATGCAGCTACTGAAAACTTTTTTTATGTCTTAGCCTGAAAATTTTTCACTACAGTAGAAGGCTTGGGAAGGCTCCAGCTTAGGGATTTTTTCCCCTCTTTCTGATTGTCACTACTTTGTATGTCAAATTAGCAAAACCAGGAGTTTGATCCTGCTTAAGAGAGTCTGTATTTCTACATTTGAAAGATCTGTTCCACAAAGAGAAACTAATGGTAACAGACTGAAATATAGTTTTAGAGCTGTGCAGTGTGTTGAAGATACTGAACAGTACAGTACAGCTGGCTTCTTTGCAAGACAATGCCTTGTAATTCCTTCCTAAAATTTCTGGATGTCACCTTTAATTATGAAGATTGAATACACTTCTACACTTTCATTATGAAGTAAACCACAGTTGGTTTTTAGCTTCCCAGCAGTAAATAAAAAACCCCAAACCATAACAACGCACCTGAGCATAAGGTAGGTGGAGGAACTATGCGTGTGGCTTCCTTTGAAACAGAAACATAGGGGTACTTTGACATACAGGACCCTTGATCCATCTTATCTTAGAGCGGAGACTACCGCGTCCTTCAGAGAGGGATAGGAAGAGCTTCAGAACAGACAGTTAGGAAATCAGCTGTTCACAAAGAGCAGTCCTTCCAAGCCACTCAGAAAGAGAGGCTCGCCCATGGTCTTTTAAAAACAAGTAAAGCTAAGACAAGGTGGCAGCGAGGTGCTTGTTAGTATCAAATCCTTTTCAGTAAACCGCATCCGTTTTTCAGGCATGTACACTAGAATGTGAAGGAAAGCTGCCTTCTGCCAAAGCCTGGGAGACCTGCAAGGAGCTCCTGCAGCTGGCAAAGCTGGATCTGTCTGAGGATGGCAACATTGCTCCAGGAGACAAGAAAGAGCTGGATGAGAGCCATTTGCTTGCAAAGAAGTATGGAGGCTTCATGAAAAGATACGGGGGGTTCATGAAGAAAATGGATGAGCTCTATCGGGTAGAACCGGAGGACGAAGCTAATGGAGGAGAAATCCTGGCTAAGAGGTATGGAGGGTTTATGAAGAAAGACTCGGATGACGATGCCCTTGCTAATTCCTCCGATCTGCTGAAGGAGCTTCTAGGAACAGGGGATAACCCTGAAGCGGGGCATTACCGAGAGATAAATGAAAATGATGGGGATGTCAGCAAAAGATATGGAGGCTTCATGAGAAGCATAAAGCGCAGCCCCGAGCTGGAAGATGAAGCCAAAGAGCTGCAAAAGAGATACGGTGGTTTCATGAGAAGAGTGGGCAGGCCAGAATGGTGGCTGGATTACCAGAAACGATACGGTGGGTTTCTTAAGCGCTTCGCCGACTCCATTCTCCCTTCAGAAGAAGATGGGGAAACTTATTCCAAAGAGGTCCCAGAGATGGAAAAGAGATATGGTGGTTTTATGAGATTTTAATACCTTTCCCTTAATCCCTTTTGTCCTAAATGAGAAAGACTGCCTTATTGGTCATAACTTATTGTAACGTGTTGCTTGTACTGTACAGTTTTTTACTGTCCTTGGTTAATGATCCGACTGCGATCTGTTGTTTCAGGTTCTGTGTTCTTTCAAGTCAAATAACTAATTTCTGGTTTAATCAAGTTTCAGTCTGTATTGTAGTTTCCATGCTAGAACTATTTTGATTACTGTATCCATTTTCTTTAAAGAGGAAGTACATCTACAGTAGAGTTGCTTCACTGTATATACAATAAATTCTTCATCCTAACTGCATAAATTCTGAAATGCTATTTTTTTCTCTCAGTCATTTAATCAAACATCATCTCAATTTTTCTTTACCCAGTCAGAGTAATGCCAACCTCTTTTCTGTAATTACAGAATTTGTACTGCACGCACAACAGCTGAAACAAATTTTTGTCTTTAGTTTTCTCAGTTTCTTAGAATACTAGAACAATAAATATACTCTAAAGCGGATATAACTGTATTTGCTCTAACTGCTCTCATTTTAGCCAGTTAGCAGAATCAATATTTAAAGCCTAAATTTATAATTCATAGTGTTCAGCCAATTCACATGAAAAAAAAATCATAAGCATGTTTGACATAAAGTGCTAAAAACATTTCTCCAGTGCACAACACAATGCCACGTTTGATTAGTTACACCTTGTATATTCATCCAGTAGAGGATTGTACAGTTGACCTTGAAGTTATAAACACTAACTAAAAAAACAGTAAGTCCATTTGTGCAAAATAAACATGACTGCATAACACACTTCAAAATCCAAATTTTACAGAGGACCTGACAAATGGTTTTCCACGGGACAGCTTTTGTGTTTGATTCTTCAGCTGGTGGTATAAATCACTTCGGCACTCCTGAAATATGGGAAACTGCTGATCAGTCTTTTTGATTTCAAACAAAGGCGGTAAATCTGAGTAAAGAACAGAAAACCCCATACTAACACTATAGATCCTTTGGCACTTAAATAGGTGGCAGATACATCAAAGGCCAGCTCCCATCATTGTCCCCTTAGTTTCCTCCAGCAGGCATCTGTGAGCACATTTCCCCCACCTACTGCTACTAGTTACTAGTTATTTCCCACTTGAATTAACATGACAAAAATCACTTTGGCCACAGGCACTAACAATAATTTCACAACGTGACCAAGACTTATGGAACTACAAGTATAGCATTTAAAGTTTCTACAGCCAAGATCCTCAAAGCAGTTTAGATACCTGATTGCTGCTAAAATAGTTTATGGGAGCTAGATGTCCAACATCATCTGTGGCTCTGCATTCAGTATCTGTATTTCAGTTTTGAACAGTACTACCTGTTTACACAAAGGGCAAATTAAGGGTCTGACTTTTTAACTTTGAGTCAAAGGGATCTTCTAGGTACTCGGGACTTTTAAAACGTAAGATGTGTTTAAATATGCACTTAAAAGCCTCATCACATACAATTAGTTGTGATGATTTTTGGCTTGGCCCTTACAGGATGATCTAGGTGGTCTGAAGTGGCCAAAATCCTGCTGAAGAGTTGACAAACCGCAATGCATTCCTTTTCCTTCAGTAAAAAGCAGGGCACCTATTTTCCTCTTCCTGCTGTACAGAATTGATGGTACCAAATTTTAAAAGGTGGAAAATACAGATGCCTGTAGAAGCTCCATGGCATTTTCATGATTCAGTTGTGTTCCCTATCAATTTTCTAGAGAGTTCTTTAATATGCCACCAATCACAGGAAAAGCCTGCTTCCCTTTCTGTTCCCCCATAGCACCTGCCCACTAGTGGCTGGAGGATATCAGTCGGGCTCCTGGAACACATCACCTGAGTGGTTTTATCCACAGGGACCTCGGGCTATGCATACTGAGCTTGCTCTGCAGCGCAAACCCATGCACAGGATGCAGGCGTCAGCAACAGGTTTGTTTCAAACGTACACTCCTAAAAGAAATAAAATGACAATGCAGTTGCATCCTTAATCCTTCACTTCAACATTTATTCACTTCTTTTCCCTAAAACTTACTTACCTCTAATTTAGTCAGAGAGGTCCTCACCAGCCTTCTAACTAAAACAAATCGTTGTACTTGATGATGCAAAAGGTTTACCAGTTGTCATCACCCATCCTTCACAGTTAACAAAAATTGGTGATTTAATGAGGAATAAAACTCCCAAAGCTCTAGAGACCTTGTACATGGCTTGCAGAATGAAGTGTTTTGATCTACTAAACCTTCCCGTTTGTATCAATTTATATAGTAAAAAAAGTACTTGATACAAACATCTAACTGGAATGTAACCCAAAACAGCAGTAAGGGCAAGCAAAGCGGAGGGGTAAGTCTCTTCCAAGGTTGAACAGGCAGGTGGCAACATACACGGAAGGGGGATGTGACTTTGATTCTCTGAATAAAATAGCAAAGTCCTCTTGCCTTCCCTTATAATTGAAAACGTCTCCAGACACTTTCTTGCTCTAATAATTGTAATTTAAAAGATGTGAAATTAGAATAAAATCCAATTTCTTCTGTTGTTGTGGAATTTCTTAGCTTATGATTTTCAGTTATGCCATCACTTAGGGGCTCTCTGACACCGAAGTGTTCTAACATTCTCAGTAATTAACATTTCAGATGAAATCAGCTCAAAATGTGTCAGTGAATCAAGCAAGGTTTGCTGAAGTCCACTTTGCTAAATCACAAATCAAAACTAAGGTTGAAGATAGGGTCTACTGGGCTGGAAGATGAAAAAGGGCATCTCACTCTTGGTCCAAGTTCTGAAAGGGTCCCCTAGTTTTCGTCTTACAATACATTCCTAGAACTGTCACTTCATCAGAAGATTATTGAAACATTGCTTTATATAAATAAAAGCAGAAGGGAGCAAAGCCTGATGACTGGAAATAAAATTAGTTGCAAGAGTATGCTCAAGGAAGAAATGTCATCCTGAGACCAAAAAACAGATTCTACATTTCCTTTTCCTGGCTTTTATCATTGCCTTGGCATTTTTACATGGTAATCAGTATTCCAGAGTATGATCAAATATAGTATCATTGGTCTGAATACTAAGTATAACAAAAACGGAATGTGAACAATGAATGGTGGAGGGGTCTAGACCAGTCACAGATACTAATGCCTCTGCATGAGGAACAAAAGGAAGAAAAAGATAGTCTAGCTGAGGTTGAAGCATGGATGAGCTGGGCTTTTTAATAAGAATTAATTAGAGGAAGGAAGAAAAAAAAAAAGCATTTCCTGAATCAAATGGAGTTCACATGCGGGAGTAGATCACGAGGGAGAGAGAAGCTGATGAATACAATGATCTCTGAATACAAACTGCATGCAGCTGGAGCTCTGCCTGAAAACCTAAACCAAAATCTTGGGTTAATAAGGAAAGGCCATAGTGCCATTCCCACATCTCAGATGAACTTGGTGTATTCTATGAGCTGAAATATGCAGTGCATAACTTTGAATTTCCTAGGGTTTTTTTCTGGTAAATGAATATGTAGTACACTAGACAATAAATATTATTACAATAATTATTTTGTAATTCTTTCTAAATAATTAATTTACTTTATAATTGTTTATAACTATCATAAATACAAGTAATTATAACATCGATGTTGTTAGCTGTTTCAGATAATGTTTCTCAAAATAGAATCTTTATAAGAACAGAAACGTTCTAATTTAATATACTGAAATAAGCATTTTTAAACTGTGTTCCACATGGACTCTAAATATGCACCGACTCATTTTAATTCCGAAGGGAACTTAATTAACAAGAACCAAAGTTTTCAATATATGGTGTATAAGGGCCTCTCTGACATTAAGGATGGTTTTGGAGGCCTATATGTAAGGCAAAATGACAAATTCCTAGCACAACTCTACAGTTTATGTATATATCTCAGTGCCACAGAAAGTTCTCTTTACAGCCTTCTCCCTCAAGCACTACAGAGCTTACCTGGACACGGACAGCAAGATTCCTTCTCATGCCAAAAGGAGCATCCCAGAATTTGCAGCTCAAAAGGCAAATGAATGGTTAAGTTCCCTGACCCTACAACGCTTTCAGAATGAAGAAATTCCTGGCATGGGTTAGCTGGCCCCAAAACCCTTTTCATTTACAGTGATGTTCTGGGACAACCCCAAGGAGCATATCACATTTCTGGCCTTTAGAACACTGAAGTGAGATCTAAAAAGTCACACAGAGAACAGTGAAACCGCTTCCCTATCAGAGTCTTAAAACTTTCATGCTTCTCTTCAGTTCCCACCAAGATGGGTGATTCAAGCACCACCAAAGAGATCCCTCTATCTGACTAAGCTCTTTGCGGTCTGGTCTCTCTCCAAAAGCAGCTGCTTTGGAGTGCACAGACTTCATCTCGTCCGCTTCCTACCACCTCTTGTAGAAAACCCTTCGTCAGCTTCCACTTACAGCCTTGGATGTAATTTCACCACCCACAACACTGAGGTTTGCTTTCTGACCCAAACTGTGAAAGACAATTGTATACCTCAAACTGGCAAATGACTGAGACCTCCAGTCCTAACTACGGAGGTTAGGTGACTATTTTTAGGTTTTCTGCTTTTAATATTTCAATCACAATCCTTTGCTTCTCACAGTATTAAAAATAGTTATACGTATCAACAGGAATGCACTGATTAATTAACACATCATATCTGTATCATAACTGTATATCATCATATCCTAACTAATATTGCAGTTACAGACTACAGCTCCACCCACCTGATAAGGGTAGGGAGCTATCATGAGCATAGCTGTAAGCAACGAACAGGGTAGCAAAGCTAACTATAAATCATTAATCCAAGCATTCAATTACTAATCCCATCAGCCTCATTTAAGCTGACAGTTGCGTACCCAATTAACTGTTGCTATAGAAAACGAAAATGCTTAGAAGTATTTGACAGACAAATCTTTACTGGCCCAGCAGGGATTTAGACTGAATTTATTTAATTAGATTGTGACTTTACCTAAATTGAGCATTTACTATAATCCTTGCTGAAACCATGGAATGAATTCTCTCAAGGTTAAATAGTCATCACGAAAGCACATCACTCTGCTAAATGATTTGTTAAAAGCACTGCACTGCACTGCTTCCTCAAAGAGAAGGCTGGCATATCCTTCTATGCAGATTATGAGTGCTAAACCTTTCCACAGCTATCCATGTCTGCAGGTATACAAGAGCATATGTGACCTTTGCCCCTTGCCTTTCTGCCATTGCTTCCTTTCTCACCTGCCTTCTCCAGCCCAACAGTGACTGTTTGCAAAAGATACTATCAACTCTTTATTTTCCTACTAAATTTAAACGTATGCATTGACTTGCACTCCAAGCCCGCAGTAAGATCGTGTGCAGACCTCCAATCAGAGCTCATCACGATTCCAATCCATATAAAATTACAGGACATTGAGTTATGAAAACTGTTCCTACGCTCCTATGAGGATCTGCATCTTAACTCTTAGAAAATGCCTCAGGAAAATATTCTAAAACTCTTATTTGGGTAATGCTTTTTCTTTCTCTCATGAGTAGCAGTATAAATAATAGGTGAATTTCTCTCATAAAAGCAGTTGAGGCAGGTAAGCCACATAAGCCTTTCTTAGAACACATACACCAGCATTTTTCAATCCTGACCTGCAGTATAAATGGGTTTTACAGTGGGACTTCCACATTTCTCTACATTTCCATCTTCATTTCTGCAAATAACTAGCTGACAAAGGGTGGGAAATGGGGCTGAAATTTCCACTGCACCAATTTCTCCATCTAGAAAAATATTCTGTAGAAGAATATCTTTTTTATTTTATTTTCTGTTAATACGGCATGGCTGTCATGCTATGACAGCTAATGACACAGTTAATGTGACAAAGTCATTTTCAGAAAGTGATTAACTCATTCTTTGCCCACCAGCCAGAAAAAAAGCTGTCAGCTTCCATCTGAACAGAAGCAGTAGAAATTAGTCAAAGAAAAGAACTTCCATGGGAACCTATGCATGCTTAAACACTGCTCACCGAGCTGCGGGTCAGCAGACTCGAGGTATGGGAGGTGTTTCACTCCCAGTTCCTCTGTAGTAACTGAGACCAAAATTACTTAAACAGGCTAGATTAAGAGGTTCAGAAGCAATAGCTTCTCCTTCTGAATTGTTCAGTGATCCCTTAGACTCAAAGAGTTTTTCCAGCGCTGCATAAAATGAATCTGTCCACAGCATTATGACAATTCACAACATGTAGCGCCTGCAAATGCCTTTCAAACATACCAACCTTCACTGTCCCAGCACCAATTCTTCTGGGCCCTCAGAAGGCTAAAGTCACCGGTGAGGCCTGGCCAAAAAAGACGGCAGCATGCTGACGTAGCTACTCCTCTACCCTCTTCGTGTAAATGTGAATACCATCATCATTCAGTTTTCTCAATATTTTAATGAAAAGAGCCATTAAAGCAGTTACTAACCTTACCCTGAGGCAAAATAAATGGGCATAGCAGTAGGTAAAGAGCAATGCTTAGAGGAAATAATTTTTTTAATAATATCCCTCACCATTGAAGACACCTGCCCCTCCAATTCCTGCACAGCTTTGAGATCCTCTGTGGTTCTCTGGCACTGTTCGTACACTCCAGCTGTTCTGACCTCCTGGTTGCACTGCTTCCTGGCATTATTATTCTCTGTTTGGTGATTTTCAGACTATTTGATTGTTAAAATTCGTTAGATGCATCATGTCATGCCTTAAGAAACCTCCAGCCACTATAAAACAACAGTTTGTCTGCCTAAGTGCCCACACGTCCATCAGCACATTCCCTTTGCCTTCTGCTCTGTACTGTCTCACTACTCTTTGAGACCAGAGTCCCTGATCTCAGAATTAAAGTCCCTCCTGAGCTAAAATACCATCTTTCCCTCCTCCTAGCCATCACTACTAGGCTCTACAGTGGCACAGTGACACTGGGTACTGTTCAGTCAGGCTCAACGAGATCAGAAAACCCCCCTCTGTAGTCCTCAGCACTACTGTCACTAATGTAAGAACTCATTTTTTCAGTATACAAAAAGAAAGGCAAATTAACTAAGATTGTTCAAGTGCCATTATACTCACATGCAAATAAACAACCAGTCCTAGTGAAATAGCCCAATCGCTTCAAGCTAAGAAGTGTTAAAGAGAGAAAGGAATATATAGCTTCAAGGCCATAAATAATATCAGTCTTTTCAATTAATTGGGAGACAGGGAATATTGTTTGATGGAAAGAACTGGTCAGAAAATACTGTGTGTTTAACTTACAGACAGCATCTTTCTCCTCCCCAGCTCCTCCTCCCGGGGAATATGGGGACATTTGACCCCGGGTAGCAAAGACGGTTTTCTTTTTGAACTGCCTATATACACAAGAGAAAACTTTATCATTTTGTCCTCTGCTCATTTGCCCAAACATGTCTCCAAGACACCTGTCTTTTTCTTTGTGAAGTGCACAGTCGGCAGCAGGTTTTTTCCGACGGACACACAAATTTTAGGGCTTCTGCAGCTTAAATCCGTAAGCGTCTTGAGGCACAATAACACCAGGCTCTGTGCTTTGCACCCTCTTCTTCAGGAACAGTATCATCAGCTGTGTGGTCTCCTTGGAGTGAAGCAGCAGAGAAGCGTTGGTGCCCTGGGTAGCTTACACCAGTTATGATTGCACTATCACAGATACCACATCTGGGTACTGCCAGATCACACGGAGTACAGACCTGGTGCTGGCTAGGCATATATTCCAAGCACCCTCTCAGTCGTGGAGTGGTGTTGCCCTTTGACCAACATCGTGATTACCAATGGGCAGAATATTAAGCACCTGCAGGGTTAGATGCAGATGCAGATGAGCAACAGCTTTGAAGATGTCCATGGTGTGCACAGGCCTGCTGAGGGGTCCCTACATAGCTACAGAGGTCTGAGCTGCAACACCTCTGCAGGCTCGCTGTAGGATTCAATAGCTGAGGATTTGCTTTACAGTATTAAAAGTCTTACATGCCTATGAGAAATCCATATCCTCCCATAGCTGCAGTAGCCTCTAGTTGTCCTATCTCCTGGATCATGCCCCAGCAGTACATGCACCAGCCATCTGATACAGCAATTCATAATTTTCCCTTCAACACTTGGACTGGAAATTAATTTGGCTAACCGTGTGATGAAGTATAATGAACCAATTAGAAGAGAAACAACATAGGAAAGGAGATCCTCTCTCCTTCCTACTATTCCTTCGAAATAAAGCAACGCACGCTTTGATTCAGGATACAAGACCCAAGTTTTGTGAGCTGGAACTCCTTTTCAGCCTCTTCCCTCATACCCCTGATCAACTTCATCTTGAGGTAGAAATGACAGGTTCACTGCAGAATGTATTCCCTCCTGGGTGCTCTGTGGTAGTCCTGAGGTTTGCCCAAAGCTGTTAGAAACAATATGCACAGATCCAAGGGATACATGAAGTTTGTGCTGAGGATTTAATTTCCTTTTGATGAATTAATAAAACCACTACTTCGATTTCATTTAGGTTAAGCCTTACCTATCTGGTGAGATTTCAGACTGACACCTTTGACCTCTATGATCAAAAGAATGTTTTGACACAGACAATTGGAGTTTTCCCTGCCCTTCTGGAAGCTAAAGTTATTAAAGAAGGGCTGGAGAGTTAAGGTCGTCGCATATCCTGTGTAATAAGATTCCCATATTTCATCTCATGTCCCATATTGGATTACTCCTAAAAGTCAATAACATGACTAAATTCAGTATCACAGGCAGACGCTATGAACTTCTTGTCCTGGCCCTTATAAACCTGTTTTTTTTCTTTTAATAATATCAGTTCACTAACATCACTGAATACTAGTGACCTGCAGAGAGCCCCTTTTCCTCACCAGTCCTTACTGGTGCTGAATAGTTCACCTTTTGTAGGCATTAGGCACATCTGGATTATTTTTGTCTCTCCAAATACATGAACACAAATGTGTTTGCCACATGATCTGCACAACTGCGTTAATTGTGAGCACTGATATGATATCAGACTACTTCTGAATGTCTGAAATAAAATTCTTCCGTAAATTCAGCACTATAAGAGGCTGCAGAAATTAGTTTTGTCAGAAAATATTAAAATACCACTTAATTTGTCTATTTATCGAAGCAGTTTTTGACACGTCTCTTTGCAGCATGTGAATGGCTTTTATTACATTTTAAAAAGACAAACATAAGTCATTCAGCTGCCTGGTAACATAATTATTCGTCCAGCACTTTATTAAAGCCATCTCATTCTACTAAACCCATTTTTTTCTTTTTGGCAGCAGAGTTTTAAGTTTTACGTACTGATAACACATTAATGCCTTATTAATATATTGATACAAACTTAAAAACTACTTATAAAAAGCTGTGGAATGTAATAATTGCTAGTACTTAATGTATATTTAAAGTACATACTGCATCTCAGAGGTCATGTTGCATTTCAATAGCATTCGCCTCACTGCTTCGCAAGTAAGCTTCTTCACATTCTCAGTAACAAGATGATGTTGGTCGATGTGTAACCACCAAAAATATTCAAAAGGTCCAGCTGGCTTGAGAAGAGGAGGTAATTCTCTAATCTTTACTACCAATCAAGAGGCCGATAAAATGAGTTACACTTGCATTTACTATGCACGTCCTAAAGCAGTTTTGATAATTCAGTGTATCACAACAAACATACACTTACTGAAATATTATGTCTTCTTTATCACCTTGGCAACTGCAAGTGTGCTAAAGGATTTACACCATGAAAAAATCCCAGCCAAGTCTACATGGGTAGATTTTAGCATGGGTGTTTGACCAATTCTTATGCAGTCAAAAAAGCAGGATAGTGATTTATTGTGATAAACTCGTTGATAGGCTTAATTTGATCTGCTTGCTATAACTTCTCGTAACAAGGAATATATACAAAGTATACAAGAGATGCGTAACAATGCTGGTGGACTGTCAATTTTAGGTATTCTCAGCTGTGTGGTTATTTCCATCCTTTTTAGTGGGGTACCTTTAACTTTTAAATTGATCTATTTGTTCATTTGCCCTGTTTCACATATTTAATAGCTTTGTTATAAACAAAATTAATGCCAGCCATCTGAAGGTTTGTTACTGGAAGGTCAATAACAAAAAAAACCTCTCATAGAACTATGTGCATGGCTTCTCTGGCTGTAGCATTATTTTTTTTTTCCAGTGCAGTCAAACCTTGTAGACAATTTCATTATTGTATTTTTACTATCACTTATGAAATGGAGCCTTTGGTGCAAGTCGTTAGAAATTCAGTGCAGGGAAAGTAAGTTTGGGGCTAGTTACTGTGCATACAGCAGCCAGAAGAGTAAGTTTCTGTTTGACAACAAAATTCAACGTTTTGAAACAGTGGGACAAAACTGGAACAAAAAGCCACACATACACATGATTTCCAAATGCTAAACAAGTCTCTGTAGGAGCCATCAAATCTAGCTGGTGCTGAGCGGAACATGACCTATCCTAAACACACTGTGTATCCCCCAAGTCCTTTCTCACTTACCACATCTGCTCTCTCTCTAAAGCCAGCAATGAGCTGTAACCCTCCTCCAAAGCCTCTCATTTAGGTATCTAAATTGTTAATCATCGTTCTCATCTTGACTACTTATGGAATGATAGCTAGCTGCTCCTTAGGGCAGTTCACTGTAAGAGCCCCGATATTAGGTGTTTACATACTTGCATAAGCACGATCTTCGGAAACAGGCTCCCCCTGTTCCCTTACAGCTTGGGAAGTTCTGGTGGCAACACCATTCCTTACCAACGTGGTTTACCTTGAAATGTTGTCCTAATAAACAAGCATCTCCTCTCGTTTGTTCCATTACCAGGAAGGCATCGCAGAATCATGTCACCTTCCCCTTCCCATAATCTGCTGCTTTTCAGAGAATCATAGAATGGTTTAGGTTGGACGGGACCTTTAGAGGTCATCTAGTCCAACCCCCTGCCAGGGACATCTTTAACTAGATCAGGTTGCTGAGAGCACTGTCCAACCTTACCTTGAAAGTCTCTAGGGAGACTTTTTTTTTGCCATGCAATTACTGATAACAGCATAACACACCTGGACTTACCTTCCCCACCAATTTTGCATTGGTTGGCACCTTCTTTGGAAATACGGTTCATTGAGGCTTTGAGACCTGCCTTCAGCCTCAGTGGGTGTATTTCAGCTTCACCTTTTGCTGGGATCTAAACAGAATATGCAACAGTTAATTGTGCACGGAAGTACATAACTTCCATATAATTATTGTTAGCACTGACAGCGTAGAATTTTTCACCATATTTCTTGGTGTAAGTTACATCAAATTATGTGGACTACCATTTTATTTCAGCTGGAATGAAAAATGCCCCATGATTCCTCGTGAGCTGCAATCTGAATTGTGTTTACAACATAGATGTGCGGCCCAGAGGGCACCGTGATTTTATTCAAATTCTTTCTTTCGTCGACTTGCCGATGAACAAGACAAGACCTTTCGTATTGCTTATTCAAAATGCAAAGTACAGGAAATAAGTAGTGCTCTCTCCATTTGCCTCTTTACGGAAGCAGCGTGCGGAAGATGTGACGGTGGTCGAGACGAGCTGAGAGCGTAACGGGCAAAGCACAGCCTTACGGGCCTAAGCAGGCACACGGGTTTCTGTTCAGTCTTGGAAGAAAAATACTGACACTACGGCGCCGCAGGACTGCGGTTTTAAAGTTGGAAAACGTACGTATGGAAAACTGAGGAACCACAAATGTAATTTTAAAGATGTGAAGCAATGACAATAAGGCGATTTCACTGTTTTAAAGGGAGACATTTACGATCGGCTTCTCCCTTTTTCTTCCCAGTGCAGCAAGCGGGCAAGCTGGAGAACAGTAACTTATGGCACAGAGCAAGAAGCGCTGAACTCCGTAACTCCAACGCCGCAGCGGCAGCAGCGAAGGAAAGGGCGCCCGCTTTGCTTTCCGAGTC
>WEKW01030447.1:57103-100314 GCA_013389905.1 Sula dactylatra | reverse complement strand
CCGGCGCGGTCGGTAAGGCGCTCGCAAGCGAGGGCACGCTCCGTGGTGCGGGCCGGCCGGCGCTGGGAAGCCTGGGCGGCGAGGGTGCGTGCTTACCGCCTCCCCTCTGGAAGGGCAGGCGCGCTTCCTGCTGAGGGGGGCACCTCCCGCCCCAAGGCTGACACCACGCCAGTGTTTTCGGTGCTTTTTTTGTCCAGCTCATGTCACCTTCCTCATGAAAACAAAGTCCTCTATAGCCGTTGCCGCAACATACGTGTATAAAATGTATGTTACTAAACCTCTGTAAAAACTGAGATGGAAGCTGAGGGCTCTGGAACAAAACAGCAGGTGTGTAGGATCTGGCAGAAGATACTTGCTTTAATCTTACCGTTAAGAAGCTGGCAGCTTTCACAAAACAAGCCTTTAGTTACGTTTTGTAGCAGCGCGAAAGAACAGTGTGAAAGAAATAGTTTGGAAGTCAGTCTCTCTTTTTTTAGTCAATGTCTTGGTGTTCTGAGGGGCCAATAACATGTACTTCTGGGTTTGTATAGCAGAAGAGCGGTGTTTGTGCCTGAAAAATCATGTTCAACTTCAGAAGCATCCTGAAGATACTACAGTTCCTGAAATTATTAATTTTTTTAATTTTTGAGAATTTCATCTTACTCATATTTCCTCCACGCAAAAAAACTTTTGCTGGGGAAATAGTGCTTATTACTGGCTCCGCAAATGGGATTGGAAGGCAGATTGCCTTAAATTTTGTTCCTTTGGGAGCAACCTTGGTTCTTTGGGACATTGATGATGAAGGTAACAAAGAAACAAGCAGATTAGCCCAAAGAAATGGAGCTAAACGAGTGTTTGCCTACCACTGTGACTGCAGCAATAGGGAGGAGGTCTATGAACAGGCGGACAAGGTAAGGTACAGCTTCTGGCTTCTGATTTGGTTTCTGGCTTCTGATTTTTTGCTTCTTTTTAATAGTATGTGCTGTTGCATTTCTTTTTTTTAGAAACTACTATTCACTAAAGGGAAATAATCATGTAGGGTAATGACTTTATCGTTTTGACAAGTAGCTTCTAGATGGAAGTTAAACGATGTTCACAATAAAGTAACTGGGTTTAATCTGTTCTGTCAAGATTTCTGTTCTACACCATTTCTAGTCTTCATTATGAGATGGTAACTTCTTGTAGATTAAGAGTACGGTAAAACATACAGCGGAGGTTATCTCCATGTATTAGGTTGTTTAAGTTTTAAAAATTCTTTAAGATGTCAAGAAATAAATTTTAAAAAATTAAAAAACAGTGGAAATTGTACGGGAAGGGTCCTTTTCTTTGTCCATTTGTTTAGAAAACTGTAGCTCTGCAAAGGTGATGTGGGGTGTAATGTTTTCAGAAATATCATCAGGACATGGCTGGTCTTCAGTCAAATTGATGATTCAGCCTCGGTTTACTTTTTGGTCAATCCAGCTGAAAAGTAAGGAAGAGAAGGACTCCATTTTAAATGAGACTCTTCTGCTGTGCTGACCTACACTTTGTAAACTATTTTTTTTCTATTATCAGAGTCCAGAAATTGGACATTAAATTAGCATTATTAACTTATACTTGTCCTTTAACTGCGTACTGCCTGAAAATATTTCCCAGTATAACCTCACTTATAATCCAGTTACCCACTCTGCTGTTACGTCCAAGGACAAATTCTTTTGTTAAATTCCCAGTATATGTACTTATATACATGACTCTCAAGTCACATCTTCGACGTTCTGTGTCTGAAGGCATACGTCAGAGAAATTAGCGGAAATATTTCATGACACGTGAATATTGATAGATTGTTTTGGAATAGCCTTGAAATGTTACATGACTTTTCTGTGAGTTGTCAGGGGGGCTCTTTGTTTGGTGGTTGTTGCTTTTAATTTTAACCAAAACAGATTAATTTTTTCTGAACACGGCTATGAAAGTTTGAAGTAAGTATTTTTCCTCAAGAAATGTTCCCAAGGAAAAATAATTCTAAAGGGTAAGTTGGATTCAGTAACCGTAAGTATCTGGAACTGCAGTTCTCGTGCTTGCAGTCAACAAGCTATTATTTCACCCGTACTTGTTAGCAGCATTTGGGGCACAGCCAACTAACAGTGCACAGAAAAAATTTCCATTACTTGGACAGTGCAGGCAAGGATATATCATATTATAATAGTATGTCTGCAGAGATGAGCAAGTTGTTGAACGTTCTGTACTGACCCAACACATGGTGTTCAAGGAGGACGATCTTTGCCAATTGCTTGAGCAGTACAGATGATGTGATCCTCACTGTCTTAAGACATTGAATACGACTCCTGCAATTTTGGAGTAAGAATCCCAGTAATTTCAACAATCTTAATATCAGTTCTCACTTCCCGGCAAGATGAAAAATCAGTCTGAGCAACTTGTGGTCAGTACTTCAGATGTAACACTTGAACTTTATTTGCAATGATACTATAAATCAAACGGCAATTCTTCTAGAATCTTCTTTTTGCAAGAAAAAAACTCACTCTAGAATTTACCAAGATCAAATGTCTTTAAAAAATCGCATTTTAAATTGTCATTAAATCCCTATTCCCATGGGTGCTATTTGCTTCTTGCAAAGACATGCACCAAAATGATTAGGTTAAGCTTTTGTAAGTAATTTCTGTTAGACCTTCCTGTTGATGCCGAACATTTTGGAATTGTTTGTTTTTTTTTAGTTTAGCAGGGTCTCAAAATGTTTGTCTTGTGCACTCAAGTAATTCTCAGTCTCCAAACACATAAACCGAATCAGCCACAGGGCTCCAGCCTTCTGTGCCCATATCAGCAGAGTATTCTGAAGTGCACAGACTGACCTACAAGTAGAAACTCAAAGAGCTGTTTCAAATTCAGGAATTGGTGTTAAGGTGTTAAGTTATTGTTAGCTGTACCAGCATCTTTGTAGGTATTTGCATGAATTGAACAGTCATGTAGGAATCTGAAATTTTTTTAGAGCAATAGTTTTTCAGCCAGGGGCCTCCTCTACTCTTGGAAATACCTGTAACTTTTTGATTGGTAAGATGAAAAGTCTTGAGCTTGGACACAGAAGATAATAGCAGAAAAGTTAAATTAGTTGCTTTGATGTGGGATATTCACTGCAGAAAAAGCTAGTTTTTTTCCCATAGTGGAAGCTTTCTTTCTAAGAAGCAAATCAGGTCGTCAAAGTCCATGAAGAAGAGGTTTTAGAATAAACTGGTGAAGTGACACTGATCAGGCAGTGTCCACCTGGGAGTTCTGGAGGAAATCAAAGATGGATCTGATGAGCTAGAAATGCGTGGGGGGTGTTTTGCTATAACAGGTGTCCGAGGAACAAAGAGTAGCAAAGATGCCAGTTTTAAAGAGCACCTGAGAGGACACAAAGAAACTACAAATCTGTCTTACAGAAAATTAGTAGAAACAATAATAAAGAGAAGAATTAATAGGCACGTAAAGAAATACATTAATAAGAATAATCAGCTTGACTTTTTGCAAATGGAAGTCAGGCTTCCCACATTTTTGGGGGTTAGTGATTAAACAGGTCAAATGAAGCTGGATTAAATAAAATGCTGCTGTTGGGGAAGCTCTGTTGTCATGTGAAGAAAAAGAGGATCATCATATGGACTGTCACAGTAGTTAAAAGGTACAAGTGGGGAGAAAGTACAGATATATCCCACAGAGGAAGAGTTGGGTAGTCCTGCCATACTCAGCAGTGTCTAGATTTGCATTCATTTGTGCAGAGGAAAAGGTGCTAGTATGTGAGCCTTGCTTGTCTATGACAAGGAGAAAGCCTGACACAGCTGGAGGAGTATCAGTCGAGCCTTCACTGAACACTAAGGTTCCATGAAAAAGCCAAAGCAAGATCAAATGTTGGGGCATCACATCCAAGCACCTATCTCCAAACTGCCAGACAGCAGCATATCTGGGATTTTTATGGGTTTGTAGTCCTTCTATCATTTTTGAGACATCAAATAACCGTTTGCCTCTAGCACAGCAATCTCTGCAGTGAGCCAGATTCTTAAGACTATAAGTAAGTTTTGGCAATCTGCTTTGATATAAATCCAAATCATGGAATAAAATCTTTTTATAACAAACCCAAATGGAGTTAATGGTGATTTTGGCCTTTTCTCCGAGTGATGTTATCTATCAATTTCATGGTACATACTTCTGTACTGAGAGGATTGCTATCCCCCAGGGATCTGCGCTGAATTCTTTTCTGTTCAGTAGAAATTACCTGAAAAAGGGGTTGAACAGGCTTGGCTGAGGAATACAGGTTCTCACAATACCAGAAACAGGGGACAAGGAATGTCAGGTTGCAATTAAAGCATGCTCACAGTGCACACTAAAGCTTTGTAACTGATTACCTTAGGCTCCTGTGGAAACCAAAAGTATTCTGGAGTTCAGGGAGCAATTAGACAAATTCTCAGGGGATAAAAAAATCATCAGGATATATTAAATATAAAGATGCAGATACCTTATCTATCTCAGGAAGATCCTAAGCTGCAGAGTGGGAAAAGTTGAGGAGTACACTGGAGGAGACCTTAGAATCCTAGTCCTTTTTTTACCGCTTTCCCCCATGAGACAAGGGCTGTGGGGCCAGATGGGCCTTTGATCTGGTGCAGTACAACAGTTCTTATGTACTTACGTTTCCAGTAGAAATATAAATAATTGCAAATATCACTAACCATTTTCATAAATGAAGCACAAGAGGCAAGGATACCTTCTAAAGCTTTCTGTTTATCCTTTTTTTATTCAGGTCAGAAAAGAAGTTGGGGATGTTACTATTCTAATCAATAATGCTGGCATACTGCTTGGGGGGAAGTTTTGTGACATTTCAGATGCAGATTTTGAAAAGATGTTAAGAGTCAACTTCTTCTCTCAAGTCTGGGTAATGTATTTTTTTTCTCTCCTGGGTGACCAAAAGGTACAGGCAAGTATCTTAGTGTGAGAATCACCACGGTGACACCTACCTGGGGAACCCAGTTTGGAATAAGGATGGGAAGAGCCTTGAATGAGGGAAGATAACTTTTTTTTTAATCATCCTATAACTGGAGAGACACCAAATTGACAGTCTCCTCACTATGTCTCAGTGATGTTAACAAAAACCTGCCTGGGCGCCCTGGTAAATCAAAAGTTTGTGCCATCGTATTGTGAAACATGCTCTATCTGTAACAGCTGTGACTGGAGTTAGTGCTGACATGATGGCATGTGACTTTCCTGCTCCTGATGTTTGCTGGCATCAGAGGGCTTTGTTCTAATAGACTTGTAGCATTCAGGGAGGCACAACCATGGTTTAGTGGTGGCTCGGCATTGTTAGGTTTGTGGTTGGACTCGATGATCTTGAAGGTCTTTTCCAACCTAAATGATTCTGTGATCCTATGCTGCACGTGTTGGTGTCAGTCTTCAGGTTGTGCTTTCATTCCTAGTCGCCGTGTGCTTAATGTACATAGAGAACTAATCTGGATCGTATGTATTATCTTTGCTATATTTTCATATCTCTGAAGGAGTTTGCTGTTATTTGGGTTCTCACTTGACCTTCAGGAGGTTTTGTTGCGAAGGGAGCATTACTCTTGACCCCTCTTGCATTTCTTGTTATACGCCTGAGTGAGCAGCCTGCAGTCACAGAAAAATGTAGCATTGCAACTCCCTTGCTAAATGGCATTTCCCAACGGAAAGTCACTGCAGGTAGAAGTCCTCTAATCATTTCCCAGCCCACAGCGCATCATTCTTCCAAATACTTGGGGCAAAGAGACTGGGAGAGATGTTCCTCCTGGCAGGTCTGAAGAGACATAGGGCAGGAGGACAGTGACCATTGGCCCTCTACCAAAAACACACGTACTAGGCACACACATCTGGAGTTGAATAGACATTGCAGCACATCTCAGCTATTGAAAACATTTTATTACTGCTCTTGTCTTTTTTCTTATCTTCCCCCTCATAAAACACTCCTTATATAGTTAGTATCTCCCACAGCGGCGGTCTGGGGTGCCGGAGTTGTCAGGCAGTTCAGTTTGTAACAAATGGGCCCATCGACAGCTGAGCTCCCCTTGATGCGTTGGCTTCTAGCTCCCTCTTGTGTACCAAATCTTTGGTAATAGTCAGAGGACTCATACCGTGAGGAACCAGGAGGCAGGGAAAATACAAACTTTGCTGCTTTTAATAACACAATTTTAATGCTGACAAGGAAATGCTATCTCTAATTTAGAGATCTTACAGAGATAGGCCACTTGGGCTTCTTGTATATTGAAGCCCCAGAAAGCAAATCGGGTTGTAAAGCCTAATTTGGAATGCAACATTTTTGGCATGTCTAGTTATAAAGGGTTTTTTTAATATGTCTCTCAGACTTGCAAGGCCTTTCTGCCAGCCATGATTGCCTGTAACCGTGGACACCTGGTTAGCATAGCCAGTGCAGCAGGATTGTTGGGAGTCTACAGAATGTCAGGTTAGTATCATCAAGTGCCGTTACAAATTAGATCTACGTGCTAATAACTTTCCTTGGAGAACTCATAAATGATTGGCTTAAGCAGTTTATACTGACATAGTGAACTCTCAGGAAGAGCCTGCAGATACGGAAGGTGGCGGTGGTGTATTGAGGAGGGTGATGGCAGCATGTTGCCTGAGTGGCACAGGAAGCTAGCTCACTGCAGATTTTACTCTCTCACTGCAGCCTGTCTTATCTCCACAGAAGGAGGACAATACAGCTCATACATGTGCAGTGGGAGGGAGCCCTGCATACAGGTTGTCTACCACTTTCTTATGCCAGGTTTTCTGCAGATGAATGTTCGGAGTCCTGAGACATATGTGGGTTATACCTGGAACTATACATTTAGTTGGAAAATGGTTTTCAGGTCCAGAAGGTATTTTGGCAAAATTTTCATTAAAATTAATTTGAATTAATTGTGTCAGTTTCATATTCTCAGCTGTTTCCCTCAGGAGAGCTGTCTGCTAGAGTCCTGACTGTTTCATGAGGCTGGGTCTGCTGCCCAGTCTCTCCTCAAGCCTCTCTGACATCCTGATCATATTTTTAGGTCACCCTGTGAGAATGTGAACTTCAGTATAATAAGTATCTCTTGTTTCTTCTGCTGATTGACAGTGTTACCATAGTGTTTGTTTGCCAGCTGTTATTGTTGGGTCAGATTCAGTATTGATAATAAGTCACAACCAACTTTTATCATTTAACTGTAAGGCTTATGCGAGTGGACCTGCCCATCCGTGCACTGTAACTTTTTACACCTTTGCTTTTACACCTACACTTTTAGGTTGTATGGTTCCCTCATTCACTATGGGTGAATCCCTGAAGAATAACAAACTGCCTCCGATGCCAGTTTTTTAAGTTACTCTTTTAGCAAAACTGGATTTCGTTGTATCTAACAATTACTTTCACACACATTTGAAAAAGCCTTAGGAAACCACATGTAAATTCATATATTAAAATAAGGATCTTACAGTTGCAAAACTGTAGAATACTTTAGGTTGGAAGGAATCTCTGGATGTCATTTGGTCCAAACCCCCAAATAAAAGCAGGCCCAACTTAGATCAGGTTGCACAGGGCCTTGTGAGGGCAAATTTTTATTATCTCCAAGCACGGAGTTCCATACATTCATCAAACAATAAAAATCAGACAAGATTCAGCCTTCCGGGCAAACAAAATGGTATTGTAGTTGCCGGGTAATTCAGAAGAAGTAATAAGTTGAAGCAGTATTTATAAGTAGGGTATTTAGATTTTACCACTGGAAATAGTTCTTACTGAAATGTAAGCTGTGATATTAAAGGGTGAAGACATTCTTAATTGAAAGAATGCCTGGCTTGTATCTGAGTATCTGGAAATGTACATAAAATGTTGAATAAGCTCATCTTCCTATATCTCTCTATAGTGAAAACAAAAGTCCTCTGGAAAGGATTAATCTTATCCTTAGACAACTGTGCATCAATCACAGGAAAAGCCATTAAATTTCATAGTTAGCATCACCAACATGCACAGCATCCTTAAAATACTAATTACAAGACTACTAATTATATAACTCAGTAATATCAGGGCTTAAATAGTATTACAAAGCATTAAATTCTCTATATAACACTTACTGTGGTGCTTTTGACATATTTTGGATATTTCATCTTTCTTCACTTTTCAGGTTATGCTGGAAGTAAGTATGCAGTCATTGGAATGATGGAAGCCTTAGATTCGGAACTGTGTCATGCAGGAAAACAAGGCATTAAAACCACAATCATTTGCCCCTATTTTATTAATACTGAATTTGCTAAAGGTTTTCATACCCAGTAAGTAAAACTTAGATTGTGTACTATTTCATACGTAAAAAAAAAAAATCACTGCTCGCTAGATATACCATATTCAGTCTCTAGCTATTATAAAGTTGATTTGCTGTTCAATTCAGTATTTTGGCCACGTTGGCACATACGACTATGTCTCTTGACGTAAGAAATCCAAGCTTTGCATACAATTAATAACTGGCGTGCAACAGGGACTGCATAACAACCTTGCAGTCAAGGAATGGTTAGGGATGCACAGCAATGTTTAGGGCAACCTTATTTGCCAGTAGAACAGACACTGTTGAGGTTCTTGCTCCCAGCACCTTTCGCACAGTGATAACAGTTATGGCTGTCAGGATACACATGACCTATCATTATTAACTGTATTAGCAGGTACTATATTTATCTGAGTGAGAATAGCTGTGGTGGTAGTATCTGGTGAGTCGCTGTGTTGCCGCAGTGATGGTGGAGGCTGCAGGCACCGAATTAGCCATTGCAGAAGTGCAATACTGGTGGTCTTGGATTTTCAGTGCTCTGCTCCTGCTTCCACCATTCATCATCCATATGTAGTACCATATATTACACAGAGCACAGCCTTTCTCCTGGCTGGAAACAGGCCTGGTCCCGGTCTATTTAGCTGTCACCTCAACATCTACAGTAGAAAGGAGGAGGTGTGCGGAGAGCAGAACTCTTATGCATTGAACAGCATACAGTATGGCTTAGCTTGGAAGTTTTCAATGCTGCAATCACTGTAGGCATTAACTTCATTAAGGTTGGAGCAGGGCTTGCACAAAAGTCATTAAAATTCACAACATCACCAAAGTGTTTTTATTTTATTTTGATGATAGCAGGAACAAAGAGGATTGGAGCCTCCCTTTTGAGACTACTTGAGAGGAAGGGGGAAAATTCTTAAATGATTTAATTAAATTATTTCTGTGTTAGAATACATCTCAAAAGTAAAGCTTTATAATTTCATAATGCTTTTTTTCTTGTTTCACCAGAAACCACCTTTTTCTTCCTGTTTATGATGCAGAGTATGTAGCCAGCAAGATCATGGATGCAATTCAAAAGGAAAAGTTTTATCTAATCATGCCTCTGACTATACACTTTCTTGCTTTCAAAACGTAAGAATGTGACTCATCTTCTAGCACTGCCTTCTTTCTTTTGGCATATGCCTGCAAAATCAGCAGGCAAGTTTAGTAAAAACAGTCCATTAGTTAGTATTCCTGCAGTCAATCCAGTTAATATGTACCAAATTATAAAGAAAGAGTGGTTTTAATTTTTTATAATCTAGGTGAATAGCATTTCTCTGGCCACTTCCGTCTCCAATATCTGCCTTAAGCTATAGTTGGGTATAGAAGTTCCAGAAATTTTCCTGGGATTGTACACAGGGAGTAATGCCTGGAATAGAACTGTCTGTTTCCAGTAACTGCCTCCACCACTAGCTGGGCTTTCACAAAATGGCTTGGTCTGTCATTCATTTCCCCCATTTATAACATGGGAGCGCCAAATGTGTTATTGCCAGATGTTAGAGGTATTGAGCACATGTAACAAATTTATTATTTCTTTATTTATAGAGTACATTTTTCTAAAAAAAAATAAGGCTAACTCAGTGTTTGTCTCATCAGTTTCATTCCTAGAAAAATGGTACTACTCTTCGAATCTTGCCTTAAGATCGCCAACAGCTTGGATAAAGCCTTCGGTCAGAAGAAAAAGGATTGAAACAAAAATATTCTGAAGACCTCAAGTGCCATCTAATTGAAAATTTTCAGTAAAAATTAATTTTGAATCGTGTTTATTTTTTGACAGAACATTTGCTTCTTGTATGATATTTGACATTGGTCAGCATCCAATTTAATTCTTCATATCTGTCTTTTAATCACTGATTTTTAGCCACAGCCCTCTCTCTCATTTCATGATGGTGTGCTACTTTTATCCAAGCTCTTAATAAATCAGTAACACCAGGCAGGGATGTTTGACTTCATTTCATACTCTGAATTCTCCAATTTTGGAGCAAAATCTCAAAGCATGGGAAAAGCACACTACTGTTCATGCAGAAAGTAAAAAAACCACAAAGCATTTAACGTATTTCCCTTTCAGGGCCAAAACAGCACTGCAGTTCCCACTAAGCTGACATGACGAAGGGTGCTGTGGGATGATGAGCTCTGGCTGACGAGCTGCACAGGGAGCCTGTGTCCTGAAGAGGAGTGAACTGCAATGAGCGCTGATAAAGCCTGTGCAGTGCTGTGCCGCTTCACGTGCTCCTCGTTAGTCACCGCACACTTTTCTAAACACAATTCCATGGGAATTGTGTGCCTCAGTTTTAATCCGTGGCTAGAGGCTGATACCGGATCATTTATCAAAGGCTGTGGCTTAGAAAGAGCATTTGTAAAACTGTAGTGGTGGCAAAAAATCATGTGCCTACTCAGAAACAAAAGATGATGAAGCCCCACAATCAGATGAAGCAGACAGGAAAAAAATCCTTTATAGAAATTACTTATATGGCAATTAATTGCCTTTATAAATTTTGTAGAATGTTCCTACAACAGAAGAGTCAGAGTTTATAGGCACGGGCTCTGCAGTGAGCATCTGCTGTAGGCAGCTGCATGGTGAACACTGGGGAAGTCCATAGGCATCTGACTCAATCTTCTCTGACCCTATAGGCACCGATGTGGCTTTGAAGCACCCTGCTGAGCCCAGATAATTGGATTAAGGTGTTAAGGAATTAAAGAGAACCTTGAACAGTCGTCTATTGCCCACATTTGTCACCATATTTCTATTGTACTTAACTAACCCCATACTTACAAGCTCCCTTCCAGCTACAAATGCCTGTAAGAGTGCACACTCCAATTAAAAACCTGGTTTTTTGAATCCCAATGTTTTCAAAGTGCACATCATTCAATAAATTCTGTAATGTACCCTGTAGATATTACTGGGAAAATTTTAGCTGAGAAGGAGAAAGCTAAAGTTTGGCTCTTTGGAAAGCAAGGTTTATTGATTTCTATTTTGAAAAACTCTCTAGGTGGTCAGTAATTAAAATATGCTTTTTTTCCTACTAATGATCCAGGAACGACGTCTAAATTGCTCCCTGCAAGTAACAATCTCTTTCTCAACTGTAAACAAGTATGTTGTATATTGGGATTACCTTATTCCACACGAATGTTGCAATTTGGCTCTATATCTACGATTGTTTTTAAGTATGGTTACAGAAGACTATAGAAACTGGCATGACATTATATTTGTGAATGTATTGTTAGACCGAATACGCTTAGGACATAATTTCATTGCTCATGCTGTAGAGCTTATGAACAGGGTTCATGAGGCAAAAGACATATATTTTAACATGCTTTGTGAAATGAGGCTCCCACTTGAAGTAGTTACCTGTTAGTGACATTGACATTTGGTGGACTAGGCATCATTAAAAACCTGGTACGTCAGGATGAAATATTTGCAGCCAAAGAGCGTATGGTAGGGGCTCTCATTTTGGAACCCTCAGTGCCACTGTGTGACGCTTCCTGAGCACCTAAGCGAGGGCTCAGGTGGTTTTGGTGGTACAGGGCACCCTGTGACTCCTTAACTCCCAGACCACGAAGAAGAGAGAGAGGCTCACTGTGGCGAAGATTCCCATTAATTTCACTTAGTGTTGAAACGTGCTACAGGCGTGTTGCTTACTAGATGCTAGGAGTTCCCAGTGTCACCTTATTCTCCTGCTTTACCAAGCAGTAATTCTGAAATTGGGGAATCTATTGCAAGACAGGTTAGAGTGGGAGAAAGAAAGGAAATTATTTTAGTAGGACAGCTTTTAGAAAAAGACACACCAAGATACTCAAAGCCAATTTGAGGCTAGTTTTATGTACTAACTCATAATGAAAAGTGTATTTTGAAATTCTGCAATAATTGAAGTAAGTCTTATTCATGTGTAGCTTGTATCTTCTTCTTAGCCTCCGCATGGAATGATGTTTAGTTCACAGTTTGCACAAGCAATGGGACAATTGTGGAGGAATAGTCTTGGAGCTGGAAGTCAGGAAATTCCCTGTTCCTCTGTCACTAACTTTGCCTTTGACCAAAAGGCTTAATCCCACTGTTCCTATAGCCTCATTTGTACCCTGGGAAACACAAAAAATAGTGAAAGTGGAGTAAAGTATGTATAAATGTACTGTCTCTGTTTTTCACTGTTATAGGTTGTGGGCAAGGAGGCTTCATGCTTATACAATTTTTCAGGCTAACTATAAATAGGATCTTCATCTCTTTATTTTTATACCTTGAAAAGCATTATTATTTCCTATATTAGCTTATGATTTTCAATACTTAATATAATTTCATGAGGTAGAAAAGCCTAAATTAACCCAAAGAGCTCAGTTATTAACAGATCAAAATTCTACCTTGATTACTATTATGGATTTTTCTGGTTTCTTTTTTCAGTCAATACAGTGCCTCGATTCAATACTTCGGATACTTCAGGATGCCACAGACTGCTAATAAATAATGAACTGCTTTAATTTAAAAAATAATGAATACAGATTTAATTGCCGTTTACCATTGCACAGAACGGTTGCTGAAGCCAAATAAATTATAAGGTGGCCATCCATTTCATTAAGCAATCTCAGCTGGCAGCACTGCCTGAGGTAGCAGTGATTTAAATAGTCATGAGGCACTGCTCGATGCTTTCATAAACTCTGTGCTTCCTGGGTGTTCATTGAACAAATGTATTGCCTTGGTGGAAGTGGCATTGTAGCAGTTGCTCTGTCACCTCCTCCATTGCTTCTTTCTCAGAAATGTGGTTAACAGATGAACTCATTAGTATTTTCAGTATGCATTTTGGGTGCCATTTTGGGTGCTATTTAAGTCACCATTCACCTGATTTCTTATTGCTCTGTGGTTTAGATGAATCATACCAAGGAATGCCTTCTCTGTTGCATTCTCATTAAAAGGAGTCTAGATAGCTTGTGTCTGCAGGTGTGTATGACATAGGTGTCTACTTTGGGTCAGCTGAATTCCCCAGATAGCAGGGCAGCCATCCTATCTAATGGAGGGAAGATTCAGAGATCTCAAATGGTATTTATTTCACTACATCGCTGCAGTAGTTCATCACTTGAAGCATTGCTTTTCATCCCACCAAGCTGCGGGCTGATGATTAAAGGTAACTCTTCATAAAATTGTTCTATACAACTAGTAGTTCAGACATGCAGGGAAACCACATTTGCTGTTCCGATATCCACATCTGTAATCTGGGAAGCACCAGAAAAATAGTAGAGGTGATACAACGTATACGTAAATGTACTGCCCCTATTTTTCACTCATGAGAGACAAAAAGAAAATGTAAGGACAGAAGCCGTTGCTTTATTCCTCCGTTTCCCAATTGCTTAGTCAAAAGACCCACAAATCTTAAAAATTCATAATTGAAAATTATCTTTTCACTGTCAACATTTTAAAATTATTAGCATTTTTAATTGCATATTTATGGCCTT
Organism: Sula dactylatra; assembly: GCA_013389905.1. Lineage (NCBI taxonomy): Eukaryota > Metazoa > Chordata > Aves > Suliformes > Sulidae > Sula > Sula dactylatra. The sequence goes on along the minus strand of WEKW01030447.1, from coordinate 86,596 downwards.
ATGAATTAATTTTTTGAAGTACAGGCAAATCATCAGTTCCCTATGAAGAAATTACTCAATGAATATCTTAGAGTGTTAAATGGTTTACTTTTTACCAAACTCAGCTCCTTCAAGAATAAGCATTTGTAAAGTAGCAGCAATGATGAGCCCAGCACAAACAACAGCAATGCTGACACACGAACAGGCAAAGCATCCAGTAATAAAATTCAAATATCTTCCATTATCTAACCCATCTTACCTGGTAATTAAGTTTTGTGAAATACTTCCATATTCTAAGACACTAAGAGCTCTGTAGCTCTGCAGATGCTGTCAGTGTTGCCCATGGGTTAGTTCTAAGCATCTCCCTATATTGCAAGTATTTTTATTCATTTTACACTTCCTTTTGACCGTACAGTCAGCCAAGTTGCATCGATGTGCCTTGCTAAGGCTAAGCTTTCAGGGCAATTCATCACCAGAAGAGTATATCCAAAATAGATGTTATGAATTTTGTTCTAAAACCTTCATTTCAGCAGGAAAGACCTAATGTAATCTTCAGCTCTATCATGTTTTAATGTGCTTCCTGGGTTTTTGACATGACAGAATGTACGCAAGATTCAGCTGTCCTATAACGAATGATACAAGGGACTTTAGCCTACTGCTGAAGGAGAGCACATATATAATTAAAGGAAATTACGTAAATACGAAAGGGGGGATAAATACAAACAGTATGGTAGTAGCTGCTAGCTTATGTGTATCAGAAAGTAGTTTCCCCAGAAGATTTAAATTTCTTGAAAATCTCTGAGCCATGCAAACTAAATTTTAAGAAGTCTGCTAAAACAATCTTCAAAACATTAGTTAATGCTTCTTTTCTCCCTTTTTTTGGTCTCCCATAGTTAATAGAAATAGAAATTTCATGCACATATATATATTCTTCTTTTACATTTACACACATAAAGAGACTTCCTTTTCTGTAATAGAGAGGGCTAAGTAGAGCTGGCTCAAGAGTCAGCAGTGATGCCTGTCTGCCTGGGATGATATGCTAGGAGGTAACAGGAAATAAGGACTAAGACAGATACTCCTCCAGAATAGGAAAAAAGTTTGAAAGAAGCCAGAGAGTGTGATAGTCCTGAAAAGGTCTTTGAAAGCTACTTAAAGTCTGACAGCAAATAAAGTAGGAAACCAGGCTAGACCTGATGTCTACTTTGTTATCTAAAGTCCTTCGTTATCTATAGCTTATATTTCCCTGGAAGCTGAAGGAATAGCGGTGCCTTAACTGCTGAACTGGTAAATCTGAGAGTCCCCACATAAATTAACATCTGTCAGTTAAGAGAAGAGCCGTGATTCTAACCATGCCTTCAAATGCAGGAGGTGAGAGCCCACACTGTGGGCCCATGCAAGAGTGGAAATGGGAAGATTGTTTTCCTTCGGTATTTAAGCCATGTTACATAGGACCATGCTTCCCTTATACAGATATGTTTACCCCCTGGTAAACTGGTGGTGTTTCTTTAATACATATCAGTCTTTAACTTATATATAATTTCATGACAGCTGATTGCTTGCTATGCAAAGACTTTACAGTGACTTTCTAATTAATGATTTCCTTCAATTTTCATTTTTTACAATCTGTTTTCCAAAGAAGCCATCTACTTTTACATGAGAGTCAGAAGCCACTGCAATAACTAAAGAAAGAATCAGGAAGAGAAATGTAATTTATTTTATACAAGAAACAAGTTTGTTAGACATCAGCAGATGCAACAGACAGAATTCCTACATAGGGAATAACCTACACAATTCGGGAATCGTGGTACACTTAGTACAATGTAAAACTTAGGTGACTTCAACCGCGTGTAACTGCAACTGATGCACTGTTGGGATAAATTCTCATCACACACACTTTGTAAATGAAGTCATGTTTCCAACTTGGAGATGGCATCATATCTAATTAAATTAATGCTAATTGATTAGTTTTAGTAGTTTGTATTCCACCAAATGCAAAATAGCTTTAAAATAGCTCCTTCATTATTATTCCAACACAGATGCATTCAGATACTTATTAACATAACCTGTTAAAATACCTAAATGGAAAGTGCAGAAGATTAATATTAGGAGAATTTGATAATGCTACCCTTGCAGCATTGTGTTTCTCTTGTATTATTAATAGGAAATGTCATCTTTCTGGGGAAATACAAGGAAGAAACGTTTAACATTAACTAGCATTGCATGCAAAATGGAGAGGTGGGACATATTTAGCTCTTAAGTGCAAAAGCCCTCTTTTCGTGCTAGCATCTTTATGTTTCAATGAAATATTCTTGCTTCCAGTTTGTTTGCTTTTTTATTAGAGAATTAGCCTTTGTGTTTATCATGCACAACTTAAAAATTAACTTGGAGACACTTCAATACCTGGGATTCTTCTTTGAGGCTTTTTATTATCCATAATTCCTCCAGACAGAAAGAGCACTGCTGCAGAAGCAGAGCTTCAGATGGGATTAAAAGGCAGTTTGCCTCAAGCTGTGTGATACGGTTGGAGCTACCCTAGTGCTCTAGGTCACTGACAAAGACAGTAAAAAGAGGCACTTAGTTAGTCAGACAAAATGAGGCGTAAGGAATGTTATGGCCGCAGGAGTAGGGAGGACAGCCGCACGAGTGAGGTGGGATTTCCCGCTTATGTGGTGTTATACCCTAGAAGACTAAATCTTCTAGGATTATGTTTTGTTAAATCGTGACATTTGGTAAAAGGGGACTAAAAAACAGGACTACGATTCTTTCTAATTCAAGAAGGAAGTTGTAGGCAATGCTTAAACTGTGTCTGTAATAAATATTGCCTAACATCCCTTGGAAACTGCTTCACCTAAGCTTGCCTGTAAAACAGATTAGCTGCTTTGGTTAAAGATCAGAATTAGGTGTAAAAATTGAAGTTTTCCCCTTTGGCTGGCTTTCTGAGACTCAAAATTTTCGAAGGGTACCAAGAAAGAATAAAAAGCAGGAAGCTTACTTCTGCTTTTGTCCTTTATGTTTAGACAAATGTATATCAGCAGCAGTGCCTGGTAACACTGTGGTTTTGGGGATGTGGCTAGAAACAAGGATGGCATTAGTGTCTCAGTCTAGCTGCTGCCTTACGCCTGGGTGGCACAGCAAGGGTATAACTTTGCTTGTGGTACTCACCACAGCTACAGCACAAGGACACAGCACAGTCTGCCTCCACTTGGCTCTTCAACTGCACTTTCTCCTCAGCATTGCTGGCTGGGACCTAAATGTTGCTAAAATGTAACAGTAAAACAATATTCCACTGATTGCAAACATGAGAAGATCCATTTTCAGACTCTCCTGGCTATTAAATGAATCCCATTTACTGCAGGCAAAGACTTCAAAGACTCTTTCTTACAAGGAATACTTGTTTCCAGATATATTTATTTCAGCCTCTCAGTGTCAGAAAGAACTAACCAGTTTTCCCAAAACTGTGAGCATCAACAAGAGCAACAAAAAGCAACAAAATAGAAAGCTACATGGAAAAAATCTTTTTATCCCCTATGCCAAATCAGCGCTCAGACTCTCAGGTATGAGAGACCATTTTCGTTTGCTTCCCTGAGATACGTCTTTAAGCAAAGGACAGCAAGCCATTACAGTAATGTGTCGTGATTTTGGTAGAAAGTGCTAAGAATTTGACAGAAAGGGGATTTATCCTGAGTGGATGTTAGCAGAATAAATTACTAGCTTTGGATTACAGACAGGTATCTAAAGAAGGAAAGGCATGGAAAGCTACAAAAAGATGACCAACAGTCTATACCTCTTTCCTCCTCCCAAAAAAAAACCCTCTGCATGAGTTCAGAGGATTCAGGCTCTTCCTGAAGTATGCTGAGATCCAGAGCACAGTGGAGGCTGCTTCAGAGCTTGAGGTTGGCCAGGTAACTCCCCTGCCACACCGATGGCAGTATTTTCTGTCACCATTCACAGGCAAATACGGACACATAGTCACAATTCTCCCTTTTATATTAGAGCATGTGAAATTGCTCAAAATTTCCCAGCTATTAGCAAGGATACCTATAATGTATGTCACATCAAATAATAGAGGGCTGCCTCCTAGTTTTCCTGACTTGCTGGACATGAAGCTACCAGCCACATGTGAGGCATCATTGCTCCCACACCTGGGTACCTCCCGCAGTTACAGACAGGTCAGGCAAAGGCTGATGTCCACATCGTGGCTTCTTCTTCCCAGAGCATTTGGGACTTTGGCCTGCCACAGTGCCAGTCTTCCCACAGGTGACTCTGGTACAAAAAGCAAGAGATTCTTAGCATTTCCCTTGGGTTTAAGATTTATTAAAAAATGCATTCTACTGCAAAACAAACTTCTTTAGCATCATTCAAATTATATTCAAATAGTCATTAACTTGACCCAGTCACTTTGAACCGGACCAGCCTTAGCCAGTGTCAACCACCTGGAAAGTCTTGTTTAATTCAGCAGCTCCCAATGTACTCTGGAACGTGCTGGACACCATGTCTGTGACACCAGCAACCTCCTGCCTCCCCACAAATGTAGGGAAAAAAAATCAGGAGCTTGCAGTCATTTTGTCATATGTATCAGAGAGGTCTTGGATGAGACTGTATCCCCAAAATATGTAATGCCTGACAGAAATATGGCTCATTCAGTAGTTATACACATTCCCATTTAAGCAACAAATGTTCCTACAACTCTGATAAATATCTAGCTTACTGCTGGTCCACAGTTTACTTTTCCCATCCTGAGGAAAAGGGGCCAAGGAAGGAGTAGGTGACTCAGAGAAAGGAAAAGTCAGTCTGAAGTTGGTTGCCACCATTCTTAACACAAACATGACAGGTAAAATCATTGCTTGTGTTTGGGAGCAAGGACGACTCCTCTGAAAAATGCTGCTTCACAACACTGAGAAAGGCAGCAAAGCTGTCTTCCCTGTCAGTAAAATTCTCTGACTGGACCAAATGTGGGTAAAATACAGGGGTTTTGTTTTTTTCTTTTTAAACCAATCAAGGTGAAATAGATTTAATAAATAAGAGTTTAACTGTGTCTACAGCATTTATTTCTAGATGTCCTATTTTACCTCACAAAAACACAGAATGAAGAATGTTAATTAAACCAATTATAATCTTTCCTGATTTTTACTTCTTACTAACATGATATCGTTTGCTTCGTCTGCACATGAACATCTTCCTTTTCATCACCGACTATCATAGAGGTACTCTCCAGAGCTTAAATAGCAGAAGGAATATTCCTGATGATGCTCATTTAAATTCAAAGTACATTACACAGAATTGTGGCACACTTTGAAGGTCTAACTGTGCAGCACTTGCTTATTTATGCTAAAATGTATTTGCTCACCAGAATGATCCTGTAGCAGTAAGTATGTGATCTGTCTCACTTAATTTTAGTTATCTGGAGGCGAGATGGCAGACCCAAGCTACTCATTTCATTGCCTGATTGGTTTCTGAGAACATGAATCACTTTGCCGTAATTTATTTCTACCAGCGCATGAGGAATTTTGGATGGATTTCCTATCCTGAGATGTCCATTTAATTTTTTAAAAATGGGGTAAAGGAATTCCACCCTATGTTCTTAGTGATATGAGTTCAAATATTTAGACTTTTAATATTCATCACAAAACAGACAGGAAGGATATAGCTAATTTATATCCAAGTTTAAACTGTTATTAAAATTACGTATATGCTATAACTATATATAATGTCAAAACACCACAATGCCGTTGATATGTTGGATTATTCCTTCTTTCTTCACTTCGTAGATTAGCTATTATTTATAACTAACAATTTTGTACTAATTGGGCAAGCTGGAAACAATAGATTCTGAGTTGAATGCAGCAGGCAATTAAAACACCAGATGTCTTTCCTATGACTATTGAATTAGCTACAGGTGTTCAAATTAGTATTTTAGGTAAACAACCTTCCTCTGGTAAAATGTGCCTCACATCACTCATTCTCTGTGGTGATCAATGCTGAGTGAAAGATTTTTATACTTTACAGGATATTATCCTCAGAAATGCTGTTGAGGTTAGGAATGAGTAGTTCCCACTTCTAAAACAGCTTTAGGGAGTGTGGTCTTGACTAAAATGATTGCTTCCTGTTTCTTATTCACAACTTCAGAAAGGGAAACGTCATGAAAAATACTGATGAAGACGTGAAGTTTGGGTTCAAATACTGAATTTTTTATCTCTTTATTATCACACAAATTGCTGGTGTACCTTATAAGATTCTATGTTAACTAGAAATGCTGGTTTTCACTTATGAAAACTAAGCTGCCATAGAATAGAAAATTAAGGTCCTTGTACAGATAAATAACTGGCTAAAAGGTAGGGACAACCAGTAAGAGCAAAGAGTTGATTTCCAGAGTGGCAGTGGGCTGCTTGGGGAACCCCACAAAGATCTGTGCAGGGGGCTGTGCTCATTTCATGCATTTGTTACTGATCTGGAAGCGAGAGTGAAAAGTGAAGTAACAAAATCAACTGATGATATTAAGTATGATTTAATAATTTAGTTCACTCACTCCGCTCACCACCTTCACGTCCCAGGCATCCACAGTGCAGAAGTACTAGTTAGCTACCAGCTAAACTAAGGCAAACCAACTGGTTTTGGGGTTTTTTTTCCCCCAGATGAAAACTAGCTGAAGTTTTCAAGTTAGTTCACTGAAGGCATGACTCCCCAGGGGTGACGAAGACAGCACCATGGCTAGAATATAAGAGAAAAAGGCAACTCAATGACTCATTGTAAGTTTGAAAGCAATTTAAAGGTGATTGATCAGGCAGGGAGAGCTTGGGAGACCCTCGCTGTGGCCTTCCTCCATTTACAGCGCAATGTCGCAGCAATGAAGAGCAGAGGGCTCAGATTTGGTGGTGGATTGCCTGCTGTCCCTGCATTGCTCTGACTTGATTGCTGGAGCAATGGCCAAGCTGTACCCATTCTGGTTTTTGATCTTAGACACAAAGATCCTGTAGTCTGTATTCACTATATCTACCCAGCTACACACTGAAGGGGAAGAAGTAGGAGGGGTTAAAACTAGAAATGTGCAGATTATTGCCAGTGAGCCAGGGCTGCTAGATCAACAGATCATCATGCATTTCAGTGACCCCCAATTTTCTTGTGGGTGAGAGGTACATGAGCAAGAAGGAGGAAACGTATTACACTCCCTTTGATCCTAGCACTGGGACATAGACCTAACTCACTCAGCTCTATGTACCTACAGGCAGGTGCCTGTACGCTAAACTTCAGAGCGTGCTCTGGCACAATGGCATTGGCAGTAACTCCATGTCACACACACGTGCACCAAGGGTGTCCTTTCAGCTGTTCGCAACCTGGTACCCCGGTTTCTCTCCCACACACCGTCTCACTTGCCATACAGAACTGTTTTGGCTGGATCTTCCTGCAGCCCACCAGCTGCTCCCAAAATCACAGAGGGCAGGAGAGACCACAGCCCTGCCCTAAAGCTAAACCTGCCCAAAACCATCGCTCTGGTGTCTGGGGAACTAACAGCACGCTCTTCCCGTTCCTAATGGGGATGGCGCCGCACACCTGCAGCCCCACGCTGCCAGCCCTCACCTCGAGCAGGGCCACACACCCCATCACCGGACCAGCGAGGGGTCTCGCCTGTGCCCAACGCCCGCTGTGGCAGCCGTGCTGCTGCAGGGCCACCGCCACCCGTGGGCTCCCCGGCAGGCCCACGGCAGCCCCGTTCCCCACCAGGCCCATGGTGTCCTACAGGCGGGCAGCCAGCCCCAGCAGACTCTCCCTGCATCCCCGGCTGCGGCTGGAGGCGACCTGCTGTGTTCACCTCATGGCCCGAACTGCTGCATTAACCCTTAATCAATGGTAGTTGCTTTATATTACTTATAAACACATCCATTGTATATTAATGGTTATTTAATTCTATTAAACTGGCATCTTCCACTCAAGGGATTTCATCTATTAAAGTAACACCACACAGGTACTTAATCTTTTTAGCATATAATTCCTAGGATGCATCAATTACTTGGAAAGAAGAAGAAAATCCTTAGAGACTCGTCAAACCAAATGCACACAGCCCTCGGCCGCACCACTCATTCCCTGGAGGAAGAAGAGGGATTATCCTGGGACAGCAGAGGACAGCAGGTGAAAAGAAGGCTCAGTGCCGTGCTGGTGCTGCTGTCGGAGGCAGGACTGGGGCCGGGAAGCGCGCACGGCCCCAGCGCCGGAGGGGAAAGCCCTGGCTAGGAGAGGCAGCGCTCTCTCTCATGTCTCCTATGTGTGAGGCATGTTGTCCGGCATTTGTGAGAGGTAGTTTCACAGCCTCTTCACTTGCTCCTCAAATCCTGTAGACAAAACTAAAAAGGCAAAAGGCCAGCTTGTTCTTTGTTTTTTAGGGTTTTTTCCAGTTGCCAGTGATTTATATTTCCCTGAGGCATGCATTTTTATGGCGAGAGCATTCACCACTGGAAGACACTGAGGGGTCCATCCTCTTTTCACTCCCTTCTTCTATCCTCTGCCTTCACAAGCCCCCAAAATGAGGATTTTCCCTTTCAACGGCACAATAGGGTTGTACACCAAGAAAGCAATTTAAAGGAAACAGATGCCTGTGACGCCGTTATAAAACTGTAACATCCTAAATCCAGTTGATACTTTTAAGATCTTGCCTGGCTGTAGTGTGCCATATAAGCACTGTGCACAATGGAGTGCCCTCTACTGAGTAACATCTGTATGTTGAAAGCAATACCTTTTCATGAATGTTTCAAAGTTTATGTGAAATTTTCATGGTTTTGAGCTGAAAGTATTTTTTTGCTTTTCTAGAAAACTGTCCTGTGTATCAGGAAAATCATGTACACCTTCTAAATCATCCTGGAGTCATTCATATGCCTGGGACACTTCTTGTATTCCTTCTTTAAGGTTTTTGAAAACAGCCATAATAATACCTTAATTAATTGCAAGCCTGGCAATAAGAAAAGACTGGGCACAAGTGTGAGATTGGGAGGGCAAATTGTTATAAAAGTGCAGCAAGATATTTAAAAAGAGATGTCCAGAAGACTGCTGGATTCAGAAGATTAGACATAAGACAGAGCCCAACTTGGAAACGCTTGGTAACCTGAAATAACAGAAGCGAATGAGGTTGCCCAAGGTTTATAGGGGAAAGAGAAGGATGAACACAGAAAAATGCAGAAGAGTTGAGGATGGAGAGCCACAGCTACTTGCACATCAGCTATGCTAAGAGTGGTGAAGATACAGTTATGAGCATGTAACAGAAATAGTGTCTTCCAGGGCATGATAAAGAGGCAAATAAATCACTGGTCTAATTTACAGTGGAACGTCATGTATTTAGGGTCTACTGCAGGAGACAGTTCCTATCATTCTCATTCCAATGCAGGTTTCCTCTGGCTTTGCATATCTGAGATGTCTCGAATGGAGGTTTTCACCTGCTGTAAACATGAGGACATCCAGGATGTACAGTGGTGTCAAAAGATAGCGATGTCCCTGTGGTCCAGGTCTAGCACTCAGGAAGACTTATTTCTTCCTTCTCATGAAGCAGATGAAGCTCCATGTGGAGAACAGCTACTCAGCAAATATCCTCAGAAACAAATGAAAAAAATATGTCCTTGTGTAGACATGCAGTGTAAAAACCACAGGTGCCTTTGTAAACCTGCCTGAGGGGTCAGATACCATGAGACAGATGCAGTCATCCACAGGCTCTGTCACTCGCTGGCTCTGCAATGCCTGCACAGCATGTGGGTGTGTTTTACTGGCATATCCAAACTGGAGTGACCGTGCGGATAACCTGGAACTAATGTGTAGCTCTCTGGGGCAGACACCCACTGCATGGCTTCATACATTTGTAATAAAATCTTTGTACGCTCCCTGTGTGCTGCAGTCTTGCAGAATAAATGCTTTCCCCCGATCAAGTTTAGATTCAGTTTGAACACCCCATCAAATGACATTGCAATTCTTCATGCTTTTACTTCAGTTTCCATTGGAAGGCAGAAGTATTTCACAGCCTGTTATAGCTCCTGGTGTGTAACATAGCATAAGAAAGAAAAAGGGCATTCCCAGGAACTCTGGCATCCTTTTTAGTTACCTAGACAGATGATATCCCAGGTAATGTTGATAAGGTCCAGGTGTCATCAGGTTGTCCCAGCAGTAATGCTCATCAGCCACGAGCTTCAGCTTTCAACACGTTGTAGTTAATGAATTTGCTGTCAATCATAATTGCAGGCATGTATTCCCCACGCAGCCCACGTGAAAAGACCAAAGAAAAGGAGACTGAAGGCAGGTAACTTGTCTGAACTACTGCTGAGATTTTGAGCCCTCTTTGTGTATGTGAGTGTGCGAATTAAGTCTGCCTTCCCAGAAAAGTGTCTGTATTGCTGCAGGAAACTGAACACGCAGAGTTGCCTTCAGCTGGCCCAGATTAGGCATGCTTTTACAGAAGTAGAACCCTGAATATTTATACATAGCACAAGTTAGTAAACATTTGAACAAGTCAGTTACTGTGGGAAAAGTTCCTATAAATTTCACCAGGCTGTGGAAGAAGTGCTATTTATTCATTGTTAAAGTCTCACAATGTCTGCTGCTGTTCTTACAGATTTCATTGAGTGGGAATTCTGTGAGACCAGATAATCGATACTGAAATAATTTGCTTTAAAATAAGGAAATTTGAATGTGAAACTTTACACTTTTTTGGAATCCCTGTTTCTTATTTTATCAGGTGCACATTTTCGTTTTCTAGTTTAGACAGAGACTATGCTGTCAGAAAGATCACGCTTGAAGTTCAAGTGGAAAAATGCAAGCACACTCTTACTTAAGCACTTGAGAATGTGTCTTTCCTCTTAACGGTCTCTTTCTTCTCTCTGCCAAATGTCGATTAGCAATTATCGATTACTACAAACCTGGTAAAAATGTGCAATGAAATAGACGGTCAAGCTCAGGGTCATTTTCAATCTGAGTCACAAAGAAAAGGTGTTTTCAAATCTTGTTATGTTTTAGGTGAATAGGATTCCTATAGAAACACATGCTTCGTATATATTTTTCCAGTCCCATGCATGCATATATTTAGTGCAAGAATTTCCATGAGTCTCAAGCAGAATTCTCTGGCAACATGCCCTCTGAGGGAGGAATCAACAATTCCCAGTTTCTGAAGCCTCTGTTACTGACTGTTCTCTCAACTACAGGGCTCAGCTGAAGTGAGGGTCCTTCCTCATCTGCAACCCAAGAAGGTCAGATACATCATGAAGAACGGTGTCGGAAAAGTAAATGCAAGATCAAAAAATTTATTATTAGAGAAGATATTATTATACTAATATCTAAATAGCATATTGCAATAACTATATATTAATATAGAAAATGTTAATTCAATGGGGTTTTAGATACAATTCAGGGGGTTTTAGATATCATTGGTGAGGGGAACATACGATATTTTTAGGGCTAACTAAAAACGTTTCCTCAGTTTAGCATCTTCAAAAGCAATGCTAAATAAACTCTTTCATTTACCTTGCGATCTTACACTGAGTGAAAATAGTCAGTTTGTTGAAGATTCACTCAATGAAAAAAGATCGAAAGCAAATGGTTCTGAAGCTGCCAAATGCCAGCAATTTAGCAATTTCTGTGATTGCATCTACCCTGTATTCTTGGTCACGCGGATTCATCTGCTTTTGTTTCCTCCTGTGCAGCATTGTAAATATAAAATGAAAACGAAACTGAGACGTAAAGAAATACTGCGAAGTATAACTTAACCATTTCGATTTTAGATTGAATTACTAAGGACAAGGAAAGAGAAGGTGACTTCTACAGTTTTATAGGCTAACAGAAATTCTGTATTTGCCACCTGAATTTTGCACCAAAGAAAACAATATTGCTCGTTTTAAATCACTGTGGGATTTCTAACCACCTAGATAACATTATTATTCAGAAAAGGAAGGACTGAAACTAGATAGCTTTAAAACATTGGTACTAGTAATTTAAACAACTTCTCTAGTCATTAGCAGAGTTAATGAGTTATTTAGGTTTAGTCCTTGTTTAGGTAATATTTTCTGTATGATACTGAAGATTTTTCAGGATGTTATTCTTACTGTCTGTTAAACAAAATGATGTTGTGAAAATTGCTCTCTATTCTTTCACAAATCCATTATTTTTTAAAAAGCACATAACTCACATTGAGTCTCACACTGAATCTAGCTGGACTCTTAGCTCTTCCTTATAAAAAAGTAAAAGAAAGTTATTTTAGTGTATATTTACACATTGCATGTAAAACAGTAAAATTATTACTTCCACACAAGGTTACTTTTAACTCATCTCTGTGTAAACTCTGTAAACTGTGCACTCCATTTGTCAGTAAATAGTTGAGAATTTCTCCTGTTTGTAATTTCTTGCCTTCTGTTTGATGATGTATGGGGCTGTGGAGGGTGTTAGATAACTGCCTTCAAATAATAGGCCATGATAATAGTTGAATGCAAACAAGCATATAATTAAATAAAGAATCAAATAAGAAAGAGAGAATATGCTATTATGGAGCAGGCATCTAGAAACTAGTTTTCTCAACTGATTGAAGTATAAAACAAATAAAAACCCACATCCTCAAAAATAAACTATTGCATTGAAGCTTCCTCTCTTTAATCATCTTTACCTTTTCTTTTTTAATGAGTATTCTAAAAAATTTATTTTTTTAATAATTACTTGTAATTTCTCAAATTAGAGTGTGATAGAAAGAAATCACAAAAAGAATTCTTTGGGTTATGGCATTCAGCTGCAAATTCCACATCAGTGTGTGCAGATATGCACACAGTTATGTACAGGGTCAAATAACAGGCTCACTAATTTCACATTAAAATACAGATAATTTTAGTTCCTGTCCCAGAATACTCTAGATGCATAAAAGTAACTAAAGACAATCCCAATGCAATACACATTTCACTTCAGAATAGAGAACCAGTTTCCTGGCCAACTTCTGAAATGAATTTGCTGTGTCTTAGTCTTGATCTCTGAAAACTGTAGCAGAGGATGCCTGGAGAAAAAGCTTCTTGCAAAAGCAAGAGCTTACCTCTTGGAAGGGCAACGGGCATCTGATCAGCTGTACCTGCCTTCTGCCAACATACATCTTGGCTTCACTATCCCAAACTCAGTCCCACACCTGAAGAAGCTGGAAAATCAAGATGGCATGCAAACATGGTGGAGTGGGTCAGTATTGGGTAGTAGTTCCTGCAGAATTCATACTGAGACCTGTTGGGAAAGGGTAAGAACATACAAAGAATAAGAAAAGTGCCAGGAAAGATTCTGTGGTCATTCTGGAATTTCCTTAGAGTCTAAAAGAAAATAGCCTTCAATTAAAGGCAGCTAGACTTGATACCTTCTTTATTATCTAAGGTTCTAGAGGTATGATCTCCAGCCTGGCCTTTGGTGTTCAGTAAATCTCCATATGAGTTAAGCAACAGCAGATTAAGCTGTGAAGCTATAAGTTGAACTTGGAATGTTTTAGGAGGGAGTGCTACAAAATTGTATTTTTGTAGAGGAAATGTGGTAAATGTCAATTATAACTTGTGTTTGCATGGCACCATCTGCAATGGTCAAAATGGCCAATGACCAGTAAAAAAGGTGTTCCTGTACAGAGACAGAATTCATACTACTTATTTGGATTGAAAATGAGGCATGGAAATTCACGTATTCTCACAGGTCGTTCATGAAACTTTGACACACAACTCTATCACTAAAATGCCTTACAACTTAAGTGTTAAATTTTTTTAGGTGTCTGTTTAACTCTCAAGAGGTAGAAGATGAAGGAAGAAGAATTCTTATAAAAGGCAGAAGATAAAAATACAGGCACTCTCTTCATTTAGTTTTATTACTTTATTAATATTCATTATTGCACTTTCCTATCAGTATGACAATCACTTTTTTTTGTTTGTGTGTTCATGTGTTTGCCAAGTCTGCCTAAGAGCTCCTGTCATGGATAAGGAAGCCGTAAGCTTGACAAAAAATTGGACATCTGTTAGAGGGAGTGGAGGCTGGAATTCATTGGGTAAGGAGTTTGGGGCTGAGCACAGAGGACAACTAGGGGTGTTTTTGCAGGGTTTAGGTCTCAATCATAAAAACTTCTACCAGAGAAAAATGTTGACCATTTACAGTTTGTATGTCATGTCCTTTGGGAGTATTGCAAATGTTCAAATGGCAGAACCAAATGAATTTGAAGGAAAGGGTATGTTTACTTTCTCAAGTCCATTTACATGTTGTTCAAAGAAGAAGGTATCAAGGTTGCATCAGGACCAGCTTACAGCATGGGAACTAGCCAACTTTCTGCCCAGCTTTGCAAGAATTCTTTATACCTCACTCACTAGCATGGCATTGGAGAGTCATTCCAAAATACATTAAGCAGCATGACTTCTTGCTTATTGCATGCTGTTTGTTCTCTCATCTTCTTCCCAAGGGAAGATGCTTGGGCAGTGAAGTGTCGTCTTTTGGTAGAGTTAGTTTTACTATAAATATGTATGATGCCTCAGTGTTTTTGCTGGAGAAGGTCAAATAAATGTGTCTTGTACTTTGAATGAAAGGTCAGGTGTGTAACTGTCCTTATATCCCAGGATATTTGTTTCACAATCCCAGACTGGTCTCCAAGAACATTCTGTCTCCTGGACAGACAACTTTTATGACAGCGTGTACCCCTACTGAGGTGGAGATAGGGAGCAAAGGGAATGGTCTGCAGGGACAGATGAGTGTAGTTGTCAACACTAAGCTGTAGATGCTTTTTGACCATTGTGGGAAACCCCGCTGTGATGAGAAGGACCAAATCCTTCTTTTGACTTCTTTGCGGGAAGAGATTGTAGACAGCTGAGGACAGGTCTGATGATACAGTCAAAATAAACAGCATGGCTGAGGGCTTTTTATTCTAGGTGAATTATTCTAAGTGCTGAAAAGCCTGGTGACCAAATACATCAGACTCTTGTAGTCCAGCCAGAAAGCAAGTGAAGCATGAATAACTGAGTAACGTGTCACTGTCTGCCAGCAAGGGATGGGGTCTTCTAGCCAATCAAAGCTCACAGAAAGCATTACTCATGGGTAATGCTATGTCCGAACTTAGCACAATCAAGGAATGCACAATCAAGGAATGCAAAAGGACTTCTAAATTATAGATTCAGTTGATCAATTACAGATGTGGATCAACTGACTCCAAAGTAGGCTGCATTTTGCACTCCTCAGAAAGGCTTTCCTCACATCATGATTCTTGCATGGGTTCTGTTTCACACAGCTGTTTTTCATCCTTGGGCTAACTTTGTCCAAGTACTGAGCCAACAAGACAGAAACAGCAGCATGGTTGTATGGAGTTGAGTAATAGACAGAGCAGTCTATCATCTACCTTTGTCTAGTACTTGACTTTATGTCACCTGATCAGTTTAGCCTGATGATAAAAAAGATCCAAGAGAGATTGTTCTTGAACTCTACATGTGTACAGTCCGATAGTATCTAGTAATTATTCATGACTGCAAGCCTGCAGAAAGGACTCAAAGCAACTTAGTATATTGTCCAGCACCCTTTCCTTTCAAAGGAAACAACTTATTTTCATGGCTGACCATCTCAAGTGCTGCGGGAGCATATGGGAGGGTGTCAATGTGCTAGTTCTCTGTAAGTAGTCATTTCTGTTGTCAGTGACATTTAGCCACTCAAACTAAATGGCTCTGTAGGTCAACGGCCAGGCCTGAGGTCAAGTAATTCTATTTCTTCCGTAGAGTAAGCGCTTGCTTGTTGGAACCCACAGGGGGCTGACACGTGGTCCACACCTGAGCTCTGTAAAGTCTGCCATTTCATTTTCTTCAATTAAATGATTATAATGAAGACTGAAGATTTAGTGACTGGAACAGTTATATACAATGAGCCTGTTAGGATTTTTTTTTCCAATTCTTTTTCAGCCATGAGAGTCCTTTACTTTCTTAGTTGCAGCACAGAACGAATTAGTGTTTGGTCAAAACAGATATTCTGTAGCATTGCTTTATATTTTGCACATCTTAATTGCAATGGAATAGGAAAAAATTATATCTGTTTACTAGTGGGTAGTTGCCTCTGCATAACTACTCAGGAATTTTTTGATGGGAAAATATAACTTGCATCAGTGATATTTCTTGACTGAGGAAACTGAGAATGGCAAATGTTCAATGTATACATTGTTGCAATTCTGCTCAAAGATTATTAAAGCAGTGCAAACAAAGCGAACAAATTATATATTCCAGAAATATTTCTTCTGCATGGTTTCAGGTGTCCATTTCCATTCATATCATTCAATATATCTACCTATACTAAGCAGAAGCAGTACCTGTTTCCTGTAAACGACTGACACCAGTGATACAGAATAAAGATAGAATTTCATATGCTTTAGGGAGACTACTACATTGCCTCACAGACCTATCGTTTTTCTTTGAGGGAATCAAGAAGCCTAAAGATAAGGGAGAAAAAGTTGACATAGTCTATGCAGATTCAAAAAAGACATTTGACAAAGACCAAAAAAAAAATACACTGACAAGAGCTAGCAGGAAAAGTCCTTGTGCCATTACAATTGCTCAAAAAACAGGAGACACTGGAGTAAAAGCCAACTGTCACAGACTACATGGAGAATCTCTAGAACCTATGCTCAGATCCCAAGTGTTCACCATATCCAAAATGACCACAAAAAAGGTGTGACTCAGAGAAATGGTGTACTGCTGATGCTGTAAGAATGAGGGTTGAAAATGAACCACAGAAGAGCCTCCGGACATTGAGTGACTAAGTGCGAAAATAGCAGAGGAAATTACGTTTATGTAAACAAATGTAAAATGATACATGAAAACACAATCCTAGCTTTGCATACAAATCTAATGATGGTCCCAAATCGGCTATTTCTGCTAGGGAGTAAGATTTTAAAGATATAATAGGTAGTTACATGAAAATATCAACACAAACATCAAATATCAATGTTGAATAATGATTTTTTTTTTAAAATGAAAGGAAATGCTATGAATTATTAGGAAGTTAATACTGAACAAGACAAAAAAATGTCATTATGCCACTGGGTAAAATCAGTTATGTGTATTATTAATACCAACAGCATGACTGAAAGGGCATATCAGAAATGAAAAGGTAGAGAGAAATCTAGCAAGGTTAATTTTGAACCACAGAGTGGCCTTCCTATAAAGAAGAGGTAGAATAGATTAGGATTACTAAACCTGGTGAGGAGACAGCTGGGAATATGGTAAGAGGTCTAGAAATCAAGTGTGGCATGAAGAAGGTGAATAGAGATTCTGTTCTAAAACATCTGGGAGACATCAAATGATGCTAGCAACAGAATACACTGTAGATACAAATGTGTATACCATTACAGCTTCTTTTTCATCAGAAGGACAGCTGCAAGCTCTTAAGTAATCTTAGAGAGATGAGCAGTTTTTACAGTACTTGAATCTACCAGCAACACTTCAATGTTTGCCACTGACTGAATATTCTTTATGTCTAAGTGAGTCACCTGAGAATCCACATTCTCCTACTTGGCTCCTTGCAGATACATACAACTTTGAACATTTTTGTGTTGGAAAAAGCATTTGAATAATAAGTAGGATGCCAAGTTGCTGAGGTCTACAAACTTAAATTCTCTTCCCTTCAAAAATGGGCTTGCATCAGGGAACCATCCCTGGCCTGTACTGTCCCTGAAACCATGGCCACATGTTGTTTGGGAGAGTGTTGACTGGTGAGGACAAAACCCACTAATAATGCCACAGAATAGATGACCATGGGAGAGAGCTCAGGCTCTGATGCTGTTTTCTTTACTAGTACAGTTGCAGACACTGATAGATGAAGAGGAAAACCAAGAATATGATGCATCTTTGCACAGTCCCGGGGGAGCCAGGGAAGGCTGTGGTGACCGATCACTTCTTTCTTGTGATTCATGGACCACTTGTTGTAGAGCCATTTAAAAAATACACAGTGCAGAGGTGTTTTCTATTCTTGTTTATGGAGCGCATATCTGCAAGTAACCCGGGACAAGGACTGTAGGGGCTTAATACGTATTTCTGTTTTAAATTTGTGCCATATAGACATCTATCGACAGCCAAAGAATGATTGCAGTGATTCTCTGTAACCATTGTACAGTCCAGAGCTGTGTGAATGATGTCACTGTGTTTGGAATAATTCCTAAATCACATGAAAAATACTCATGGGCTGTAGTAAGTGCAGCTGAACTTTGCCAGCTTTCATTTCAGACAGGCAGAATTATCTTTTCTTTTTCACAGGACTTACCACAGAATCATAGACATGTTGACTGGAAGGTATCTCTGGAGGTTTCTAACCCAGCTCCCCACTCAACACAACATGGTCAGCCAGGGCTTTAGCTATCTGAGCCTTGAAAATTGGAAGGAGGTTCCTCCATCTCCCTGGACTCACTCTCTATTTATTAGTCTAATAAAGAATTTTCTCCTAACATCCATCCTGAACATCCCAGGCCACAGTCTGTGGTTATCACACCTTGTTATTTGATGATTAGATGAGGATAATGACTTCCCATAACCTGCTGCCCATGCTCTTCCCAGTGTAGCCCACTATGCAGTATGCCTTACTGTCCACCAGAACACAATCTTGGCTCAGACGTGACTCCTATTTGTCCCCTGTAACACCCAGGTCTTTTCCACCAGGGCTGCTACTCAGCCTGTAAGTAAGTATCCCTCTGCTGAGAGACGAGCGTGTCTTTGCGTCCATAGAAATGGACGACAGGTTGATTTTTCCACCACATATTCAAACACTGAATGGGATTCAGCCCTTTTGTGACAGTTAATGACAAAGTTCAGATGCAAGGAATGTGAATTAACCAATGGGTCAGCAATTATGATTTCATTTAGATAGGACATGCATCAGGAACCCAAACTGTGGTGACTACTGTAGACCTGATCTTTCTGTCCTTACTTTCAACTGACGACTGCACGGAAAATGGCTCAGAACAAGGAGTATAATTCTGGTTTTTTTAACATCCTGTGCAAAAAAAATGTGGCTTTCTGACAATAAGGTTCCTAACAAGTTGAATATATTCATCCAGCTCTACTACCACCTTTTTAAACGGAGAATGAATTTACCACATAAGATGTGTGAAGTGGGGTATTCTCCAGCACTTAAGCATTGTACAAATTGCCAGTCTCATGACAAGATAACAGAGAGCTGTTCACTGCCATTACAATCTGTTCTTTACCTGATTCAGAATGATGAAAGCCTCCCATTGAGATTGTGAGTATATTTGGTTATACTGGATGAGGCCATGACTATATAATCACTTCGATAGTTGATTTCAGTAAATACCAAGTAGCACATATGTCGAAAGCTACGCATGCTCTTGCAGACCAGCTGAAGACCAGCATATTATTTTCAGCAGGGAAGAAAACAGAAGAACTTAAATCTACAATCCATTCCCTAGGAACTGGAAACTTTTATGAAGAAAAAATTGTACACAGAAGATCAGCAACATACTGAAGCCAGCAAAAAAATTGAATACATCCCTATAATTCAGAAGCCAAGTTTACCAACTATAAATCTGCAGTGAAATGCCTGGAAAACCACACAGCAGATTTTGAGCCTTGACAGTGCTTTTCCCCCCTTCTGATGTTTCAGCATCAGCAAGCACAGGGCACTGCTCAGATGCTCTGAGCAAAAAATGGTGCCCCTCCCCTGTCATTTGTCTAGACAGCATGTGTTTCTCTCACACTTCTCCCCATCACTATAGATGTGTCTGTATCATGCCCTTATTGTTCTTTTTTAATTGTGGAACAAACTCAAGCTCTGTATTCTCCCCTTCTATTTAGTTACAAAACAACCAGAAGCAGAAATCATGACAACTGAGGCCAAAACTGTCCACGCTTTTGCTGGATAACCAGGCAGTCTCTTGCCCTGTCCTACTGGATGGAAAGCTCTCCTGGCGAATTGAGGTTTTCAGAGTCTGACTGAACTGTGCATACAGGCTGAAAGGAGGGGACGCACTGTGCTCCCTCCAATGCCATTACCTGGTACCATCGCACCAGTAGGCCTCGGCCGTCCTTGTCAGGAAAGCTGAAATTTCTTCTTTTCCACTCAGTTCAGTTCTATTTCTTTTCTACATTTCATAGCCCACTTTGTTTCAATGCAACCAGCAATGATTAAATCAGAGTTCTTCCTACAGTCCCTAAGAGGGCCAGCCTTGAAGCTAACCTTCTTGTCACCCCACTCAAAACCATTTTTCTCAGATGAGGCAAACCCCATACAGCATTGCCTGCTCCTACTTTACCCTCTGACACACCAAAGCCCATCTCTCAGGCATATATAGCAGAGAACCACAACATTGTTCCTATTCCATGATCTCCCACGGCATGCAAAGTCTTCGTCCTACCAACCAGCCGCAATATGGCTTGTAGAGCAGGACTGCGTTGGCAGCACTGCTCTTGCCACCAGTGGGGGACCATTAACAGGACCTCTCGTGTGGAGCTTGCTTCCACTTGCAGCCTATAGCACTACTGGCAACACATTAGTGCATAAATCAGCTCAGTGCCACCTTCCACACTGAAATGAAGGAGAACCTTCCTCTGCCAAATCCTTGATATTTTGCTTCTGATTCCTTTAAAATCTGGTGTTACTGTAAGACATATATGATAATTCAGTGCTACAGATTGTATTGCTACAGGTGGTAGAATAAGAGTTTTCCATTTAGATTATGTTTCACTGTGAATTTTGCACTGAAATCACATTCTTTAGTCATTCACACTTTTCTATACCAACAGAGGGAAGGGCTGTGGAAAGTAAAAGAAATGGAGAAGTGCTTAAAAGACAGGTATTTTCTGATGATGGCATTCCATCTTCCCAAAATACTCTACTTCTTAGACAGGTTTTTGCAAGTCAAGTGGTAGAAAAGATCAGACATCAAGGACCTTCAGTTCTTGCAAATCTTTCAGTTTTACAGTCAGGCTACACTCATACGAAGTTCTTCTCAAGACAGTGCTGAAAGTATGTTACACTCGTTCATATTCCCCTGATTCTGCACTGACATTTATAAGGTCCAAAGACTTTCATAAACTGATGAATTTGCCTGGGAACAGTTGTATCTTAAAGCTGAAGGATAAACACTAAATTTGAAAAACAAGCTGAATTTTAACAGAACTACGTAAGACCAATGCCTTTTTATAAGGCCTAAGAAGCACTAGCATACCAATTTTCCTGCTACGCTCTTCTCGGAGCATCTCTGCCTTACATTGCCATTAGCTAATCCAGATACTATACTCATTTTAATGATTAAGTTAAAAGGAATCACTCGGGTATATCATAGTGAGTCATAATTTCTAATATCTTGACCACACTTAAAGAGATAAAAATGCACTTTTCCTACCATACCACCATGGATGAACGCTACTATCTGGTTTGAATGGGACTAGTTTAAAGCAACAGAATTAACTGTTTTACAAATTGTCTTTGATATTGCTTTAGGACAACCGACTTTGATTTTACAAAGGAGAAAGATGAAGATAGGCTTTTCAGTTAGGATAGTAGAATCCAGATGCAAGCAGTTGCATTACCCTGAGCACCATCTTAGCCATGTCACTTTTATTAGAGCACAAAGGAAAATGTTATCATTGGAAAAAATGATAACATCCCTCTGGAGGACTGATAGCCACAAAAACAAATAGTCCCATTCCAAGTTCAGTTTCTTCTCCTGAACCTTCTTAAAGAGAAAAAAAAATTCTGAGTTTCCAGAATATAATTTTGTATCTTTTTTCCTCGGGGTTTTTTGGGTTGTGTGGGGTTTTTTTTAAGAGCAAGATAGTGCTCTTATTTTGTTTTGGACTCTTGCCAACTGACTCTTCCAGTTTTTCTACCATTTGCTCTGCTAATTCAACAGTACCCAGTAGGTGGCCTCAGTGTATAATGTATTTCTTTACTCTTTTTTGATTAATTCTGCCTTGCATTTTTCATTGTAACGATTTTACTTTAGTTGGAATCTCCTGCTTTTGATTACTTATTTTCAACATTTCAGCATCGGCTATTTGTGAGGTACTAATCCCTTCAAATATTACTTGTCTGTTGGTGAAAAAAATCATTTGATTTCTAGAGTGCAACTAATGATTTGGAAAAAGAATAAACAAGATCCACACAGTTCTGCTCTAGTTTAGAGATACCACCCATATATTTCTTGATTCCCCCTTTACCTATCACTTTACATTCCTCAGGGCTTAGAGTAACATTTTCTTTAGAGAACATGACATATTATCCAGGTCCAGATAGGCATGCTCGTATGGGCTGACAAATGTGGCAGGTCCCTGGAGTCTTCTGCTCTGGATCTTTTGAAGAGCTATCACTGACTCTTGTTCTCCCACATCTCCATCTTCAGAACTCAATTAACTTTTGGGATACACTTATAAACAAGGGTGTTAACTATATTCGTCAACCTGTGGGAATGCCCTTTCAGATAAAGAGAGGGAGATTCTTTTGATATGAAAACTGTGAAATGCACTCTTAACTGATTGAAGATCTTAATTATCCTATTTCTTGTTCTTGTGGGAAATGTTCCCTAGTTTCTAGGTAAGCAAGACTACCTACAGCTGGGATCACTGGCACTACGTATTTGCAGCTTTTTATGTTTTCAAATACCAGAATGAATTAAAAGCAAGTATTTAAGACATGTTCAAAGTCATATATCTACCCATTATCACAAAACAGGAAATTCTGAGCTCCACCAGCTAGTGGAGTAACTTCTATAATATTTTGTCTTGATGAGACTCCATATTCATTCTACCTTGTCAATGTCATGCCGTAAATCCTGTAACACAAGATCCATTGTCATTTTCACTGTGACCTTCTATACTGAAAGTAATGCCTGTGTATTTGTGAAACACATTTGCTGGTGAAGTGTATTTGATATAATGGATGTCCCCAAACTTCGTGACCCTATCTTTTTGTAGATTATTGATACATAAACTCAGGCTTTGGCTATCACCAGTAAGCTAGTAAGACAGACAGTCTTATAGTTTCCCTACCACAATGAAACCTGAAACCAGTTTGGCTAGGATCAAGGAAATATGAAGCCTCCAAATATTTCTGGAATTGCATTGCTATAAACTTCTTCAAAAAGGCAGATTGAAACGTCCTATAATAGATGTGACTGTTTGCATCAAGGAGCAGATATTTTTAGATTAATGTTAAAAAGGGCTTCCTAAGGAGAAGTTGGTGTCTGGTCCTATCATACTCTAACACCACTCTCAGCTAAGCTTGGGATCTTCATTGCCCAACAATGTGGCTTCAGTACTGTCTTCACTTCAGGCTTCGTTTACATGGGGATGCTAAGGAAAGCATCTAGTGAAGACAAAATGACTAGTGGATGTACACAAGTGAGGCTTTATTACATTTTCATTCAGAAGAAACGCAGTTTTATCTCATAGTAGGCTAAGATAAAGTGACCTAAGTTACAGTGAAAGAGAGCATCCACATAGAAGTTTAGTGCAACTTAGCATATGTGCATCAGTTTATTTCATTTTAACATTCCTGAGTGTCCCAATGCAGGCAAGTCCTAAGAAAACAACATTAGCGAAATGAAAACTTGGATTTGCATTTGTCCCCTCCACAGCTTGCTCTGCTTCCTTGGAGACAGACTGTTCTGTCAGAATCTAGTAATCTCATCTTCAAAGAAACAAAAACATTCTTGGTGAAAGAGTCTGCAAAGCTATTTTGGCCCTAAACGTAATCTTGCGCCCTTCATTGAAATCCCACTTCATCACAAAAGGAAAGAGAACTGTTTTCTGTCACCCTTGTTTTCTTCTCACCTCTTTCTCTGAATGGTAATCAGAGCTCCTAAATTCTAAATTGTTCCATGGGCAGCACAACTAATGGGTCCCGCACAATGCCCTACCGTCTCCCCAGCAGCACTATCATAGCACCCTTGTCCCCACTCCTACATCCCTTCTGCTCCTCAGTGCAACTCTTCCAACCCTTCCTCACCAAGACAGAACCATGCAATACCTTCAGTCCACCTTTGCAAGCCTAGCTCGGGCTACTTGATTTACCCCCTTGTTATCTCCTTTCCATAGCACAGTCCCCTCTCCATAGCTCCTGCCGGTTTAGCCAGGGACTGACAGCACCCTCTGCAGATAGCACTGGAGGACTGGCCAAACGTTGGTTGCCTCTTGGAGCAGGCAGTGACTCAATTCTTCCTGCATTTCCCTCAGTTTAACTAGCTCTCTTCTCTCCTACAACTCTTCACAAAAAGTATGGAAATGTAACTTCTATGTCCTTCTGCCAAATATGCCTGACTGGATTACCAGCAGGGCAGCCAAAACACATCTGGTTAGCAATGTGTTGTCGTGGTCAGAAACCAGGCCTGTGAGATGAGAGCTCTGGGGTCCTACCCAAACTGAGAACCAGCTTTCCCTGTGCTCCCCATGAAGGGACTTCACCTCACTTCTCATTTCTTTGCCTATGTAACAGAAATGTGAAATAACTTATCAAAACTAATGTTCAGAAAGGTGTTGGGAGTTTAAGACACTGACTGTATATAGTGAGACTGCTGTTCTTTAGCACTGAGGAAAGAAGAAAGTAGGTCTTCTAACCCTCAAGAACATATTGAAATGAAGAAATTAAAACTACATTCAAGTACCTGAGGATATTTGTATTTTGGGGGTATATTCTGAATACTGAACATAATTTAGAAGGAGATCCAACTATTTTTAAAGAGGAAAGAAGTGACACACAGAAGTTATTTGCATGTTAGCTGGAGAGACACTGAAGGAAATGCAGATTTAACTCTCAGGCTGGGAAGGACAAAACTACAGCACATTCCAGTTTCATGAGATTTAAATAAGCTTCTTCTTCGCCACAGAGTAGACAGTGCTCTCACAAGCCATCGCAAATCTCACCTCTGTTCCTTCCAGAAGCTGCTGCCAGAAAATCTTGACCTCTTATTTCTTACTTTCCTGGAGCACTTTATATTCATATGACTATACATGGTTTGGATGACTATAGTGACCACAAGGTCTTTCTTAAGACACCTCTGCTGGGCATAAATTACTGAGGAGTCACTGGCCTGGGCCCATCTTCCACCCAACGAACTCATCTATCCTGGTCAATGCAGTGATTTAACTACTGCAATGCATTCTCCATTTCTTTGATCAAATCTTGGTACAAATGCAATAGGCTGAACACGAGAAGAGTCTCATCCTTTCCTTTTCAAAGAAAAACAATCAAGCTAATTGCCCCTTTATAAAGAGGCGTATCCAGCTGAAGCACATTGGGTACCTCAGGTAACCCATAACTATTGAACCCCAAACCAAACTGATGTCTGTGGCATGTCCAGCAATAGAAAAAGTGAAATGGAAATCACCAGCCTTTACACACAGCTTTGCCACTTGCAGCAGTTCTATGGGAATTAAAGATGGTGAGCTAGGAATGCTGCCTGGCATACAGACAACGTATTTGGGGGAAAGGTGCGCAAGTAAGTGGAAAGGAGAGGGATGTCTCCAACACAGTCAGGATTTGGCATGGACCAAATTTTTTCTTTCTCTCACTGGCCCGAACATATTTTAGCTATTTCAAAGCATGACCACTACCCCTGTTTTGCTATAGCAAAGGGTACTGGCAGAGGAAGGATCAGAGCAGAATCACACACCAGCCAGGCACTGTGTTCAGTGTCACTCAAACGTCTGAAATCAGGCAATGGTGTTAAGATAATGGAGTTAAGATACACATAAGTTAATGGAGTTAAGATACACACCAAAACACCATAGCTCTGCTCAATTTTGAGCAATTGTAGTTTAATTCCCATAAATATATTTTGCCTGTAAAGATTATACATATTGTTCTAGAATTGAGGCTCTGACACTGATTCTATCTCATTGCTAAATCTAAGCAGATATTTACATAAGACATATTAAACCAAAGTGTCCCCAACAGCTGTGCACTCACCTTTTTAGTCTGGTACCCAGAATTAACCCTGTTAAATTTTACAGCCATTTATTGATTCTCAGCCACATAACTCTTACAGAAAGCTACACTTTCACAGGTCTACCACAGACCCAACATCTCCCTCTTCTCTGTACATCAGCAGCTCTTACAAGACCACCGGAGTCGACCACAGACACATGGTATAAAACTTGTCTTCAGCCATTCTGGATCCTTTAGGGAATCTCTCTTGTCTTCTTTTGATTATATAAATGGGGTGGATCACCTCATGTGCCAATAACAGTGCTCTCAAGCTGCTCCAGCTACCCCTCAATCCAGCATCATCTAAAGCCAGGGATGCAGCTGGATACCAGCAGACAACTCCAAGATTATCGCCAGTTCCAGAAGGCAGAGCTAAGGTTGCATTATCATGTGCCTTGATTCCTCACTCCAGTTTTCCGAGATCAGAGTGTTACTGAACTGTGCACCCTGAAAGAACATGAGACATTGCAGAGCAGTTCTGACAATGTGTTAACACGTATTTCTGCAGTGAAATGGGCAGGATTATTGAGATAATGACCAAGCTTTTTAAATCACACGCTCACCCACTTCCCCCTCGCCTTTCCCCATGCAATCCTCTCTTCCCTTGTGCGACCATCCCATTCAGAAAAATTGAGACAGTTTCTCATGTGTCTTTAATGCACCACTGGCCCTGTTTCTCTGGTTTAAGAGCTGATGCATGGTGTTCTCATTTGCTGTAAACTTAGTCATAAGCCTAATAAGCTTGTATTTTACCTTTGCAAACTATTCTGTAGAGTATGAAATATGTACATTTCTTCCATAAAGAGAAATATGATTGCATTTGGCAATAAATTTGAAATTAACATCCTGCAAAGACTGTAGCCACTTCCAGTTTTGACCTGCAACTGTGCTTCTAATTGTGGCAAAATAGACAGAGAAGCATGATCAGACACGGAGAAATGGGAGAAGTTTTAATGGAAACCTTTATTATTCAGTTCATGAAACTGTAATGTGCTTGTGCTCAGGACTTGTAAGAGGGTGTCTAATTTTCACAAGAAACACCTAGTACTGTGCTCTTGTGTTTATTGAAAAAATGAAAGTTGCATTTTGACAGTCAGTAAACAAAGAACACGACATAAGAAGTTCAAGTATCACAATAACATGGAGTGTAGTACATGTATGACTATGTGGATAACAAAAAAGGAAAATAAATGTAAAAGAAAAGAAATACATGTCTAAATTAAAAAAATAACAACTTCAAGCACCAAGAAAAAGATAGCCCATAAGGGAAGAAAATCTTCCCTTCCCAGCACACCTAAGTCCCGGAGAAGGTGTGCAACCCCAGTAGATGTGAACACAAGCTTAGGACTAGGGGAACATTGCCTTGGGAAAGAACCCTTCTTTTCTCCTTCTACCAACAGTATAAACTTATTTTACAGGTGTATCTGTACGAAGTGCTTGGATACATTTTATTACTAAACTACATTGACCTATATGAGGTAAATAGAGCCATCTGCTGCTGATACAAAGTTATCTTATCCTGTATGAGGCATCAAATATATACTGTTTCAAATCTAAGCAGGCATTTTGACTACTGCTCATAGCTGAGCTTCAGTTCATATTTTACTTCTGAGCCTTCTCATCTCTGATGTCTCCCATTCATCTCCAGTTCTGTCAGGCCTTGAGAGATGGTCACGAGCAACCGGAACTGTAGTGAGGTTAGGTAAGGCCGAACACAGCATGGTGACAATCTTGCCTGCTCCATTTTACGAGCCCAGGACCTCCTTATTACATTTGTCCCATTTTTCTTGGTAATAAATCAGATTAACGTGTCATTTTACTATGTATTAAATATCTTTGTGTGTACAGTATGAACACGGTGATGTAGGATAAATAACTGGCAGATGAAGAAACACAGGTCTGTTTCTCTAAATTAAAAAAAAAAAACAAAAACAAAAAAAAAACCAAACCAACAAACAAAGCAAGCAAGCCACTGGGTGAATTGTTCTTGAGCACTTCTCCTCCTACTCACATTTCATTCATGTTTCATTACATGCAGAAACAGTCACATGGAAGTTAGATACAACAGAAACAGAACTGGTGAAGAGGTGGACAACAAACATTAGTAAATTGTGGAGACAGAACTAAACATCTGAATATTCAGCAAGATGTAGGAAGACTAGCGAAGTCAGCCATTATTTGTATGGGTTTGGAAAGAATTCTGCCCATGGCCAAGGTACTCTAATAATTTCTTGTTAGAGGAGCTCTGCACTTTAGTAAGTTACATTGGGTAACCTACTTAATGGTTGGCATTGAAACCAGCACCCTCCAAGTGCCAAGGAAAAGAAGTCAAGAAGGACTGGTGCCAGTAAAATGTTGCTGCTACCCCTCTTCCTCACTAGCTCCTGTTCAGGCCCATGCAGCAGAAGGCTCTTACACTGCAGGCCTGACCTGCATAAGTCAGGCTGGCAAACACTCGTTCCTGTATGCTTTATTATCCCAGCTTTGACTACTGTTGTTTCCCCACCTCGCAGAGGCTTCTCTGAGGGGGCAGCAGGCATGTACATCAGAGGTCCTCCTGTTCCTCTTTTCCAGACTTAA
Source organism: Sula dactylatra (assembly GCA_013389905.1). Lineage (NCBI taxonomy): Eukaryota > Metazoa > Chordata > Aves > Suliformes > Sulidae > Sula > Sula dactylatra. The sequence continues at coordinate 58,120 of WEKW01030447.1, read as the reverse complement.
CGGAAGGACTAAAGAAAGACGCGGATCCTGTGGGTCATTAACAATGCATTCTCTGTTCCTATACCCCTGATGCTTAAGAGGTTCTCTGGCTTTGCTGTATTGGGAACTGATCTGCCACCAGCCTTTCATAGTCTCCTACACATTTCATTGTCCTGATTGTTGTGGTTTAGCCCCAGCCAGGAACCAAGCACCACACAGCCGCTCACTCACTCCCCCATGCTGGGATGGAGGAGAGAATCAGAAGAGTAAAAGCGAGAAAAATCTTGGGTTGAGATAAAGACAGTTTAATAGATAAAGCAAAAGCCGTGCGCACAAGCAAAGCAAAACAAGGGATTCATTCACTACTTCCCCTGGGGAGGCAGGTGTTCAGCCACCTCCAGGGAAGCAGGGCTCCATGATGTGTAACGGTGACTTGGGAAGACAAACGCCATCACTCCGAATGTGTCCCCCTTCCTTCTTCTTTCCCCAGCTTTATATGCTGAGCATGATGTCATATGGTATGGAATATCCCTTTGGTCAGTTGGGGTCAGCTGTCCCAGCTGCGTCCCCTCCCAGCTCCTTGTGCACCCAGCAGGGCGTGGGGAGCTGAAAGTCCTTGACTAGTGTAAGCACTACTTAGCAACAACTAAAACATCTCCGCATTATCAACACTGTTTTCAGCACAAATCCAAAACATAGCCCCATATTAGCCACTGAGAAGAAAATTAACTCTATCCCAGCCGAAACCAGGACACTGATATCCAAGTGTCCAGGCAACTTCCTCTGTGGAAAGTCTTTCCTTAGATTTAGAAAAAACATTTCGGGGCCCGCGTTACTGTATGAGATGCCTATCGCTTCATCAGGTGTCATTGCTCATCTGCCACCAGTGCCGCACGGGAGGCCATCCGCCCTCAGGTGCGTGACCCAGCGTCCCGCCGAGAGCGCACCGCCCGGGCAGCCCGCCCGCTCGGCCGCAGCCGGCAGGTGCCATTTTGTGGCACAAGAGGCCCGAACACCTCACGCAGCCTCCGCAGAGGC
>WEKW01030447.1:46699-56934 GCA_013389905.1 Sula dactylatra | reverse complement strand
CGCCGGGAGAGCCGTTACGGGGCGGGCTCCGAGGGCCGCCCGTGAGGGGAGCGGGCGGGAAGCGCCGCCGCCGCTGTCTGTCGGTGCCTCAGGGCGGGGGCCGTCTGCCCCAACGGGTGCCGGTGGGCACCTGCAGTAAAACTGGGCTGCTGGCACATAACGTAAATGTTCGTTGCGTAAGGGATTACGTGGGGGCTGAGAGGGGCCGGTGGGCGACAGCCGGAGGCGACGGGTTCAGCCCCGTTCCTCCGCCTGCTGGCACCGTAGGAAGGAAGGGGATTGGGGTTGGGGTTTTTTTTTTGTTGTTGTTGCAGGTGCAAATCTGAAGGGGAAAGCCCAACAGCCTAAAAAAAAGCAAGTCCGCTTAACTCGGTCCCCGTTCCTACTGGGACCAGTAACTAGCGCCAGTCAGTACAGAGGAGGTTTTCCGCTGGCTCCCAGGTGGTTGTGTGGGGGAAGCAGCTCCTTCCTTTTGAGGGCTGTGGCACTTGAGAGATCGATTTTTAAAATCGTCTGTTAAATTCACGATGTCTATAGTCGCTTCACAGACATCCTGGAGGGGAACGGCTGTTAAGAGGATTGCCGTGCCAGTGGGTTGTGACTGCGTTTATGGGCATTTGTTCCAAATACAAAGCTCAGGCCCTGGGAGGTAGCGACTAAGGCTGTGCACTGCTCCGCAGGGACTTGCAGCAGACCCTTGCCCACTTCTGACGTGACCTGAGATTAGCAGATACATCACACGTCCTTTTGTTTCTCATGGCTTTTCAGTCTTTTCTAGGAAAGACCGGGAACACGAGTTTGGTAGCTGGACCATCTCTTTGGCAATACCTTCCTGACCACTGTTTTCTCACTCAGTGTTATGCCAAATACAAAAAGGCAGTCTATCGAATCACTGTAAACAAGCGAAACAAAACTGTACCCACGAGGATTTGGGAGTGCAAATAAACAAATGAGGATAACATGAAAATAAGAACTGAATCTTCACGGCTGAGGTTTGGTTTTGGTTGCTTCTAGCTGAAAACCTTTGGGACAGCGCTGCACACTGTGGATTTTCTTTGCTCAGAAAGTTAGTAGATCACTCTTTAAGTCTGGGTGACCTGTCAAAAAAAAAAAAAAAAGAAAAAAAAAAAGGATGGAGGTCTTTGTTGAACATGATGGGAAGCTTTTTCCTACCTTCCTTGCTGATCATCCCTTCTTAATATATTTTTCCAACTCAGTTTGCAGATGCCTGGAAATTTTCCAGTGGAGGTGTATGTCCCCATATGGCAACTTTGAGCACAGTGAGAAGGGGGTTACTTTTTTAGTTACCTTTGTCATTACTACGTTACACATGATCCACAGATGACACAATCCATGGATCACAGTTTAAAATGCAACAGATAGGCTAATCCACATTGTTTTCCAATTCAGTGGTACCTTCAATAATTAATCACTTCCCCTGATTGCACAGTAGAAATATTATGTGCCTATACTCCTGTGCCTACGAAGGCAGGTAAGTCAGATAAAACCATGAGACATTAACTGTACATGAGTGACATACTAATATGGACAAACTGAAAACATGCACTTTACATAAAAAAGGTCTTTTCTGGGGGACATTAACAGGGATTACTCAGCTCAAAAGGCAGAAAAGCAACATATCCACAGTTATTCAGAAGCTGCTGTAATGTGCGAGCACATCAACTGCATTTGCTCCATTTATCCATCGGGACCATAAACACAAAACTATTTTCTGTGGCTTCAGAAGTCCCTGAACTGAATGTGCCTGTACGCACTGGGGAAATAGCACTTGTGTGCTTTCCCTGTTCTCACACTGTTTTCCTAAGTACATACTGCTGGTTACCTGAGAAGTAAAATACTAGGTTAAATAGATGTTTTGTCTAACACAGTATGGCTGTTCTTCTGTAAAGAACTATTTTACAGCCAGTACTGCATGGGTACATGAATCAGTCGTGTCGGATCAGCTATGTAATTTAGCTTTCTGAAATGAAACGCTTCTTTCTTTAAACTGCTGCTCTGAACAATAAGAACATTCTCCACAATCACTTTATAAAGTGCCCAGTACTCATACATAACTTAGCTGACTGCTGAATCTCTGAAAACCAGCTTCTGGCAGGCAATTACTAGAAACACTGGTTACTAAGTATGTTTTCATGGGTATGTATTTCTTTTATAAACAACCTACATAAAAGGGTTACAATTTGCGGCAGGGAAACCAGTCTGATTTCCAGGTGCTGAGGGAAAGGGCAATTTCTTCCATTTATAACTTGAGGATGACATTCACCTGTTATCACCTACTGATGTATCGTGAGAAACTAAGAAAGTGAATAATCATTCACTTCACCCACGCCGTTAGAGATTTTATATTCCTCTGTCAGACCCCTCCCTGCTCAACTCTTTTCCAAGCTGTTGAAAAGTCCCTTAAGCAAAAGCTACTGCATACTGTGACCAGCCTTATCACTCCTCTGCATACCTTTCAGGTTCTACTAGATCCTAGATGGAAGATGCAGGGGAATTAGTCTTCAATCAGCAATGAAGCTGTGGGCACACTATGGATTACAACATGGCATGATTATTGCTTCCTGTTTTCTTATCCATTTCTTCTCTGAAAAAGTATTACTTCATTTCATGTTACTCTGACATTCTTCCCAGTGCTCCTGGAGCTCTTTCCCTAATTCAGAGACAATCGTTTGGGGTTTAAAAAGCAAACAATTGTCAGCCTGACAGATTTTGAAACAACATCCAGTCTAAAACCAGGTTCAGTGGTCATGTTTTGTCCAGGTGTAATTTTCAGGGAATGGGAAAGAGGCTAAGGAAAATAACATTAGTGAAACTATCCTTCAACTACAGGAAGTTAAATGGGCAACAGTGAAGCTTTTTAAAAATGGTTTTGTTTGGCTTTGAGCTATGGAATTAACACATTATAGATTTCAAGTCTAGTACAGAAAAATATTTCAGAAATTAAATGAGCACTGTGAAATACAGACATTTTAGAAAATATAAGGAACCTACTACATATTCAGATAAATGAGAAATGCCACAGTGAGTGCTCAGATCATGTCCTGCATTCACAAGTAACCAAAAGAAAAGGGGAAAAAAATTCTGCCTCTGTAATATTGAGCTGATTTCATAGGAAGAGGATCTTATGAAATGGAAACTTGGGTGAGGTTTCACACTTAGCTATGTGATATCTGAAAAAAAAAATACATCACAAAAGTCAAAATCTCCTGTGGCTACTCAAAGTCAGCTGTGGAAAAAAAGTTTTAACTGAGCACTGTTTTTCTAGGTTTTCTAGTATAAAATCCAATGAAAGATGAAGGGCTACAAAAGCAGTGATAAGCCTTTTCCTTAGGGATAGCTGAGAGTACTGTCCTCCTGGACAGGCTTCCTTTCTTCACAAACTTCGTTGGTGTAGATGTATTTTAGAAAGTAAGTTTTTTTATCATACCACTTCGTGTTGCTGTGGTATCACATGCATCAGCCCTTTGTCACCTAACAACTTGATGCTCAGTTTCATGCATCAAAAGCCAGGTATAGGCGTTAAAGCCAGAGCTGAAGTGTGACAGCAGTGAATTTTTTGAAATATGAATCTTATACATAATGCACAAAGTTACAACATTTTATTGTAGGAAAAAATGTATTAACAAATGCAGTGGATGCATTTCAAACAAACGTAGGCAAACTGATGTAACAAAATCATCAAAGTGTAAATATAGTAATTAATATACACCAAAATGTAGTACAACTCACAAAAGGGTTGGGAAATGTGTCTGAAAGAGCTGGGCGAGATTTTTTCTACCTGCTTTTGTATTTGAAATGTCTTTTTCCTTATACTCTCTAACTTTCTAATCCACGGAGTACTCATAGGTCAATAGGCTCGTTAGTACTCCAGACCTCAAAGTCCTGAATACAAATCATCTCCCTGGTTTAGATCAGGATTTTACTTCACAAAACCAGTTGCTTGCACTGCATGTAGTATCATGTGTACGATGCAGCAGAAGCGCGTACCACCAAGGCACATCCAGAACCACCTGGTGGAAATCAGGCCTGTACACCCTTATCTTCTTTTGGCGAGCTGTTCAACTTAAATAGACTATGAAGTGAACCATAGAAATCCAAATCTGTAGAGGTGGGAGAGTGACATTTAAGTTTGAACCAAACCTGGCAAAGCAAAGGGGGTTTAATCTCTGGTTCCTCAGATACCAGCTGGGTCACCCAGAAAGTAGCAGATTTGGAGCTTTTCTGAAGTAACCGGGGGAACGCAATGAACCCTTGCCCCAGCCAGTACACTCCTGTAAATACTTCATGATCACTGTTCATGAGATTATATGTTCTCTGACAAACTGGTTTCACTGAAATTTTTATGTGTGGATTTCCTGTGCAGCTGACGACCTTAATAATTTAGAAATTATAAAGAAAAAGGCAAGTTAAAATCCAAAAGCACCAGTGCTGGGATTCTGAAAATAGCAGAGACTCACAGAATCACAGAATGGTAGGGGTTGGAAAGGACCTCTGGAGATCATCTTGCCCAACCCCCCTGCTTGAGCAGGGACACCTGGAGCAGGGGGCACAGGACCGTGTCCAGGCGGGTTTTGAATATTTCCAGAGAAGGAGACTCCACAACCTCTCTGGGCAGCCTGTTCCACTGCTCTGTCACCCTCACAGGAAAGAAGCTTTTTCTCACATTTAGGTGGAACTTCCTGTCTTCCAACTTGTGCCCGTTGCCTCTTGTGCTGTCGTTGGGCACCACTGAAAAGAGTCTGGCCCCATCCTCTTGACACCCACCCTTTAGATATTTATAAGCACTGATAAGATCCCCCCTCAGTCTTCTCTTCTCCAGGCTGAACAAAGCCAGGTCTCTCAGCCTTTCCTAAGAGAGATGCTCCAGTCCCCTGATCATCTTGGTAGCTCTCCGCCGGACTCTCTCCAGTAGTTCCCCGTCTTTCTTGAACTGAGGAGCCCAGAGCCTCAACCTGCTGGCCACACTCCTTTTAATGCACCTGTCGTGTCCCAGCCTCAGAGGAAGGAGAGCGACTGAGGTTCTAATGATCCCCGCGGACTGAATTAAGGTGAAACGACACCAAACGATCAATCAAACATTTTATTTTTATTCTGACACAGAAAGTAACTTAAACTTGGAAAGGCAATTCGAACTTGAAAACATGGGAAAGCGTTAGCGGTGTGGATTCTTATTAAGAATATTCATAAAAGAAGAAGAGAAAAGAAAGGGGGGAGGGGGGGAGAGAGAGAGACGTCACCGGTCCGGGTTCCAGTGTTGGTCTGGCCAACAAGGGGGGGTGTCTGGTCGGTAGGAGTGCTCGTCCAAAAAAAAAAGGGAAGCAGAATAAGAAGAAAAGGGTCCCCAAATGGCACTTGCCTTCCCCTTTTATATCCATCAGTCACTATAGACTTCCCCCTGGATATTTTTTGCATCTTGTGTGTGTTTGAGACATTCCTTATCAAGTATTGTCTCCTGCCAATTGGTTATCTATCCTCGCTTGCTATGTAAATTAGCATGCATGCTCCTTACAGGAGTGGGGGGGCAAGTCTGAAGCAAGTCTTTTCAGCCCTGAATTGGGTTGGTGGTCGCGATCTCCCCATGCCGTCTTTACCTTTCACCCAGTTACTGTGGTTTTGGCACTTCATCACCCTACTGAGGCAGGAGGTTCCCCTTATCAGTGTCTCTGTTCTTCAAGGATGTAGTCTGAAACAAATACTTCAGCTTTTTTCTTCTGACTGATAAACTGGCCTTCGTGTTAGACTGCTTGTTCTTCCAGTTGAACTCCTACAGCACCCCAGGATACCCTTGGCTGCCTTGGCCACAAGGGCACGTTGCTGGCTCATGGTCAACTTGCTGTCCACCAGCACTCCCTGGTCCTTCTCAGCAGAGCTGCTTTCCAGCAGGTCAGCCCCCAACCTGTACTGGTGCATGGGGTTGTTCCTCCCCAGCCACGGGACCTTAGACTTGCTTTTGTTGAATTTCCTGTGGTTCCCCTCAGCCCAGCTCTCCAGCCTGTCCAGGTCTCGTTGAAGGGCAGCACAGCCTTCTGGTGTATCAGCCACCCCTCCTGGTTTTGTATCATCAGCAAACCTGCTGATGGTACACTCTGTCCCTTTGTCCCTTGATGAATATATTGAACTGGACTGGACCCAAGGGTCATTGCAGCTGGTAACTAAGTATGATATCATGGAAATAAAAGTTAATATAAAAGTACCAGCAGTTTTTCCCTTCGTAGCATTTTTCTGCGATCTACAGACCAACAATTAATGCAGAGAAATGTAGCAGCCTTTACTCCTCTCACAGCTATTTGCAGCGTTATCTCAACTTCTGAGAAATATACAACAAGGCAAAACTGACCATCATAAGACACGCAAGAATGTCCTGGCTTTCGCAAAGTTTCAGTGAGGCACAGAGGGTACTTTTCGTCTTGTTGAGAGGCACTTACTTCAGAATAGCCAAAAAACCTGATGCTTAATCATCACATCAGCTGGTATCCTAGAAAGAATGGTGCAGAGCTGGAAACTCCCACCTCCCTGAGGCCTACAAAACACAAAGTAATAAAAGGACGGGGGAGTAAAGGACACGTTTCCTTTTTTTACAGTGGTTTGCAGTGATACAAGTATAGAATGAGGCTAAACACTCAGAGAATTAGTGGCCACATGTTAGAGGGTGCATTAGAATACGCTAGAAGTTCTGCATCTCACTGTCTCCAGACTCTTTACCATCTAAAACAGGACAAAAAGCAACAGCATTTGAAAAGAAGGAGAAGCAGAGAAATGAAATCAGGTCTGGCACAGAATTGTTATTTCTTTGTTTTTTTCTCCCCCTACCATTTATCTCCACATGCAGCCCCTACCTACCTGCAAGGCTGCCCTGACTTTCCCTCAAGGCACAGATCTGCAAGCCCAGGATGAGGTATTCATCGCGGCCTCACCTGGAGCCTTCTGTCCAGTGCATGGAAGTTTAAATTAGTTCTTTGGTTTGTTACACCCTGCTGTTTCCATCCCACATTCTGTTCCAGTCCCTGCTTATTCCTGTATTAGAACGTGCTTTCCCACCCACTGCTTTCATATACACTCAATTAATTAAAACCTTGCTCACTTGTCTTTCTGTTAGCTGACCATCAGCCTCGCAGCCTCATTTACCAAACATCATTACAGACCTCGGATCTCTGTTGCTAGTTTTGCTTCCTTGCTGTATGGTTTTAAGTCCTTCACACCACCATCGTCATAGCCCCACTATACCAGAGACTGGCACATGTTTCCATGACTGAAGGGCATACACCACTTTTACCATCAGCAAACACCAGTCACTCGTAAGAGCTGATGTAGCCACCTACATCCACAAGGAATAACTGTACTTAGAGGCCAAATAACAGGCATTCCTGTCTGGGAAGAGAACATAATTTCAGAAACACCTCTGTCTATAATACTATCTGTTGCCAAGGTTAGAGGTGTCTGCCCATGCCACACTTACACGTCCTATGGGAGCTCTGATTAAGTCAGTCTTGTTGCAAAACTTTCACTCCTATTCCCACATACCCACACAATCCTCTGCACTGTGTGGGCACATGGTAAATTCAATCACAGAGCTGGCCCAGATGAAAAAGCGAACCCCAAATATTTTTTTGCAGGGTTTTACTCGTCAGTTCTGATCAGGTTCACCACACTGCAGTAGGTGATGTGCATCATCATGGTCAATGCTCATGGTCAATGAAAGACAAAGTGTCAGGTCCTGACACCAACCATCATACTGGAAACATGGTAGCTTAACAGGCTGTGAACCCTGGGATCTGGGCATCCAATGGCTAAGTCACAATCACACTTAGTGCTGGCACGTTCCTCTTCCGATGAGGATTCGTCCCTTTCTTAATTTGATTTGCAAGGGATAGAAGCACACTATTCAGTGCATCAAGCTGCTGGTTATATTTGCTGTGTAGGTAGTAAATACCTTGAACAGAAGATATTAGTGCAGCACATCTCACCTCCTCACCCTCACTAAACAGGACTTTGCATTCTTCCCAGATGTAGTGAATGGGGCACCAGTGGGTAATAGTTTGTCACTTCTACAATTCCTGTATTTTCAATCTGCTGACAGACAGAACTAGAAATCAATAAACTGCTGTTAGAGGGTAAGTATGACTCAAAGGAAACGCATACGGTGAATGAAAATTCAGAATGCATCTCAGACTTCTGCATTCAGGATGATGATCCTTCCTTTTGCCTGGAAACTCCTTTGCCCCAGCTGTTTTTTCTTCTGCTGGAATAAGAAGAAAAAGTCAATTTTGAAAAATTCTGACTAGGTGGTGTTTGCCCTACTTCCTTCATAGGCAACACAGGAGACATTTGACTTCCATTAGCAAGGCACTAGTTTTCAAACTAAGACCCATTCCTCCCTGGGTAGTTGCAATTTGAGACTGAAAACAAGTTTGTGTATGCCGCAATCGCAATGATGTACCTGCGATTGCTAAAGCAGCTGACGCTGCCACTAGGAATTTATTAGGATTCTACAAGTTTCACAGCAGACATATAGAATAAATCACAGTACATAGGCACCACTGATATCGCCTGTACTTCCTTTCCTACTTCTCACCAGTTAAAAGAAAGCAGAAAGATCAGACTGTTTACAAGCATATTACACTATTCTGCTTCAGCAGCTGGGGTAGGTGGGGGGTAATGAATGCTTTAGTATAAAAATATTTATCACATCTTGAGTGCTGTGATAGAAATAAAAAAAAAGAGAGGTTTTAAGAGAATATGGCTCCAACAACAAGCCAGGCTGTTGCTGTTTCTTATTATTCTGTAAGTGTGGATGAGTATCCTAGTCACCCTGCAGTTGCATTTATCCAGCTTAGACCAACCCTTACTCTATATTTGCTTTATCCTCACTTGTTGTGACACATCCATAATCAAGATTAAATGGTGGTGAAGTCAGGGCAATGTAATAAAGAATTTATGCCAGATTCCCATGAAGCTTAAATAGCAATTTAGGGTGCTACTGGTTTCACTGTTCCACAAGATGTGCCAATATCCACCTGACAACAAATGCCGAGAGCTTTCTGGAAATTAGGGTAGACCAAAGTACAGTATAGCCCTCAGTAAAAAACGACTACAGACTAGCAGTACACTTACGTAGCACAGGTACTACAGACAAGCCAAAGTGAGAGCGCTTACACAGTTCCTCAAACTAGTTCTTATGATCAGAATGACCTTGGGTTCCTTTGAAAACATCCAGCACGATGTTAAACGAAACACATGAACACCACCAGTCCCAGTTCTGCACTTGTGGGATTTTGCCAGCACCCACAAGTGGGTCCAAAAATACCGTATGGCAAGAGGGAGACATCCTCATCTAACACAAATAAGGGTAGTTCCATTTCTGAACTTGAACCAAGAGTAACGATCCCATTTGGGTCTTCTCTCTGCAGGCTGTGCAAGACACTAATCTGACAGTCTTAAAACGAGTATCTTTAAGGCTAATTCTAGCCTTTTGTCATACAGGCAAGTAAACTCAAGAGATTTAGTGGGGTTTACTCATCAAGTTTTATTTGGTGACTTTATTACTTGCAGGATATCTGTGCAAGGTGGGGAAAGAGCCAGGTCTCCCACCTTCTAGCCTCCAACTCTGATCATAAGGTCAGTCTCAATGTTAAACGTTATTCATTTCCAAGTATTACTACAAAGCACCTATTTTATTTAAACCTTTCTGAAAAATAAACAAATGGATGTTTTTATTACAGTTCCTTGTTCTAAGTGAGCCGCTGTAAACAAAGCAATCCACTAAAAGAAAGCAGCAGCCAACCCCAGATTTCATTAGTGCCACTGTTTGGCTATCATCAGCCTCCTGGATTTACTGTATCAATACAATAATACATGAACTCCCACTAAAATATTCCAACGCAGCAGTTAATTTCTCTTCCGTGAATAGCTCCCGAGGGCACAGCGCTCTATAGCCAAGAGCCTGGACTCTGACCCGAGCCTGTGTACCTGAAAGAAAACACCTTCTGACCTCTTTCAACAATACTTTCAACAGAACGTGCAGGGGAAGCAAGGGAAGTATTTTATTTAAAGAGCGCGGCACCTTCCAAACAACCCCCGGCTCTCTTTGACTACGGGGAGCCATTTGTTCCGAGGCACGAAGCCCACCTTCTCCCAGCCGGTCACCTCTCCAACAGGAGTCACTTCCCCCCCCCTCACAAAGATCAAAAGCACGTAATAAATACTGGGGGTGGGGG
>WEKW01030447.1:5603-46460 GCA_013389905.1 Sula dactylatra | reverse complement strand
CCGCTGGGCGGGGGGGGCCGCCGTGTGTCCGGCTTCCCGCCGGTGCCGGGCGCCTGCCCTCAGGTCCCGCTCCCGGGGTAGGGGGCGCTGAGGCGGGTCCCAGGGGGGCGGGAGCTGGTCACCGCCGCTGGAACTGGCTGTGGGTTGGGTTGGATTTGCTTTTGGGTTGGGGGTGGCTTTTTTTATGGTGTTAACTGGGTGAGCAGGTGGGGTGTGCCACGTGAGAGTCAAGTAGCCCGGTGCCCTCCGGGTGGTGAGGAAGGTCCGGCTGCAGCCCGGTCCTTGGGCTGTCGCGGCTGCAGGGCCGCTGCGTTTCTGGGGAGCCGCACCCTTGCAGTGCGGTGGGCAGATTCGTGCTTGCCAGCCTCTGCTGAGGTGATGGCGTGACCAGCCTTGAATGCCTTTGGCTAGCAGAGTTGTTTTGCGGTTCAGGTGCCAGCCTCAATTCTGTCCTTGTGTTTCTTGAGCACCGACGGTCTGCAAGAGCTTCTTGGCTGTGAGTGTTAGCATGTGTGCCGACAAGTCTGTGCTGGTGAAGTTGCCTGCACTTGAAAATGCGTCTGTCTGATAAGCCATCCTACAACTTTTGATACTTCAATATAGTATAAAAGCCCTCCACGCTTCTGTCTGTGTGGATGCAGTCATATTAAGAAACCATATTAAAAAACAAGATGTGGCATCAGAAGGGATCTGAGATCTTATGTGTGCCAAAGGTGCCCTTGGTTAGCTTCACCTGTAAACAGACCCTTGCGCACTTCAGTTGAGGAGCCAAAATCAGCCAAGTGTGTTGGCTAACTGAATTGTCTGTATGGATATGCTTGGCTACAGTAGCTGGTGCAATTAGCAGTGCTAATGCAGTGAGCATGGAGGACTCTTGGCCCAGTCAAAACTGAGTTAGGTGAGAGATGTGTCAGTGGAAATTTAAGTGTCTCATTGAAGAATGCGGAGTTGGTGTTGTAACAAAGTCTTCTGCAGCCCGTACACCTAAAACAACTCTGCTTCTCTAAGAACAAGTCAGTACTTCTCTAAGGTGTAATGCGCCTCTGTCCTATGCAAGCCTAATACATGACTATTCTGCTTAATAAATTACTGACATAGGTTCTAAACTGGGTTTAGGTCAAATTGTGTATTATACTTTGAAGGCAACTGCCTCTCTTGTTTTTTTTCATGGGCATGAACTGTAATGTCCTTGTCTATTCCAGAGATACCGATCTCCTTTCATGCAAATGGAGTATGTTATGTTAAGTGCATGAGTTTAACTTGGTTACACTAACTTAAGGAACTGCATTTATTTTAAAGATCTGTTGCTTCTGTTTTAGACCCAGCAAAGAACTTGTGTTTCCAAAAACTTCCTGGTTTTTTTGATGTACATGAAATTTAATAACACTTTTCCTGTATAACTCTGGTTTTACTTATATTTGTAGTAGCACTGTAGCTATGAGAGCCTTCTACAGGAGATGTCAATATTGGCTCTAGAAAAATGTCCCTGTGTTGTTTTGGTATTTCTTCCGTTTATTACTGGTGTTACTGCCTTTCATCTGTACCAGAACCTTGGCACGCATTTTGTCTTATTTTAAAGGGAGCAAAGAACAGAAAACATTCACCCTATGACTCCTCTCCTTCAGAAAGAAGAACTTATCTCCCTACCTACCATGTTTTTGATGAATGTTTTTCTGTTATTGGAATAGTTTTAAGATGTCCTAATGTTTCTGGCAGAAAGCTTGCTGAAATAACTTGGTCTGTCCTAGCAGTGGCCTACCCCTTTTCAGAACTAACCTCATTTCCAGTGTACAAAACCTGAGACTCATGATAAAGTGTGTATGTCCACATGCTAAATCTCATGAACTTTGCTCAGAGTAGCAGAGATCTAAGTAACTTATCTCTTGGCAGTGGTCAAACACTATTACCTATACACATAGATAGCAATGTTAACTATGAGATGTGATCAAATTGAGCATGTAGTGCTAAAGGTTGAAGTGTAAGCACCAGCAAGTTCTTCCTTTAGCTGAGAAGGAAGATACTAATCCTTCATACTGTAGTTAGTCAAAGATTAAAACCTGCTTTGACCAAGGGTGCATTTTTTTGCATGGCATTCGTATACTGGGAAATATAAATAGCATTCTTTCAAGGACTTAATTGCCTGCACAGTGTCAATGTTACTGTGATGAGTACAGTCTGTGAAGTTAAATGCCTACCTGAGGTGGTATGGTTCGAGCCCAAGACATTTGCTTAATGCAGGGAGGTGAAGAGAAGAAAGTCAACAGCTTTGCAGTGCACTCCTGAACAAAAGGCTCTGTTCAGTTGCGAAAGCAGGCTCTCCTCGGTAATGGTAGTGCTGGTAGTTGAAGAGCTAGTAGTGACAGCCAGTAATTTACCTGGTGTGATTTGCGGATTTATAAGCATATTGTATTCTGAAGCTTCCTATGCTGGCAGTTTTTCAGCAGGGTTGAGATTGTGACTTGGTCTGTGTACGACTTCTTCATGACAAGGAGTGCCTACAAAGCCAAAAAGTCATGGTCCTAAAAGGAGAATATTTTCCTGACTTAAAGTACTAGCTTGTGACCACTGAAGTTGTGTGATTAAGGCATAAGTTTTGATTTATAATTGCCATGTATTTCTGCTTAAGATGCTCAAGGGGCAGCTATCATGTTTTTGAGCTGACATTCTGTCGGAGCAGAGGTGGAAACCCATGATGTGAGGGGTGGGGAATTTCTAAAGTGGATGAGGGCAGGTGTTTCCTGAGTCTGCCAAATGATAAATCAATGGTGTGCTGTGTTCCGGAGTAGGAGCAACTTGGAGTTGACACAGAAACAAGACAAATGGGTCAGATGTAAGCCTATATATCTCTTTTGAAACAACACTCAGAAGCAGTCTACAGAAAATATTTAGAATGGGTCTGAAAATGCTTTTCAATTTTGAAATAGTCATGTTTGTATTTTTTCTCTTCATGGTTTATTCTATCTGGTGAACACTTTCTTTTATCAGGTATCTGAAGAAATAGCCTGAAGATGAACTTCATCCTGGAAACATTCAGAGTCATTGGACTTACTGTTTATTACATGCTGGAGTCACTAGTGTTCTCCATTGTGCCTAAACGGAAGAAGAATGTTAGTGGTGAAATAGTATTGATAACAGGAGCGGGAAGTGGCGTTGGAAGACAGTTATCTTTAAAGTTGGCCAGGCTTGGAGCTACACTGGTTCTCTGGGACATTAATCAAGAGGGGCTCAAAGAGACGAGTAGACTGGCCAGAGAAAACGGAGGAGCAAGAGTACACAGTTACATCTGTGACTGCAGCAAAAAGCAGGACATCTACAGAGTAGCTGATGAGGTAAAGTGTCTTATTTGTGGCTTTGACACTATTCTAAGATGAGTGCATGCATGTGTGTATGATAAGTTCTAGTGGCTTCAAAGCAAGAGATTAAAGTTAATTCATTCAGAATGTATTGCGCATGCTATAGATTTTAAGAATACTGTTTTTTAGAGTTGAGTCGTGTACCTCTGTTCCTTCAAAAATAAAAATAGCTGGTTCTCTTTTTCAGTAGCTAATTTCAACTGGATAGCTTCTCATTTGTTCAATTACTGAGCAAGCACTCACTAGTCAAGTGCAGAAAACCAATTTATTGAGGCTAAAGCAGTATTTCAAGTTCTGGCAGCCTTTTACCAAAAGTAAACCCTAAAGACCATACATTGTAAGGAGGATTAACTGCTTAGGCAATTTCAAATAATTCAATGGCAGTGAATAGACTTTTGCAGACTCACTTTTACCAGAATTAATAAATGTATCTTGAAGCCTTAAATGTTTCTAACTTTCCTTTCTGAAGAGTTTTGTAAATATAGCATATGGTTAGGTATTTTGGGCAAACCAGTAGAACTGCCAAAAACTAAAATTGCTTAACAGTTTCCATTATAACCTGTTCTCATTTGCTTAAAATGTTGCTAAACTTAACTGTTGGACTAGAAAGTTTCCACAATGAGTGTTTGAGGATGAATTCTTAAAAAAAAAAAAATTCAGCTGTCTTCAAGAACATCTGTTGGCTCAAATAGTGTTCCTCTTGGTGCTTTTTAAGAAGCTCTAGCCTTCTGCATTTTTCTGTCTATGCCAAAATGACTAGAACAAACTTTCTGACAAGTGAAGCCTGTGCATGACTTGCAGCTTGTTCAAGGCTGGTACTATTGGCTTTGTATTCTGGTAATGCTGCTCATACTTGGTCCCCCTTGCAGCTCTGTTATGCCAGCTGAGTTGCACACCTGCTGACCCACAGAGCAGTTGCACATGTCTCACTGCAGGCCTGTAACTTCCCGCTGAACCGAGTGGAGGGGGAGGCAGTATTATAGTGTGAAGGACACTGCAATGAAGAAGATGGAAACGAATCTTCAGTTTTGAGGACTCAAGGGCTAGCATTTCAGTCCCATGGAGAAAAGCAGTAGCAGAGTCTGTCTGGGCAAATATAAGAAGGAGAAGAGGGTGTAGATATGTGTGTGACACAGGTTAGGGATGATAAAAAGAGGTAGACAAGAGTGAAGAAGTGGTAAGAGGGTCTCGGTGCATGACTCCTTGCTTATAATCTTCTGTCTGCAGTTCGCTAACAGCCGATCCACTAATAATCCTCCTGCTGATCCACGTAGAAGAATATATCCTACTACAGTTATTTCAGAAACATCATGTCCTGCTGACAACTGATGTAGAACTATGCTGACAACTTTTCCATCTATTAGTGACAAAAAGACTAGTATTAGTTAGTGCTTGGTGCTATTGTTTACTTAATGCACTGTAGTAGACTTTGGCTCATAGTGTGCAGTGTCAGCTTGTGCAAGATGAGGCAGCACAGTTCCAGGTTTTGCCTTTTCCCCCTGGCAATTCAGCTTCATGCAATGACTTGGAGGTTTGCAAGACTATAGCAAACTAAATTCATGCAGGGAGGGCAGCATATGGTTGAAAACTTTGTGCCCAGTAAAATAATCTCAAAGCCAAAATGAAATGTCTGTGAACCTTAAACACCTGCTTCTGGTACTTTATCAGACACAGGAAAGTCATTTCAGTAGAAAGCAAACAAAGAAGCCCTGCACACGTGGTGTCCTTGTTCCTTCCTGGTACCAACAGGAAGGCTTGGCTATCAAGAGCTATAGCTTAAAACTTAATTCTAATGTCCCTGTTCCAGAAGGACCCAACCCCAGAAGGAGTGTGGCCTTCTCTGACCTACCTCTCCCTCCCTCGAGTTCAGCTAAACTTTAAGAATCTAGGGCTTTGAAAGAGGGAAGTAACTATGTGTTTTGATCCTCCTACTTGTAAGGAAAGAGAAGCCTTTTCCTCATTATCATGTTGCAAAACTTGTATCTGGGCTCACATTTACTTCCAGAACCTCTCTTTCTTGTATGGTACTTTTTTGCTCATCCACTGTTTTATCTTGCTTGTTGGTCAAGATGAGTTTGCAGCCAGTTTTCCCCTTTTCGAAGAATCTTCTTTCCTATGCAGAGGAGCAACAGTAGAAGCATGTTTCCTGGTCATATTTCATGCTGCCTATAAAACATCCAGTGCTTTCTTCCACTTCTTGTAGGCAGTTAATGGAGGGCTTTGGTTCTTGGAAAGCAGACACTTTGGGATGCTGTTTGGGAATAATGGGAACTGCTCACTACTAAACTTCAACATAAAAGCATAAATATAAATGCAGAAACAAACAGGAAATAGTGTTTATACCTGAAAAAGATGTTTAACCAGATCAGCTGTTTGCATAATGCTTGTGTTATCTAGGCCTAAAACAACCACCTGAAACATGCATTCCTGCACTGCACAAATGGAGAGGTTTGGAGCTCTGGAAAGTTGACATTATCCCCTGCTGCTTAATAGCTAGGGAAGAGGTTTGGTAAAGATCTTCTGTACCTTGGCCTCAGAGCAGAGTGTGGAAGCCTGGGCTGAGTGTCTTGGCTCTGTCATGCACAGGGGAGAGCTGAGAGAAGCGAATTAGAACAGCCAGTTTGCTGAGGAAAGAGCTGCCACATCAAGTTAGTAGGGAAGCGGCATGAACAGAGGTGTCGGAAAGCTGGAATTATTTGTCTGGGTTGCAAGAAGGCACTTGGATCTGCTTGGAATTCCATCCAAAGTGTGGATATATTTTGGAAGTAGAGACAGGTGGTAAAGGAAGAGGTTGTTCAGGTTTTTAGTTAGAAATGGGATGATCAACGTTCTGTTTTTATTTCCCTTCTCCCATCTAACCTGAATGCCTCAATCACCAAGTTATAAACCGTATGTGCTGCATCCCCCATCTCTCTCTCTTTTGTTTGCGCAGAAGAGGCATGACCACTTATTCAGGTATTTGTTATTTGCCCCTAAGGGTAGGTGTGGGGTACTGGTCCAGGCTTCCAGAATTGCTAGATCGTCTGACATGAGGCGGTATTAAAACATCATTTACTAATTACTACATTTATGTCTCTGAATGCATACTATTTTTAACTTGTGATGAGGGGTACATACTCAGGTTGGTGACTACAACTTGTCTGAGGGTGCCTATGGAGACCATGTGGTGCTGCTTCAGAAATATTTAAACTGTTACACGACAACTTTTTGAGAGGGGAGTAGACAGACAAGAATGTGAGTAGTGACTGAGGCAGAGGAGGGCTCTGGCTGATGAATTTGTTATAAAAGCTGTTTTGAATAATCCTACCAAGGCTGCTTTCTGTTTTTTAAACCCTCAGTTAACAAACGTGGACACGATTGGAACAAGTTTAAGGAAGATGAGGAAGTTAAGCTAGAATAAAGGATAAGTGGTAAACTGTCTTGGTCTGCTTGTGCTTTCTTCAGTCACTGCAGGCACCTAACAAAGGAAATGCCATTAAGAAATGAGGCTCTGTGGTCTGCAACTATATGGCAAGATGGCAAAAAAATCCAACGAGGTTTCCCAAAGCTACTGATCGGCACGTGTTTAGCACTTTATGTTGTTTAATTTGTGATTTCCAGATAGAGTGCTCATTTCCCTTTTCCCCAGATAGCTCAGATTAATGAACTGTACTTCAAATACTGCATTAAATATTTTCATTCTCCTTTTGAGAGCAGGCACAACATCTTGATATCAGCTGGCCTATAGTTGTTCTCAAGGGGTCTGTTCATGGAAGTTCTCAGTCTGGAGCTAAAATGGGGACTATACTTCTCTTACTGAACTAAACGTGTAGATATTATTCTTTAGCCAGTTTATTTTCTGGGAACCATCTTACAAGGATTCTGGTACAGTGTTAGAGTTGAAGCAAATACACTAGAAACAAGCTTATGCGCTATGAGCCCCACAAGCTCATGAGGCTTTTGCCTTCTGTGAATGCGTGTGTCCTAAAATCCTCCCTTACTGAGAACCCTACAGTTTTTGTTTAATTTTCATAACAGACTACTACCCTTCCTACAGTTTTCTCATTTCTTGCGTTGCCCTGAGAACTAATATCAATGGAGATATGGTGTTCTTTCAGTCCGTCTTCATGAGAAAGAAACTTGGAAAACAAACAAAAAAAAACTCAGAACCAACCAATCAAAAAACTTTTTTGTCTAGTAAGATAAGCTCTTAAGTTCCCAACCTGTAAAGTTGCTTGAAGTTGTTGGGATACTTGAATAAATAAAAAGACTGTAAAGAGGAAATTAATTTTACAGGTGGTCTTTCTCACTGCCTATGTGTAGGAGGAATACTTCTTATCGAGTTACCTTGATTGACATTCTAATTCCAACACACTGAGGGCAGAAAACTCCATCTGCTCCCCTAAAAAGCTGTAGAGAAATCTGGTTTAATGTGTGTGCTGTGGAATGCAAGTAAAGTTAGCACTAGTGGAAAAACTACTATGTAATACATGTCAGCAGTCAGGACAAGTGGAATGTGTGGAAACCAGCATGAAGAGTCTTGAAATATCTGAAATACTAAGGTGCTGCTAAGTAACTGCTGCCCTGTGCAGTGGGCGAGATGAATCCCTGGACTGTTGGGATGCAGGCAATTAACACTACCAACAGGAAAACCAGTTTTCCTTGTGCTTATCGAAAGACTCAAATACTGTGCAAGCTGGCTTCAGCCTTCCAGTCGTATGGCAGCACTGCTTCTGTGCTCAGGTTGCTCTGTGGAAAGAAAATACAAGAGGATATGAGTTCAACGTGAGGAATCTCACAAGTGAAAGTTTAGATATTGCAGCCCTCACATACGTTCGATGTACCCAATTCTGGTGAAACTGCCTGCGGATCTATGTACTGTGCCTCGCTGCATGGCATAGAAATGGCTCTACAAACAGAATTGCTTATTGGTTTTAAGATGGAGTTACTGAAGCAAAATACTTGTGTGTGTTAAGCTCTCTGCAATAGAGACTTATCTGGAACAGCTGCAGCAAGAACCAGAGGTGCTGAAAGCAGGAGCCTGTGTGGAGATGTTGGGCTCCACACATCCAAAGAAAGTCCAGTTGTAAAGTCAGCTATAAAAGGCATCAGGTGAGAATGTGCAAGAACCTGAGGTGTTTGGATCCATAACAAGCATAATAAGTGCAACTTAGTTGAAATGTGCAATATTTCTATTTCTTACATTTTCATATAAAAAGCATATGTATGTTTTTGTATTTATTGCATAATATCTTGAGGCTTTTTGTTTCAGGTTAAAAAAGAAGTTGGTGATGTTAGCATCCTAGTCAACAATGCTGGTATTGTAACTGGGAAGAAGTTTATGGATTGTCCAGATTCACTTCTAGAAAAAACGATGGAAGTGAACATAATGGCACACTTCTGGGTAATACCTGTACTTTGCATATACATACTAAAATATCCTTTTAATGTGTTTTCAATGTTAATTTTGCCTTTTGGAATTGAAGAAAATCTGCAAGTATGTATAGATCTTTAAGTTCAGTCAGAAATCATACAAGAAATTACTTTCTATGTGTGGGAAGTTGTAAAATAAAAAAGGATGGAAGAATAGATCCTTTGGGAGCTGGGGTAGGTAGGTGGAAGCAAAACTGCTTTGTATTTAGAAATGCTTTTAAGAACTGAACTTTACCATCTGCTGAATTCTGAAGCTAGTCATATGTTACAAGCCCTCAATGTTAATTGACATGAAGCAGGCCCAGCCTAAAAGTTGCTGCTCTAGTAACAGAAAAGTGTCTTTTGTCCAAAATGAGTAACTTAATGTGCTTTTTCTTCCTTCCAGGGAAGGCAGGTCATCTGTATGGTGTTCCTGGCATAAAGAATTGCAAAGGGCATATTAAAACATGCTTCAGTTTCCTCATAAATAAATCTAATCACAAAGTTTAAATTAATTTAATAGAAGGAAGACGTGAAACTCAGATTTTTTGCCATTTCACAAAATTTGCAGTGAACACTTAATTCTCATTTGAAACATTGCAGTGCCGAGCTTTAGGCTGAAAGAAACTTGACAACTAGCTGAAGCTATATCTTCAGCTTTCAGCAAGTTACCATCCGTCTTTGGTGTTGAGGAGAAAGTGGTGCTGGTGAGGCCTGGGAAGTCTCAGCTTAGTAGCTGAAAGTTAGAGTTCAAACAACCACCTCCTTCTCCCCCTCCCCCCATAATGGAAGCCAGGGAAGATAATTTAAACTGTAGAAAGAATTTCTTTAAAAACACCACCTTCAAAATATTATAACGTGTAGCTTACTTAGTAAAATGTTTCATTGCAACTCTGACTTACATTGCAGACTTACAAAGCCTTCCTTCCAGCAATGGTGGCCTCTAACCATGGACACTTGGTTAGTGTTGCAAGTTCCGTGGGACTGACAGGAATGAGTCATCTTGCAGGTAGTGTATTAAAGCTAATGTTCATTTGGACAATTAGTTTGATTTAAACTCTGCAATTAATACTCATGAAAAAAATCCTAATTTTGAGTTTCTGGGTCTTTGCATATAGGTAGGGCAAATGGTTGCGCTTTCAAACCAGCTGACCTTAAGCAGACCATTCAAGTTAACCTGCAGGTATTTGGTGGGGAAGTGGTCACTTTTGGTTTTTTTGGCAAGCATGTTCTCAAGCTGAGCAGAGTCCTGTACAGGTTTCCATAACTCAAAGAACTACTAAAATCCAGATGTGGTACAGAGGCAGAGGTGCAATATCACATTTTGCATTCTGTCTCACCCATTCATTCAAGAGGGCCCATACAGTGATGGAAAGAAAGTGTTGAGACTAGGACAAACCTGGAAGGCATTTCTGGAAAACCTATGCAAAGGGGGAGGAAAGTGAAATAAGGTGACATAGCAGGAAAAGAAATCTAGCTTCAAGGTAGTGATAATGAAGACAAATTGAGTTTCAGGTTGAAACTGCATTATTAGAGAGTCTTGAAAGCTTACTTTTGATGCATAAGAAGCCAGCGCATGGATTCAGAGATAAGGTCTGGTATGAAAAGATAATTTCATTTGCTGTTGTTCAGTAGAGAGTGGAAAGGGGATAGCAGGGATGCGATGAGAAACCCTCTCTGCCAGTCTAGAGCAACAGTTAATTTAGGAGCGGGAAAGTAAAGGTGTGACTCACATCAAAGGCAAATGTTATTAGTAACCTAACCCTGAAAACAGTTCCTACTCTGTTGTGAAGTAATTTATTATCGGACAGTAATTTCCTGCAGGTACTGTGTATATATCGTTTCTATATTATGGTGCTGCTGTTGTACACTGGGACAAAAAAAAAGCCAAAAACAAACAAAGCCCCCAAAAACCAGTGTAGCTAGGTATTTTACTTCCTAGAGCATAGTTTTGTCCCTGTTCTTTGTCAAAAACTGTTACCGCTCCTGTGTACTTGTTCAGTGGTGTAGGACTCATGGAACCTGTTTAGTAAAGTTTAATTAGCAAGTTAAAATGCTTAACTGCAATTAATATTATATTTTACAGATTACTGTGCAAGTAAATATGCAGCAATTGGTTTTGCAGAGTCAGTTGATTTTGAGATGAGACAACTGCAAAAGACTGGTGTTAAAACAACAATTGTGTGTCCTTCTCTCATAAACTCAGGAATGTTTGCTGGCTGTGAAACCAAGTGAGTAAACTTTTGTGAGGTTTTATGCAACTTGCGTGTTTAGCACATTATGTACTCCTATTTCCTTTATGAAAATCATGAGCTGGGCTTTTCTCTGCTTGTTTTCTTTTTAGGACCTCAGACAGGTGTTAACAGTGCTATCTGGTGACTGGGCAACCCACATGGCAAAGCCCTCCGTACTTTACTGTTCATTTTAGCTGAAATGTGAAATGTAATTGGTGTCTTCTCCTGTGCAGAAGCCAAATGCTTCAGTTGTCCTCGCTGGTTTCTAAACCCTCATTACCTCCTGAAATCAGGGGCATAGCTCTGCTCAGTATGCTTGTATAATGACAAATTTAGGAGCTGAATAAAAACCTTGTGTGTCTTAATATGAGGGCTATGTGGATTTGTCTTAGAGGCCATACAAAGGGAGAATAACAACAGCCACTCCCTAACGTAATGAAGGTTCTGTTGTTCATAGGATTTGTGGTATTTATTTCTTCTGGTTGAATAACTGCAAAATTGAGACTTTTATTTTGAGTAAAATGTGAATCCAAAGCAATTTGTATTATAGTAAGAAATGGCTTCTCTTCCAGGTGGCCACGTCTGTTACCCAGTCTGGAGCCAGAGTATGTGGCTGAGAAGATAATCACTGCTATTCAGCAGGACCAAGATTTCTTACTGTTACCACGCACTTTGTATATTCTTGCTTTGAAAACGTAAGTTATGCCTTTCCTTCCTTTCTTCTCTCTTTCTGTCCAGGGATGTTTCACCTATGTTTTTGACTAAAAAGTCCAAACCAGGCTTCTCCTTGTTGGTGTGAATTTTCATTAAGTTCTGCAAGTTTCTGGAGTTTTCGTTTCTAGGGGTTCAGTCTACCCTTCGACTACAGAACAATGACAGAAATGTCTGTGACTTGCTGACTCCACTGGGGTGCGGTTTTACTGTGGGCTCTAGAGACTGGGCTCTGCTCCTCAGTAACTGCATATCTGGTGTCTTGCCCCAGCATTAGGGCACTTCTGACTCTGCTGCAAGCCAGGTTGGGAAATGTATCTATCTAATAATAACTCAGGCTACCAAATGAGTGTAATGGAGAGGACCAGTGGTACTATATTCTAGAGTGTACTGTCTTTGCCAGTATTAGCCAAGTAAAACTAATTCTGTGATAAAACTGCACAACTCTTCTGATGTCTGTTCTGTTTTTTTTTGTTGTTTTCTCAACTCCCCTACCTTACAGTATCCTACCAGTGAAAGCATTCATTCTCTTTTTGGACTATTTTTCATGTTACCGTATCATGACTGACTTCAAAGGTCGACCGAAGAAGGACTGAAAAAGCACAAAACTCAGAGACCAACAGCTCTAAAGTGGCCCTTGTTAAAGGTGGTGGTGGGAAAGGTCTGGTCTGTAGCAGCTGTGAACTTCAGGTGCCTCACTTATTAGTAACAATTTTTAAGGAAATTGCCAGTTGGCTCTTAATCAATAGCTTTCACTTGAACTATTTTTTTAATTGAGTGAACTGTCATCTTTTCACCTCATTGTAGAAATAAATTAAATTAGTTCCTTTGATTATGTCTGTTATGCCTTAAATATGATCCTGCATTACAAACTATTAATTGGCAACTTTTGGGGGAGAAGGGACCAAGAAACCATGTGTATTTGGCAGGGAGTTGGGAAAGCCTCTAGCAGACCTGACTCTTTGCTGCCATTCACTGAACCATGAGGAGGGGCTGTACTGCTGGTGCCATTAACATTCCCTGGGAAGCAGAGGAGTTCGAGAGTTTCCTGCAACAACAGATTCAAATTTATAAAGGAAAAGTTTTGTAAAATAAAAACATGCTGTGTTGTCACAAAACCATTGAAATATATTAATTTCTGGAGGTGGTGATCTTCGGACTCACAGATGACTGGATGTTGGGGTGGGGAGGGGGAAGGATATAAATTATGGATTTATGCTGCTAATCTACTTTTCATCTAATTTATTTTAAAAGCTAATACTATGACTGCAACTTTGTAGTGGAAGCCACAAAGACTAAGTGCAATATTTTAAGAACAATTTTAAATTTTCACGTCCTAAGCAGAATAAACTTGTAGTTGTAAAGCATAAGACTGCTACCAAACATCTTGCCAAGTAAAACAATGAGCTACTAAAAGCAAAGGTATTACAGTGTATAATCAGGGCTTCTTTTGGGATTATTTCAGGAAGGAATGATGCTGATAGAACTGGAGCGAATGGGATCATTACAGCCATAGCTTGAGTAACAGCATTATGTCTTGCTTCTCTGAATTGGGTGGCAGATTGGCTCATGTTTAGAGAGACTTGTTTTACTTTCCCTTTGCTCTTAGGACTTATTCATTTATTCTGGACACATGCTGAGGAGGCCTTGCCCTTTTTGACGATGGCCGCTTAGAAAACCAAAAGCCCGCTTGACTTTTGGTAAAGCCAAAACAAGAAAAAGGAAGATTGTACCTTAAATGTATGTCATCTATGCACGTGCTGGCTAAGCCCACCTCGTGTCACAGTACTCTGCTGGCAATTGCTAACACTGGAAAACTAAGACTAAAATGCATTAGTGTGCAATTAACTGAAGGACAGTATGGAGAAAAGGGGTGATCTTTTTTAATGGATGTTTTTCCCTGTGATAGCCTAGAAAATACCTTAATTCCCCTTGTCTATACAATTAGTGAGGTTTACCAGTGGAGAAAGGTTTACACAGAACTGCTTTACTACTGATGAGCAAGAAACACTGAGTAAAACAAGCATGTTAAAAGTAGCCTAACCTTTTAAGATGGATTGATGAGAGTTAGAATTCAGACTGATGAAGAAAAGAATTGTCTTACTGCCCTTTCAGACCTGAAGCTTTGCTGCCTCGGCAATTCTGCTCATTTTACAACATACTTCAGGAAATGAAAGTTACTAATTAAAAACCAGATATTGCCTAAATGTGCTGTCCATATGCACTGTTCACAAAGTCAACCACTAATAACTGTGGTGTATCTGTGTCTTGCAGATTCCTCACCTTTTTATACTAACAGAACACATTTTTCCTCCTAACTATGAAACACTAGGTGTGCAGCATTCTGGAGCAAAGGAGAAGTGGATTATACATATATGAACAGTAGGTATCAAATTCCAGTTCTTGTGAGAGCAAGTAGCTTTTCATTCTTAGTGTCTCTGCAAACATGTTCTGCTGAGGGAAGCTGAAAACAATGAGTCTGGCTGTGGGATTTGTGGATTCTTGGCAGGTTCAGGTTTGTCACACCACTAGGAGGATCTTCCCTGATAATCTGTGCCAGAGACGTACATCTCCGTAGGGATTTTAGTACTTTGCAGCGTTATTGAGCTTGGAAGGGACCTCTACTCAGAGCAAGGTCAATTAGAGCAGGTTGCTCAGTGTTGTGTCCGGTCAAGTTTTGAATATCTGTGAGGCTGGAGACTCTGCAACCGCTCTGGGCAACCTGTTCCAGTGTTTGTTCACACTCAGTTTGAAAACAAATAAATGAAAATTATGTTTAAATTGAATGTACTTTTTTCCAGTTTGTGCCCATTGCCTCTTGTCCTTTCAGTGGATACCACTAAGAGTCTGGCTCTGTGTTCTACACCTTCCCATCTCAAGTACTTAAGCATGTTGAGCCTGAGCCTTTTCTCTCGACTGAGCAGTCCCAGCTCTCTCAACCTCTCCTTGTATGACAGGTGCTCCAGTACCATAGCTGTCTTTGTGGCCCTTCCCGGGACTCACTCTGCTATGTTCATATCTTTTAGAGACCAAGTGCTGTAGTAGGTTGAGTGTGCATGATCTGTCATACAGAGCTTCACTAGAAAATATCTGCTAGCTAGCTGTCCTGGTAGGAGTACGCAAATGTTGCTTTCGTGCAAGTGTGCTGCTACCACTTTGAATATTGTGGTCACTGTGAAATTACTTCGTGTGACTGGAGAGTAATAGCCTATCCTGGTGGTGGTTTTGATCTCCCACGTTTCCTGAGATGATGACAGATACATAGAGCTGTATCCTGGAGGTCAGGCAGCATGAATTCTTCCCCTGTGTTCAGGAGGTGGTATGGGGTGAGTATTTGGATCTTCACGTGACTGGAACTTCTTGAGGTAAAAGATGGCTTACTTCCAGCATAACTGTGATCTTGATCGCTTACTTCCCTGAGGCCAAGAAGGGCTCTTTCTTCCTGCTCTCAGCAAGAAAACTCCTCACAGAGGGATTGCTGCGGTCCCAAATTTGACTGGGATGGCTGCACTGACTTGACAATCACTGATACAGTGATTTAAAAACAGTCCAGAACACGGTATTTTATCTGTTGTGTTTCTTTTCCATGTGAGTTCATATTCCTGTGGTAGCAGAAATATTACTATCCTCTAATGTTTCAAAGCATGGAGAATATGATTTTTATAACTTGATCCTCTGCACAGGATGGAGGAGGAAAACAACAACAAAAAAATAGCAGCTGAGATACAGGCTCTGTTACTTATTTTATGAGTTTGGAAATCATACCCAACATCAAAATGTAGCTGCTTGGAAGCTGGTCTTCATGGTGGTCTGATCTTATTTCAGGAAGGAACCAAGCAGATACCTCTCTTCCAGTAACTTTCCTAGGGGCAGTTGAACTCCTGAAGACACCTATGGGCTGCATGGACACAGTGGGCTGCATGCTTTTGCTAAGCAGCTGTCCAAAAACCATAGGCTGTGTAAAATAAACATTTTAATGAAATAACTTAGCTTCTCTGACTGAGGTTTTTCTTTGCTGTGACAGATATGAGACACGGGCTTGGATCCACAGCTATCAGATATTCCAGGAGAATGCAGAATTACTGTCTCCCTGGTGAGACTTAGCGGGGTTATTGATGCTTCAGTAGGTTGGGGGGCATTACAGGCAGTGGTGTTTGTTCACTCTGTGTATAACACTTTCTTTCTAGTCCTAGGTGGCTCCAGCTTGACAGATCTTTTCTCTGCTTGCCAAAGCCACCAGGCTCACAGCCTGAAGTTGTGCAGATAGTGCATACCTGAGGAAAACATAGCTTTGTCTAGGGAAGAGAGGTGAAAAAAAGCCTTCATGCCTCCTTCCCTTGCCCTCAGCAATATTCACGCTAGGAATAGCGTTCTCATAATCTGGACGCAGATATAAAAGAAAAGGGTATGACAATCATAGGCTATATGCTGAGGTGCCTTGTAGTGTTGGGTCTGCTGGGTAGTTACGGCTTGATCAAAACAAACCTTGATTATTGGTATTGCTGTGTTGAGAGATGTTCCACTTATCCAAGGTGGTGAACAACTACAGCTATCTAAGGAAGCATGGTTCTGCAAGGCTTGTATTGGGATAGTCTTCCAGACTTGCTGCCCAGGAGGGAAGAACTACAGAAAGACCCAAGAGAGGCAGCTTCCTCCTCTCATGTCTTGATGTCCAGAGGCAGCATTCCTGCCTGTGGCACAGAAAGAAGAATCAAGAGAGCCAGAACATGAGCAGTGGCAACAGCACTGTCAGCAGATGCAGCCACAGCAAAAAAAGTGGTTCTTTCCAAACAAGTTTTGTCTGTTGGCACCATAAACTTCATGTCATGGAGGTGCCACCATCTAGGCTATGAAACCTAGGTGCTGGTGCAGTCCCACTGGGGGAAAATCTGCATCGGGAGGAATCTGCATCACCTGTATTAAGTGCATCACTGCAAAGCAGTTTGCTCAGAGACTAATGCAGAGTGAGATGTGATAGCTGAGGAATCTGTTGAGCATGGAATTGCAATCCTCAGTGATGGAAAAGGATGGGAATTCTTGGTGGAGGGATAATATGGAGGGTCTTCTTTATACTAAATTTAGAAAATACGCTTTGCATTACTTATTAGTCTGTCTGCGTATTTCTGGCATGATAATGATTGACCCTGAAGCATGCTCGTACAATGCACCATGCAGAGTTAATTAAATTCCAAACCTGATTTGATTCATGCTACAGTTATTGTGAAATAGCATACCTGTGTTTTGGGAAGCTTTTAACAACTTAATTTAAGAGACAGCTGTCCGTTCCTAGAAATTACATCTGTAAAGGATATGTATCCAGAAGAAACAAATCTTACCAGAAAAGCCAGGTGAGGGGCTTGTTTGAAGTGTTTCCTTCAGGAAGTACATCATTTCCATATTCTGCTATTGAGTCAGTCTGTAAGAAAGGATGGAAGTAAAACGACAAGGTATCTAGTTGAAATCTTTTGTGTTACAACTCCCTAAAAACATCAATACCAAGTTAATGTCACAAAAATTTAAATACTTGAAGCAGGTAGAGCTTGCTTGTAGAAATTATCTCCACCTGCAGCAACAGGCAGAAGTGTGTTTCCAGCCTTGCTTCTGAGCCGAGGACTTGGAAAACGGCTATGAAGCTAGTTTCTTCACTTTTCCTTTTTTTTTTTTTTCTTACATTGCCAATGAAGTGGCTGTCTGCCTTCACTCATGCTTTTAGATACAGATAATTTTATCTGCAATAATATTTATATTAGCACTTTAAAGATTATGGATTGATCCTTAGCACTCAGATAATTAAAAAACCTAAGTATCTTTGCTTTTAATTTATGTGTGATTGTAAGTCTGCCATCAAAAGTGGGTCAGGTTTTCAGATTCAGAAGGGGGGGAGAGTACTTGAACATTCACGTTCAAGGAATAATGTCCTGTCATCTGCTTCTTGCTGGATTTGGGGGGAGGCAGCTAGGTTTGATACGAGAGAGCTACGGTTTCCAAAGTGGAAAAGCACCTTAGAGAGGAAGGCTGGAGGACAGATGAAAAAGTAGTGAGGAAGTTTTACCAGTTCAAATGGGAGCCCACTAAATAAATATGTGGAGGGATGCAAGAAAAGAGGGAAGGGTGATATTGGTGGTATGGTTAATGAGTAATTAGTTGGTACGTGGTCTCTGTATGGGAGGTACCAGATGATGTCCTTTTGGTCCACAGGATTCTTGAAGGCTGGACCTGTTTCTACTGTTCTAGAGAATTTCCTAAGCTAAAAAACAGGGGTAGGTTAGCATTGAGTCTGAAGTCTCAAACGACGTGAAGAGGATAAGCAGAGGGTTGGGCATTTTGAAAAAGCAGAATATAGGACAGGAGCCAGGGCGTGTGTCTGTACGTACCTATATACACATACATGCATATGTGTACTTCAACTATATGAAGTATAATTTTTAACTTCTGTTTGGAGTCTGCCTGTACAGAGGTAAAAAGAGGTAGATCAGAGCTGTTGTGAGTGAAGGAACAACACGCCCCCTTCCTGAGTCAGCCAGGGAGGCTTCCAAATCCCACCCCCCACCCCGCCCCTTCAAAGTCTTTTAAACTAGTTTTTGCAGCTTGGTATGCCTTATCAGGCTCGCGCTCTACATCTGAGGCCATGTAGCAACTTGCCTGTGCAATGCTTTCCCTCTTGGCTTAAATAATCTCTGCAAATAGCAGGCATTTTATGGGGTAGCACCCTGACTGCTAAGAACCCATGGTAAGCAGACACTGGCATGTTCACATCTTTTTTCTGTTCACTCAGCCACAACGCTAGCCTTTTTGCCATTATTTTTTTGGAACATGACACAGAAATAAGGAATTTTTCACATCCAAAGGAAGAGCTGTTGCATTATTTCCACTGTGGAGGCCTGTCCTGTGTTCTCTTGTATATATATGCTTTTTGTCTTATTTTATTACAGCAAAGCCAGAAAGACATACCATGAATATCCATCCATGTTCTCCACCTGAATTATAGGTTGGTTTGGATTTTTTTCTTTTTAATGGTGTTCTCTTAATATGCAAAAAGGAGCACTGAAAAAACACAGGTCAAGGTAACAAGCTAGGAGAGATGTTCAGGGATCACACCGTTCCTTAGCTGAGGATTTCGGAGGAGATAGAACAACAAATTATGCCTTTACAAACCAAATACGAATTCTCTTAACTATTTTGAAGCACCTGATCTAGCCACTTTGAAATCCAGGAGATCACCCTGAAGAAATCTGCAGTGTCTGTTTGTACATTCCTACATGTAAGCCATTAGCACTTCTGTGGTGACTCATGAAGTTCTGCATTCGTTAGGGATTCGTGCCCATGTATTCCATGAAATCTATTTTGGAAGACAACCTGTGCCACAGGACTGGTCTCCAGATTTTATACACCTACAAATATTTTTAAAGAACATTTTCACACTAATAGATCTATAATCTTTAAACTGTAAAACAAATATAACCTAAATGAAGAATTGCTTGAGGTGAGGAAGGGGCTCAGAAAAGGTGGCAGCTAAAATAGTCTCTTGCAGAGACAATTTGAGGTCAGAGAGTGCTGAAGGGTTGTGTTTATTCGTAATTGCGGAAGTAACTACCATTTTTCTTTCCACACTGTGTAAACAAGTAAGAAGCTTTGACTTTTGTTGGGATACATTGATAATATCTGCTAATCAGGGGCAGAATGGTCCTGCATCTAACTTTCATCAACCAAATATTCATGGCACTGTGTCAGTCATGACTTACTAGCACTTCAAGATTTCTGGAAATTCCTTGGCTCTCATCCTATTACCACTCCCAAGATGAACTGTAAGGAGACTTGGATGGAAAATATTAAGAACCTTTGTATTTTGCCTGCGTAGAGAAAGGACTGCTATAAATTGACTGCTGTTATCTTAGAGCTTTTTAAAGAAGACTAGCAAAATGGATTGATTGTAAATGGAGTGTAATCCCTTAAGAAATGAAGATCACTCTAACAAAAAGCAATCATCTGATGAGACAAAAATAATACCTGTAAACTTACATACGCACATTATGCTTAACTTTAGAATAAAGTTAATAGAATGGTAAATAGTTAGCTTCACTAGTCTGGGGACTTTCAACACTAACATGGCTGATGGTTTGAAAATTAATTGAGGTAGAAAGACACAAA
Organism: Sula dactylatra; assembly: GCA_013389905.1. NCBI lineage: Eukaryota > Metazoa > Chordata > Aves > Suliformes > Sulidae > Sula > Sula dactylatra. The sequence goes on along the minus strand of WEKW01030447.1, from coordinate 26,623 downwards.
AAGGCAAATCACAGTCAGTACAATGCTGACAATACTTGTTTGGCTCTAAGATGTGTGTGTGGGTGCTGTCGTGCAACTAAGCACAGAGCTTAGCAGTGGCTTTCCACTGAGGTTGGAATAGTATTAGAATACACGGCGTTACATGCCACTTAGAGATGCATGAGTACCCTTGCATTTGTTCTGCAGATATTTGGATATTGGCATTTTGCATGTAGTTATGTTTTGGAACATTACCTCTGTGTGTAAGAACCTTAAATAGCATCAAGTCCAATGTCTGCTGTTCCAGACAATGGAATATTGTTTAATATTGAAGATGTGGGATCGTCACGGGAAAATACATGAAGGCATGCCTTTGAGTAAATCTCGTATCTGTTTCTCAAACAACATACTTATCATAAGACTAATTTGAAGGCTTATTGAGAGGCAGTAAGCATGATTATATGAGCAAACCTGGCTCGTACTGGGATTCTGCCACGTCCTTGGACTCTCCCCCACAAAAATGTTTATAACAATCAGACGTGTTCCAAAAGTAAGAATTGATAGAATTACACTTGTTCATTTAGCTTGGTCCTGCCAGGTGCTGAACCCTCTGGCTTGGCTACAGTGAGGATTTAGACAGATACAGAACTTTGAATAATCCCTTTCTGGCACTGTTTTCTCAACCTTACATGACTGAGAATTTAACCATCTGTGCTGGTTTTGGCTGGGATAGAGTTAATTTTCTTCATAGTAGCTAGCGTGGGGCTATGTTTTGGATTTGTGCTGGAAACAGTGTTGGTAACACAAGGATGTTTTCGTTATTGCTGAGCAGTGCTTACACAGAGCCAAGGCCTTTTCTGCTTCACATCCCACCCCACCAGCGAGGAGGCTGGGGGTGGACAATAAGTTGGGAGGGGGCACAGCTGGGACAGCTGACCCCGACTGACCAGAGGGATATCCCGTACTATATGATGTCATGCTGAGCATATAAAGCTGGGGGAAGAAGAAGTGGGGGAACATTTGGAGTTATGGCATTTTGTCTTCCCAAGTCACCATTGCACATGATGGAGCCCTGCTTTCCTGGAGATGGCTGAACACCTGCCTGCCCAGGGGAAGTAGTGAAGGAATTCCTTGTTTTGCTTTGCTTGCATGCACAGCCTTTGCTTTGCCTATTAAACTGTCTTTATCTCAACCCAAGAGTTTTCTTGCTTTTACCCTTCCAATTCTCTCCCCCATCCCACTGAGCAGGAGTGAGCGAGCGGCTGTGTGGGGCTGAGTTGCTGGATGGGGTTAAACCATGACATCATCATTGTGCAACCATTAGTTTGCAGGAGGATTTTGGCTTAGAGGACCCTGACAATGATAGGAAATACCTGTTAGGAACAGGTCATCTGGCCAACCAGCTGAACAGGGACCATGATACTGCTGCTGTCCACAGGGGAGGGAGATGACTGGGGCTGAAGATGTGCTTTTCCTGAGGATGGAGCCAATCCCCAAAAATATATTAAGCCGTACAACAAAGAGGCCGAACTAAACAACATCCAGCAAAATAATTGCCATTGTAGATAAAGCTTAGTTTTTTTCCTTTGCACTTACTAAATTCTATCCTCTTGATGGTGGGCAGCCAAAGTAATTAGCTGTGACTATTTTTTCTTCAAACTTCAGCCACTCAGGGAACCACTGCTGGTTAGATTAAGTAGTACAAATCTGTACCACAGCAGGTGGAGAACAAAATGTGTGCTGGTTCTTGCCACGGTTCACAACAGAGTCTTGGAGATGATCTCACAACATCTGCTTGCTTGTCTGCAGGGGCGGCTGGTGACACTGTCACTGAGACCAGGCAGCTGGCTTATATACTACCTTTCTTTTAAGGGGAAGAAGGTACCAACACTGAGAGAAATAGTCAAAAAGCCCATTGATCCCATTAGTTAAAAATTAGTGTGGTAAATGAGCATTGTTTTGTATCTCTCAAACAGCCTTTTTTAGTAAAGGACATTGAGGCTTGCCACATAGGGTTCTCTCAATGGGTTCTCTCACAATGGGCTCCCCATGTTTTTCTCCCTAGCAGCTGGTTGGACATGTGCAAGCCCATGGGGATGTAGAGCCTGGCAAAGTTTTCCATGTGGTTTTTAGCTTTTCTCCTGTCTTTCTCTACCATCACCAATCCAGAAAACAGTAACTTGAAATAGCAAGATTTCAGAAGGCTTTTCTAGATCTCATCTCTCTTCAGGACCACTCTCTCTGGTTGGAAATATTCTATTACTTTCCATGTCACCAACTGGAAAACACTGAAACATCCCTGACCAGTATTTCTCCAGTTACATTGTACATGAGCTATTCACTGACTGGTTTTCAGTAAAGAAAGCTTTACAGCAATGCCTGTGAAAAGCCCTATCATGAACAAGCAGTTGCACAAGGAAGCTTTTATTAGGCAAGATCTCAACAGGGATTGTTGAAGTCACAGTGAAATCTGTGCAACCACCTCTAATTGCAGTGAATCTAGATCTGCAAGCAGGAAAATTCTCCCAGCTGCACAAGACAATTTTCTTGGTAGTTTGCCATGACAGCTCACTATTGCTTGAGGAAATAAAGCCAAGCTATCACTTTTAGCACTGCAGCAGGTGATTCACCAGCAGCTGAGTCATCCCTGTCCAAGGCTAGCATATCCAAAACCCAGGGAGGGGTGGATAACTGGGGAAAGGAAGCACAACAAACCTTCCTCCCCTAATTCGTGCCATCTGGGAGTGACAGCCCATAGGCCTGCAGCTTTATTTGCAAAATATTGTTTACAGTTTTTATTGCAAAGTCCATAGGGAAAAGAACTTAATTTTATTTAACAGTTCATCATCATTACACAAACTGTTGTTCTGGATTCAGCTTCAGAAAACAGGAAGCAATACTCATAAGATTGGTTTGTCGGGCTTTTTTTTTTTTTTTGCAGACTTTTGTTGTTAAGAAGTCAAACAATTAGATGGAAAAATTGGAATTGAACCCACTGTCATGCAGTTGGAGCCTTTTGGTGTTAGAGGGCTTTCTGGTGAGCCACAGAGGATATGAGCTGTCACAGAGTATTGACTCATCACTTTGGTTGGTGGTAACCCAGGCTTACACGGGAGGTCTCTTGGCCTAAATGTTCATAACTGAACAGAAAAGCAGCAATCACAAGCAGTTATGTGAGCAGATGCTGTGTGGTGCCTGTAGCTCATGTGTCCCAGTGCTTGCACAATCACTGTGCTTAAGTGTGAAGTTACATAAGACCAGTCATTAAGCCCACAAAAGCTGTTCCCTTTAACCTGCTGGGTTAGCAAATTTGATCAGCTCAGTGAAGGATCCAGCAAGTGTGAGAACTGGCAGAAGGTTGAAGATGAGACTAGCCCTAGGCAAGGGGATGAGGTAAAGGAGGGAGCAGCGTTTCCCAATTTGGCGATGGTGAGCTGTTAGATAGCTCAGCCCTACAATTTAACTCACCTTACATCTTGTTTACTGATTTCAGATACCACTTAAAAAAAAAAAAGAAAATCAGTAGTGGCTACTTGCTTTCCATCTGCTGCAACCAACAATTAAACACTAAACTCTGCAAGATAAAGGAACCCAGTGGATTATTCATTAACTCACAGTGCAGGAAAAGCAAATTCAGACTGTGTAATGCTTTGGAACACTTGGCTACAGTCAAAAATATGTCTTGAAAATACCTTTGATCTGTAGTTTCTACAAAGAAGGAGCATCCACTGCACTTCCACTGTGACCACGCAGCCCGGGTTGAAAACAAGAGTTTTTCTGCCCATCAAGGGTGGGGATGAATGGAGTGGACAACACTTGTCTTCTCAAAGGAAAGGTAAACTTTGGCTTTACTTCAGGACAAGAAAACTGGACTAGAACTAGGCTCCACATTCCCAAATCAGCTCAGTTTCTGTAAGGGAGCATGAGTGGAAGCAAAATATTCCCACATCTCTCCCTTTTTGCCCCCACTTCCCCAGACAGGAGGAGTAGTCGGGAATTTAGCATGTGGTACAGGCTCTTAAATGAAGGTGTAAAAATATCAGAAGTGTGATATGAACAGTTAAAGGTCAGGATTTGAGATGTATCAAGCAGTTGGGCATTTCCTATACTATAAGCATAGCCTGACATACCCAGAGGGCCAAGAAACACTGCCTAAGATCACAGCTTTCCATTCTGAAAACCTCATCTGAAACTCGTAACGTTTGGGCCCAGGTCTATGAATAGAAGAGTCCTGTGGGAATGCCACAGGTCTACAACAAATAGGGCACAGACTGCAGCGCTCTCCATCCCTGTGCTCTAATGGAACACATCATCGGTGATTGAGGCTCCAGGCTTTGCCATTTGCTGACTTTGGAACTTTGATACTACAGGTGCACATGAACTTCTAAAGGTTATTTGAAGGAGTGAAGCATCTATGGCCTATGTCTGCTTTTTTTTTTTTTTCAAAAAGCCAGATTTTACATTGGCAATAAAAACCCTCTTCTAGAGGATTTTTTTTTTAGATAAAAACATAGTTCTGTTATTAAATACCAAAACAAGTCTGCAAATACTCTCAAGTATTCTTTTTTCCATTCTGTTTCCCCTTGCTTCAATTATCCTCACAAATGATACTTAGCTTAGTAACATCCAAATAGTTTAAATAAGTCTCAAAGGGAGGGGGGGGGAAAATACGCTTCTAGTTTTGAGAGCTAAAATGCAATTGCTTCAGAGGGAAAACATGCACATGATCATACACATGCAGTGAACACCAACATGTAAATACCTATAGATGTGTGCTTGTTTCCTCTCTGGTTGTGTTGTGGGTTGGTTCTTTTGTTTGTTTTTTTTGGGGGAGGGCAGCCTAGAAGTTTGAACAATGAAAACATTGGTATAGGTATATAGTACCCGTCTTCGTAATAGGGTTAGAGATGGCCTCTTCAGAGGTGCCATTAACTGCCATTCCCTGCACCATTTTTTTCAGCACAGCTGGTAGAATGTGGTTTGTATGAGGAATATGGAAGTTGTTTTTCTAGTCTTGCTTAATAAAATCTTAGCTGTCCTTGATAGTGAGGCAAAATTCAGGGCAGCCATAGGGAGCACAGAGCTACTGCCAGATATCATTCTTTTTTCTCTCAAGAATTAGCTTTTTGTAGTATCCGAGGAAGAAAAGTACCAGTGATATGATCTAGCTTCTTGGGAATAGAAAAAAATTACTGTTTTCCTACTGCTGTCTTTACTGAATCAAAATACACTTCAACTCTGCTGGGTGGCCAGATGTTGTGAATACTTTCTTTCAACGTCTATAGGCAAAGCTGATCTTTCAGCAATGCTGTTTGCTTCACCCCCAGGTAAGTTGTTAGGAGCAGATGACATACCTGCTAATAAGCAGGATGTCACACTTGCATCACTCTCAAACAGCTTTGATTCTGTTTAGCAGAGAGGAAATATTTCAAAAGACTATCCTTATTTACAGCAACTTGTGACATTCTGAGGTCCATTTGGAAGAAAAATGTCTACGCTCCCTGACATGAGCACTGCATTTTCTTACATGTAACTAGTATTTGACAATTTAAGTGTTTCTCATCCATCTCACAGAAGTAAACTTACTCCTTCCCATCACCCAGAAGGGTGCAATGCTGCAGCTCAGTCCTTACAGTCTAACAGCTTCTCTCAGATCCATTAGTGAAATTAATGAGCATCTAAGTTGCTGGCTGAGACCTTTAGGACAGATTGTGTGAATGTTTCTCAATAAAGACTAGTTTATGGACACAATGACCGAAATGTCTTTACTGGGTTATATTAGTGGATAATACTGTTAAAAGAAATGGAAGAGAATTAAAATGCAATGAGATTATTGAAGGACAACAGTTGGTGGTGTTTCATTTATTTTGAAGTGTCCACATTTTTTTAAGAAATTGCTTTTAGAAGTTTTTTTTCTGTTGTCAGAGTTACTGAACTTTAAAAATAATCAAACTGAATCAAAATATGCTTTTAATTTTAAGAGAACCAAATCAAAACTCTAAAAAAAACCACGTGACTAGAAAGAAAACCAATATTGTTTCACCTTCAGAAACCAGGAAATGATGGCACAGTCTGAGGAATATCTTAAACCTCATATTCCAATGGCTGAAGTAGTGACATCTAATGTTGGTTTGCCTGATAATTTCACATGACATCAAGAAACACTTATTCAACCCTACCTAACAAAACAGAGTAGTCGGCAATATGCTGGGTAATGAAGGTAGAAGTGATAGGTTGAAGTGGGATCACGGGCAGTGAAACAAAGGGCTTGTGGATGCCTTACTCTAGGAGGAGCCACGCTGAGGACCTGCCTTCATAATACAGTGTGAAAACATCATTCTAGCAGTCTAGTAAGCTGCATTTCACACTCAGAGTGCTACCTACCCAGAAACAGCAGGACATATTAAACAATTGCTTTAATGTAAAAAAGGGGAATATAAACAGAGTGGTCTTCCTGTATCTCTTAAAGAAATCTCATCTTATGCAACTCTTCAGGGGTTTGAGGTGGGGAGGGGAAGGCTGTAATCTTTTTTTCTTTGACTAAGTCATTTTAAGGTCATTTGGGTAAATACTGTGGGAGTCAACGTTACCTGTGAGCTGCCTGACAGGCTCTTCATCGGAGAAAATCCAAGGCGCATGATCCATTATGTCTCATCCAAGACCCACTGTAAAGTTACACCATATCCTGAATCCCACACACATCTTTCAGCAGATGAAGCGATACAGGGAGGCCACTTCTGGAAAAAAAAACCCCAAACCAAACCACAAAACCAAAAGAACTCCCCTCCAACCCCCTCTACCCGTTCTCATGGTGCAATCATCTCTTTGGAGAAGTCACACTTAATTATAAAAAGCACCCAACTTCTGTGGTTCTCAGTCTTTCAGGATACAGAGAGATGACTTGCTGTCCAGAAATCTTGAAATCTCTATTGAATATGAGCTTTTGAAAGAAGAACTCCGCATATGCCAAAGCATTCACTATCCCCAAAAGGATTTGTGCATGTGAATTTAACATAGTGAATGGTTCCCCTTGTTAGAAACCCCAGAAATGACTGTGAGACTGGAAAAGCAGAGTCCTAGGTCACTTTCTGGTGTTGTGACCATTTCCTACTCCAGCCCCCCTCAGGTTTTTACTACTGATGAAATGGAAAGCAGTGAGCCAGGCATACAAAATAGCTCACCTTTCTTTGGCTCTCGTTTAAATTTGGATTTTTTCAAGTTTCAGGGATGGGTTGTGTAGCACAGTATCAATCCCTTCTTTAAAAACCCGGAGGAGGAACAGCTCTGCAGAAGTGCCACGGCTGTGTTCCTGGCAGAGCCGCCCTCTTTCAGTGGGAGATCTCCCAATGCCACCAGCTCTGCTCCTTCTCCTCCAAAACACTGCATGAACCAGATAGTGCGGTATAGTTTGGTGCTTACTAAGCTAATAAAAATAAATTTCTTGGCAAAGTACTTGATTTGGCTCCACCTAGTTTGATGAAAAGCCGTTTATTAAGTTAAGTCAATTTGCTTACCTAAAATTTACTGAACATGTGCTTGCAACGCCACATGTCTAATGTCCTTTTAAAGGCTTGTGCAAGAACATCTGTGAGCCTCCTGTGTCAGAAACATCTCAAAAGTATTAGTCCCTTATTGAACAGAAAATATTATTTCTCTCGGGTTGGTGCAAAATCTAGCAATGTGAAAGCTGAACTGGAAATAAATCATGAGGAAAAACTTGCACATAAAATCATTCTCTACAAGTGAATTGCAATTCTAGACCTGATAGAGGATGCAAACAAAGGCATAAATGAATCCATTAGCACTTTAAATTAGCAAATTGCTCTGATTTTAGAAAGTGTAAGCTTCTTGCTGCTTTACAGAGGCCAATCAGTAGCAATAATCAGCAACAAGTGACCTCAGTAGCACATTCAAAAATGACCAGCCTGCATTTCCAGACCAGTACAAAATGAGGCAGGTCTGTACCCATTTCGGTCAAACAGAGTGGGATTTCCCTGACACAAGGAGCAGCTGGCTGTTTGCAAACATCCAGCTTTACAGCAGCTTTTCCGGCAGGCCGATCTCCTGCAGCTGCCAACTGGAGGAGACAGAGAAAGATACTGATGCTCTCTGCCAACTCCTGGCTGGCAGTTTTTCTACACCGCAGAAAACCAGAGTGTTTCATGAACTGTTCTTGTCCCACAGCAACCCTAAAAGAGCTGAAGTGTTAAAGTACTTATTAACGTAACTGATTCTCAGGGTTTTGAACATTAAAATTTAAAGAGCAGAAATCTGAAAACTGCTTTTAACACACAGGTAGGTAAAACCTACCAGCAAGCCTTTTCACTGCCTTTTTTTTTTTTAACTCCTCGTACATGTGCTTGCAGCACTTAATTGCAGTGGGATCACATCTAGGACTAAAAAGACTGGCACACTGTCAAGAAGACTAAACTGCCCAGCAGGAGATGCTAGGAAATCCTGGCTCCTTCTAGGTTTTATCTGCTTTCAGCTGCCTGCTGCCTCAGGAGTCACAGCCCTTGTACTCACAGCTTTGAACACCTAAGCCCCTTTTTCAGGCACAGAAAGCCCTGCTTTACCTGTGATAGCAGCTGTGGCTCCAGCATTTGCTCTGTCTCTTGCTGCTCACTCGGACACCCTGCATTGTCCCTTCCAACCCCGGGACACAAATGTCCACAGCTGCACAGTGAGGTGCCTGGGACTCCAAGTGGGCTGAAAAGCACTGGCCCTCCCTTTCTCCCCATTTTCCCTTCACTGTTTTGCAGCTGGCTGCACTCCCCAGGCTAGAGCCCTGCACCAGTACTGACAGTGGGGAACACAAATAGGCACCAGCTGGAGGGCAGGAACAAGGGACTTGGGAGTTGAAGGGAATCACTGAAAATATGACCATCAAGTAACACCTTGCAGAAAAATAAACTCCCCTCTGCTCACCCACATACTAGTAGACTTCACAATCACTCCCCAGGGCTGACAGAATGAAATGTTTATTCCATAAATCCCAGCAGCAGCAAGGCAGGGAGAGACACCCAGTCCATCAGCACTGCCGGCACCAAAGTGCAAAGCAAAACGTGGAGCACCAGGGACTTCCGATACCCAACTGTTTGGCACCCACAGGCTCTAGGTGCCTGAACACAGACAAAGCCAACAGGTGAACAGACCCTTACGGATCTACAGTTTAAATCTGAGAGTCAAAGAGGTTCTTCCATCCTGTATAGGACCAGCCCAGGATCTTAAACTATCATCTTTAAGGAAATGCTCTTGCTTACCTGTCACATAGAAGAATACTAAAACATAGCATTTCTTAGACCATCAGTAACATCTGTTCAAATCCATTCACCACGAGGAAACCTAAAGCCAAAGTACTGAAGACTCTGGATTCAGGATATGGCAAATTCATAGCACATGCCCTACTTTAGGATCTGTCCCTTTATCTTCATTCCATCCTTTTGTTTCTTACACATTGAAGCAAGCACTATATTGCTAACATATTCCAGTGCAGCAACTTCATTAAATTCCACAAAAACCAGGAGAAGATACCACAAAACTCCCATCGCCCTACTTTTCACATGCACCCACATTCACCGATCACTTCAACACTCGTGTGCAACTTCATAGCCCAGACTGCTCAGGGGTCCACATGTTTCAAAGGCAACAGAAACTGAGATTCACATGTGGCACAATAAAAAGAAATTATCAGCAGGCTACTTCTGTGAAAACACTGAAAAATCTTTGATAAAAAAATTGCAATCTTTTATCAATGAAAAATGTTTAGATTCTTCACAGGCTTATAAGTGCTTGCAAGCTTGCGCTGATGCCCCCTATTTCTAACTTTCTTACAACTGTGAATTGTTTTTAGTATATTCAGTGAGTACCACTTCTCTGTCCTGAATATAATCTTTCTTGTTTGTCATTATACATCATCTTATTTGTCTTAAAATTGTTTTCTATTCTGGAACAACGCTGAAGTGTAAGTGCAGTTTTTAACCCACTGATATACCAGTACAATGTTATCTATACATAGAACGCTGATTTTTGACAGATACCTATTCAGTTTTGTTGTATGCATATACAACAAAAAACTGACCCCTGACCCATACAGTTCCCAAACTACATAGTCTGCAGCTATTTTTAACATCATCCAGCATTAACACTCAACTGCTTTTACTGCAAAGCAGGTTAAAGAATCTATCATCTTCATCCCTTGCAGTAACAGTAAATTTAAGCGGGCTGCTTTTTAAAGAAATTGTTTTGTTGATTTGTTAGTTTCTATTTTAAATCTACTGATCCATAGCACACATGAAATGGTGTTTTGCAACAACTGAGGGTGATTATTCTTATTTTACAGGGCACTGGACAACATGATACTCCCTGGCACAAAGGACCAGTTTTGTGCCAGGAAACCATCACATGAAGAGTTAAAAAAACCTGAATAAAACAAACATGGTATAGTTAAGGTGCTGAAGTACAGGAATTGAATGGCACCTTTCCAAAAGCAAAGGCTGGATTTAAAAACCTTCAAGAAAGAAACCACAAAGTATATTGGAGAAGGTGTAAATTTAAAATACTGAGCAGTGAGAGATAAACATAAAAAACAGGTAGTCAAAGATGCATGCATTTCCGTTCCACTGCGGCTGTTCGGTACAAGAAAACCTCTGCTACAGGAGAATGAAGTATGTAGTACAGAGAAAAAGCTAGAACAGGAGGCGATACTTATGGTAGTGTTTACCATAAAAGGGTAAAAATATTTTCCAGGTAAAATAGTCTGGCATTAACAGAAAATGTTTGTTACACAGCAGCTCCTAAAGGTGCCTTATAACTTGTATCCACTGATGCAACCCAGAAGAAATATGAAATAGAAAGAGGACGCAAGATGTTTTTAAACTGTTCAAAAATGAAAACAATGTTAAAGAAAATAGCAGTGATTGAGCAATTTTCATTTTTGTTTCAAGTCTGTGTTCCGCCAAAGTCACTTAAATATCAGGAACTGTTGGCGGTGCATTGCTGTTTATTAAAGTAAAGTAGGTAAAGCAGTAGCCCAAGGACTTTTAAGACAGTCATGATCAGAGTAGTGCAATGCAAAACCTGATTCACCAAAAATGAATGTTTGAGTTTAAAAAAAAAAATGGAGAAAACCATTTTGTGGAATAGCTCCAGATAGATTTAACTAGATTAGGGTTAGGGGCTACAAACCACGCAGCCCCTGAAATAGGGAGGCTGTGACTATGAATAATCCTTTGGGGTATGAAGGACCTAGAAGTTAATGCAAATATCACAATTTACTTAGCAAAAAGAGGGAAAAGCCTAAATATAGAAAACAATTCTCAAAATTAATTTAAAAAGAATGTTCTTAGAAAAAACCAAACAGATGTATACATAGCTTCACTGACAATGAAGATTAGCAGCTTTAAAAAACCCACACCACCAAAATAAACCACTGTCCTATTGATGGAAGAGTCATGCCACCCAACTTTTCCGATTTTTAGACAAATAATAAATTAAGGAATTATTCCCACAGACAGCACTGGGAGAAAGTGTTTCATATTAAATGTCTCTCCTCAGAAGAGATTTTCTAGGGAAGGCATTGCTAATAACAATTAGGCCATCTGCAATGTTACATCAGCACCAGAAAGACATGAAAATCTGCCACAGCACTCAGCCTCACCAACTTTTTTACTGTTTCTCCAGTGCTACCGCTGCATACAGCATTCTGCAGACTAATACAAAATGGCAAGTTGCTGCTGAAAGAGCTGACAGCCTGAAAGAAACATCACGCACCGCCATGCAAGAAGCGAGACCAAAAAGCTTTAAGAAAGGGTTACCAGAACTTTAAAAAATATAAAGGAGATGCTTTCACTAGCTACCTAATTAGCATTTTATAGATACACAGGTAGTCTTGGAGCCTGCTGCTAGAGTAGCCTTTTTTTTTTTTTGGAATGACAGGGAATTAGCTACAGAGGCATATTTTTCGGTTGAAGGGGAAGACAGCATTGTAACAAACAGGCACTTACAGAAAAAACCAAATCAGTTATATAATGCATATATGAGCAGGGAAGATATTCCAGCCAGAGCTAAATGGAAATTAGCTTGTGACAGAGATGACAAGGCAAAAGGCAGTTAGAGAGGATAAAGCTGTAGAACGAAACCTCCAAGATGAACCTCAGGCATGGATGGTGATCACAAAGTTACAGGACAGGGTGGGAAGCAGTGTAATTTATAAAAGCAAGAAGGTAATATAGAAATCAGGGCATGAAACAGTATTGTACCCAAGGAAAAAAAACCCAAAAAATAATGTAATAGGAGAACAGTGCCCACAGGGCAGGATATAGCATCACTGTGAGGAAGACAAGAGGTTGATCTTACTGAAAGTGATGCTGAAGGGAGAGCCAGGCAAGCTGCAAAGGAATTTCTAGTTAACTGCATTCAGTTAGCAGCTGTTGTCAAAAGGGAAGTAATCACATGTGACTGGAGGATCGTTATGTTGAAGGCCTTAAAACTGAAAATCCTCAGAAAAGGATTTTGAGATAGGAGGTATGAAGATAGAAACCTAAACGACATAGAGGAATTACTTATTCGAAATTTGATGAGTCAGTTACTACATACATGATATCATATGTATAAAAAACATACTAAGGTTTTAATGACCCACTGCATTTAGTCACTATAAATGCAGTACTTCCTTCTTACATTTTTTTCTATCAAATAGGCTGCAACAAAAATAAAAAAAATCTGTAGTATGCTTGTTTTACTTTTTACCACTTTAATACTTACAGAACTATTTCCTCCAGTTGCCTCAAATTCTTGCAAGAGAATAAAAGCCTGCAATATAGTACTATTTTTCCCAAACTTTTTTCACGCTACAATTACTTTTTTCACAGCTGTTTTGGAAGACTGACTTTAAAGATGCCTCCAAAGGCATTACAGCAGAATAATATTGCATACTCTAAATTCATCCTATCTGTCCTGCAGAAGTTCTAGGGAAACCTTCTCTGTACACATGCTCTTGGTCACACACAAGTACAAAGGTTTTATTAGAGAAACTGTGAAAGAGACTCAGAGCTGCAGCACGTGCAACTCCCTGCCTTTTAAAGCTTCAGCTATTAAACCCAAGGAAGTTTCAGGACTCTTGAGTTTTCTCTTTCCTCTAACATCTTCAAGAGCACAGACTCATCCCAATTGTGGCAGCAGAAAACTACCAGAGCCAAACATACAAAGGCCTTGCGCTGTAAGGGGAAAGGTAAGATGGGAAACTGTACAGATGGGAGACCTGGACCTGGCAGAGAGCCTGTAGCTGCTGCTCAGTGCTCAGCTGTGATCAAGTGACCACAGTGAAAAATACTCTTTCAAGGACCATATTCCAAAGCTTCTCAGACTGCACAGAAACCCCCTATTTTCCAGCAGTGATTTAGACTCTTGTCCTCTTGTTTATAGTGTAGAGACAGCACCAATCTTCCCTTTCTCCTGCATGAATTCTGCTATCTCTGTGGGAAGAGGCTTAAAAAAAAAAAAAAAGGGCCAGAAAAACCCAANCAGCACCAATCTTCCCTTTCTCCTGCATGAATTCTGCTATCTCTGTGGGAAGAGGCTTAAAAAAAAAAAAAAAGGGCTCGAAAGAGCCAGTAGTGGGTGGAGTGATTCTGTTTTCATACAGTCTGTTGTGCAACAGCACCATCCAGCTGTCAAAAAAGTAATGAAACATTAATGCCACTATCCAGATTTGGTCCCAATTCATTGGGTAATGAAGAATTACATCAGTTGAACAAAACAAAACCCACAGGTCTTTTCCCTGCTTCTGAATTAATTATATTGGTCCACTGTGTTGTTTTCTGTGTTAGTACACAAGAGTGTGCTTTAGCAAAACTAAGAATTCAGCCCAGTTTATTTCCGCCCAGTAAGACTAGCAGGCTGCAGCTTACCTCAGGGTTTCAGTGAAGCGTGGAATGTAAGCTTTCAGGTATGAAGAAAAGACCATTATCTTTGGCTCACAACCAAAGACAGTCACACTAGAAAAATTAACGGAAAAACTTGAACCATTTAATACATAAAAGCTTATGTTTTAGCAATTGTAACTTGCCACTCTTGAGCTTCAGTAGTGAAAGCAAGAACAGCAACCTCCAGGCAGGGGGAAAACAGCAATGAAAACAGACTTCACTAATGGATTACTCTCGAGAGGCATTATGACATAAGGAAGAAAACTTCTTGCTTTTCAACATTTTTCATAAAGCTGGGTTCTTTAACAGTAACTATAACGCATATGCAATGGAAATAAAGGAATAAATTGCATTCCCCACAACAGATTACCTGAATTAAATCCACAAGGTCACTGCTTGAATTGCCCTCAGTTCTTCACTAAACTCAGTTTTGTTGTAACACCCGCAGGGATCTTACCGTTTGTGTCCACTGATGATCAGGAAGTCTAATATTAGAATACAGTCTTGCATTACATGTGCTTTAGCCTGTCCCGTGATCCCACATTCTTGCATTGTTTGCTACTTGAAAGCAGGGAATGCATCTCCTTTTGTGACTTTCTGAAGTCCAGTACTAGTTCTTTACAAACACTCTACAAAGCATTACAGGGTATCTACTGAAGTCTAAAGATAAGTCAATCATCCTTTAAAAGAAAACAAAACCAGTGGAAACTTTCCAAGTAAATATTGGCAGGAAAGACATTGTAAATGCAACAATTAACCTAGGAGAAAGGGCACTTCTACACTCAAAGAAAACTTGAAAGGAAAACCTAGGATAAAAGATGACTTTAAGGAACTTGAGTTTATGCAAGGAAGAATCAGCATAATCACATCAGGAGGAGATACCTTTTTTCTTGCATTGAAAAAAACACAGATTTTAATGTAAGCCCAAGAACATAAGAGCACAGCAACAGGAAATCAGCAAGCACTAAAATAATAGCCAAAGCCACAGGAGCAAAGAACATGCCCAAAGATACAGCAGAGGTGCCAAATGAAAAACCTGTGCCAAGTGGGAGAGAAGGTGGCCTTAGGCAAGCAAGGCAGCTAAACCAGAAGAGTCCAGAGAGACATAGCCTGAGGGAAAAGGGGACAAGCGGCTCCCCAAAAACAAGATCAGATAGAGGCACAGCCAATGAGGAAGTATTCTGGCTAAGTTTGACTAATGAAAGCAAGGAGTTCTCTTCTCACTAATACAGGGAGATGAGAGAACACAAGAGCTTCAAGAGGAGCTGTATTAGAAAGTCATTGCACGACTTCAATAGATCAGAGACAGAACAAAGTTACTAGAAAAAAAAATGTTGGAGTGAGAACAGACCAAAATGGTCATGTCATTAAAAAAGAATTGGTGTGAAATGGGGGAGGGGGAAGGAAAGACTGGTATGTAGGAGGGTATTGGAAGAAGGTGGCAAGGAGGTGGTGGGCAAGAAAGAGCCTTGAAATCTATAATGAAAGTGTCTTCTCTGTTCCACAAAATAAAAGAAAAATGTCAGCAAAGTTTGAATTTTAAGTGCAGAGAAAGTGATTTAAAATAAACAATCAGATGATCTTGATTGAAGAAAGTCTATTTCCCTTGCCAGGAAGTGACTACAGAACTTGTGACATGGCTTGAAAGCTGCACAGCTATGCTCAGAGAACTGCATACTCGAAAGGCAGAGTATCACACACATTCCAGTAACAGAAACAGTGTGATCAATCCATTTCAAAATGCAGATTATAAGGAGAACAGGCAGAAAGAAGAGGAGGAGGAAAAGCAGATCTCCATCAGTTACCAGTCAGGTCAAATAACAAGGGGAAAGGTGGAAACAGCATGAAAATCTCACTAAGCATAGAAATAGGCCTCCAGTGGAAACAAACAAGACAAGCCAGACAGAAGGAGAAACAGGAAGCCATGAAGTCTTTCCAAAACAGTCTAAATAGAGAGACAACACTTTTACACCATCCTCCATGAGGTCAGCCAGAGTTCTGCCAACTTGATTGCAGTAAGTCCTAAAGGATTTCATATGGAACTTGAGCTCATGACAGTGGTTTTTCTATTTTACCACAGGGTGCAAGCTTTTAAGCCAGGAGACCTGAAAGTACTAGAGGTAAGAAAAAAGTGTTCCCACTAGACAGCAACCCATTTACACTTACTAGTTGCTCAGTTTAGTTAAGTAATCAGTCTTACTTAAGATTAGAGTACCTGTTCAAACTGAGCTTTGTAGTCTTGTATGAGTAAGCATTTCCAAACCCAGGGCTTCAGCTGTCCAGAGAGTCTTAGATAGATGTACTATAGTTAAACCTGCCATGTCACTCAGAGTATATGTTTACATGTCTACAAGTCCTCCTGCCTCCCTGCCAGCAAAGTATCTATTTACTATCCACAGAAGATACTATTCCGTTCAGACCTGAGGAGTTCAGTTTTATCTTCATCAACCTCTCTAACCTTGTAACAAGCAAAGCTTGCAGATCTGATTTATTGCACGCTTCTGCTGTTACTGATGAGTGCAGTGGCAGACCTAACAACAGGCTTGTTGGATTTAGGATTTTAGTTCATGAACAGTCTTATTTAAACCAGGGACACAGAATGCAACTGATGTGAAACTGTGTGATAGGATCGCACATGGTAAATCCAGAATATTAGGCTGAATAGCTGGATACAAGACACATGTTGCACATACCAGTCTCTCAGCCTGCTCCATCCTTAGAACTACAATGCAACACTCACCAGACCCTTCTTTCCAAACCTACTTTCCACAAGTCCCATGAGTTTTATATTTAGCATTTCACAGCAAGTTAGTTTCTACTTCCAAAGCATCTAGACATAAGCTCTGTTGATACCTGTATCTTCCAGTGAGAGGCCATGTTCCCATGATGGGGAATACCGATAAAGCCAAGAAGTTCTATCCTAGAAAGCTCACACATTTCAAAATTTAAGAGCTTATTTTAATCCAAGATATGACAACTGTAAAGTCCAGTTCATAAAAGGGCAACTTGCTACCTGTCTTCATATGTACAGTGAAAACAGTCAATCAATGCGAGTTTCTAGTCAGTAGGGCTTCCCCATTGATTCCAACATTTTCTTTCTCTCTTCTGCTGAGGGCATCTCTGGTTTCACACCATTTCTTCTCCTTTGCATCATAATGTCATGCTGAAAATAGAAGAAAGTGACCATGAGAATACAGATCTCTCAGAAGCCTCTGCCTCTGGGCTCCATATAAATCAGATTCTTTAAGAGAAGTACTCTTGATATATCAAGAGTCAAATACTCTAAGTCTGATTAGCTGATAACTAAATGTACTAGCGTTTAGTCAAAGATACCTGATAGTTCACCTCGCTGCTTCAGAAGACAGTGAAATTACAGTATTCCCATTTCACTATACAAGATTAACATGCAATTGTCTGTAAATAGTTTTTCGGTAGTTTGCACAATTATTTAAAGGCTAAGCTAGAAGACTCTTTACTAATATGGCATAATGGAGGAAAATATGAGAGCACAGTTTAACTGCACGTAGTTCCTCATGATCTTTTTCTACCACAAGAGAGAAGGACATAAGGACACCACCAAATAAGAATGAACTCTTAAGCTTTATCTTAGGTTAAAGTAAACATGACCCAAACCAATGGAAAACCAGATGCACTTACCTTACCTGAGAATTCTTTCATTATATCCATTTAAAACAGAAATTATTTCTAGTAATATCTGACTTAAATTCAGAGGAAAAACATATCAAGTCCCACAAGAACACTCACAATCTAAGAGGGTAAACTTAGGAGAACCAAGTGAAGTACTTTGATGTGCATCTGCTTAAGTCTTCCAGCAACACACACTGAGACTACCTAGGCCTGTAAGTCACCATAAAACCAGCAGTCAGCGCTAGGTCTGATGAGTTCAGAAAGCAGTGTGTCAGAAGTAGTGTACTTAAAACAAAGCATGGAGTAAAATTTAGAAACATCTACTGCGCTTACCCAGAATTTTCTGCAGCTTCTGTACTTCAAAAAATAAGCAGTACACATATCCTTGTTATAGTTGTTGTCATCCATACATTTTCTAGAGGCATCTGTTTCCTTTAATAGGGAAAACATACTTCAGAGCTGAGGGAAGTTACTGTACTCGGTGTCTAGAAATTCTAACAAGTCCCAGAATATCTATGAGAAGAGGAGGCAGCTTCTCAGATGAAAGAATACTATCAAAAAGAGCAGAGGAGCATCTATCACAAAGGATAATCAGTAATTCCAAGCAGTGGCTTCATTTAGAGATAGCAGACATTAGTACTCTTTGAATAGCAAGGATAGAGTCCACAGAATAGTTGTTTACAGAGATGCTTGGTATAACCCACAAAAGACACTTAATCAACCAAGCTTGTCTAACCAGGTTTTCAGGCTCTGGTAATAAAGACAGAAAATTGAAGAGATTGCTATCAGTTGTATTACTCCTATTTATGCAGCATTACTGGTTGTTATTTCACACTTTATAACAGATTTTCAGCTTTTCCCATCTTCAGACTCTTTGAGAAATTTTTTAATGCAAATGTCAACGCAAGAGTGCTATCCATACAAAAATCCTCTAGAAATCACGTTATTTAACATTGAAACGTACAAACAGAAATCCCAATTTGATCATCTTACCGCCACACATGGATTTATATCATGGTCTCTAAGCTGCTGTGCATGCCTGGACATTCTAGACAGATATTCGTACCTTGGCTAGAAACAGAAAAGAAACAGGTTAAGTACCTACTTCTAATAGCAACTCCAGATTAAGTCTGAACTGCAGCATGTAATAAAGGCCTTCCAGCAACGTACAGAGTTTGGTTGTCTTTTTTTAAAAAAAAGCATCACCACAAAACTTCTTTTGCAAAAAGTTATTTCAGAAGTACTAACGGCAAGACAACTCAGGCAAGATCAGTCTGTCACCAAGACTGCTTACTCCCTGATAAATTCCTGCAGAGGACAGAGCCACTGTGGTGGCTCTCATACCAACCTGTCATATTGTCAAGGAAGCGACCCTGTCTAGGAGAAACAGCTCCACAGAAGCTGTTCACAGCCAACACACTGTAGACACTTCAATTAATAGTGTGGGGGAGCAATGTACAAGTAAACTTTTCCAAATTTGTGCCCACTCCTTAGCTGGATCACATCAAGCTGTATCTTCACTGAGCTTTCCCAGGTACAACAAGTGCCCAAACATCTCCTGTGTTGCTCTATCAGACACTTAAGAGAAAAAGAAATGGTTTCACCACAAGGAGGGACCAGATCCACTTACACTGCGTACGACAGCTTGAACCACATTTTTCACCAGTTTAGTAGTTTGACACTGACACTAGGAACTGTAAGCTTGAGAGAGACAGAGTTCAGCACCAAGAACCTACGCTGATCCAAGACAATGACATCAAGATGAACATCAGAACCCCATTCCCTTTACTACTTCTCATACATTGCCTCTGGCACACATATGACCATGCAGGTATTTGTTCTAAACAAACACTAAGCCTAACCAAAAATAAATTAATGTTGACCAGATGACTGAGACAATGCAAACAAACACAGGACTGAGGAAGACAGCGCTCTTTGCGGCAAATTTAACTACCGCTGATTAAGGAAACTCTGGAAGAACATTCTTTTTTGATCTTCTTGGTTTTATTTCTTTTTTTTTTCTTTTTTTTTCCCTAAAGACATTGCTGCTAATTCTACACTTAAACCTGTTTCTGTTCACATTAAGAGATCAATAACTGCAAGTCTGCAGTAAAAAGCCAGTTTTGCTTGACATCAGCAAACAAAAATCAAATACTGCTCTTAGTAGCTCATTGACAGAAAACAGTGTTTTAGATGAAGGTTCTTCTTTGGGTAAGAGTAAGCTATTCCAGGTGAATAAGCCTTAGATTTTACATCCTGCCCAAGTATACTCTCCTGGTGCCTGGAGTATTTTTGCATTCCACACGATCATTTTCTGCAAGTGGGCCTTTTAAAGAAAAGCTTCAGGAAACCCTTCCACTTTCCTTTGAGAACTATCCAGTGTTTAAGTTAACTTTACAAGCTAGGCAAATGTTTGCTTTTTTGTGGGTGCAAGAGGATTTTTGATCAGGCACTTCCAACTCAAATGGAAACACAAGCATGTTAGAACAATAGCATCATCCAGACTTCAAGGAAGGAGGGGGGAAAAGAAGTAGAAGAAAACAAAAGCAGCACATCACAATGCCTCATTTAAGTCAGACACCACGTTTTTAGACATTTGCTTGTGCTTATGCTACAACTCTGTTTCATCAATATTAGAGGTGCAAGTACCACTAAAGCAGACATGCTTCAAGGTGTGCGGTATTAGATTGACTTCAGCCTTACTCTCTGAAAGAGTATTTGTGAGTCACAGGATGTATCATCAGTGTTCATTATACAAACTGCAACGAGCATTTTCAGTTTGATTACACTACCCGAGTCTGCAACCGTGCCCAGTTTAAGGAACAATGAACGCAATATGTTGAATACCTATTTAATGAACAAGCGGTTCAGGTTCTCATGAAGCTGCTTAGCTCAGAGTAGGCAAACGCTTAAACATACTTAGTACTACCAAAAAGCTCTGACAGCTCCTGCGCCTGCTCCTCTCTGAAGTACTTCAAGACTTGAAACGTTATCAGCGAGAAGGGCAGGCAGGTCACGCCGAACCGCTGCTGCGTGATTGAATGAGCAGTAGAGCAGGAAGAGCTCTTCCCCCCCCGCGCCGTGCACACGCACAGGCTTCCCTTCCTGCTTTGAGATTACAGGTCTGAGCCCGACCACAACCAAAGGCTTGTCTATTCCATTGCTCTTAATTATGCTTTCACACATTAACAGTTGTAAACTGTACCACAGAGAAATACTTTCTGTTGCTAGCACTCTTTAACCCTAGGGCTTTTTCAGTTCATAAGCCATCAGGATGTTTTTCCGTGGGCTCCCACCCATTGAAAAGCGCTTGGCTTTTCTAAATGCACATATACGTACAACATCCCTAGTTCTGCTGCAATACCGACCCAGCTTATTAAACCTTCAACCCCGGAACGAAGGCCGTATAAAAAATCCCACCGGTTTTATCGCTATTACGGCAAGACAAGCGGGGTGGGGGTGGGGGGT
>WEKW01030445.1:19401-36866 GCA_013389905.1 Sula dactylatra | reverse complement strand
GCACTTGTTGTTTGGTTTTGGTTTGGGTTTTTTTTTCCCCTTTCTTCCAAGGTTTCATCTCTCTTTCACTCATTATTTTCCTTCTCATTATATTATTATTACTGCTGTTTTATTTTAATTATTAAACTGTTCTTTTCTCAACCCACGAGTTTTCTTACTTTGGCCCTTCCGACTCTCTCCCCCATCCCACTCGGGTGGGGGGAGTGAGCGAGTGGCTGTTTGGGGCTTAGTTGCTAACCGGGGCTAAACCACAACATTTCATGAAAAAGAAGTGCAAATAAAATATCCCCTTCCCGCACTGTGTTATCTCATCTAAGAAATATTCATCCCTTGATTGGTTACCATTTAATTAATGTACTGGGTCAATGCAGTTGGCAAGGTTATGTACTAATGCCTTGGAAAGAACTTGCCAGTAACAAGAATTCAATGCACAGTTATTCAAAAAATTAAAAAACAAAACAAAACAAAACAACAAACAAACAAACTCAAGTTATTTCTGGTGGAGATTTTAGGTAGGACTGAGACTTTAATAAATGCAGCATGTTCTATGTGAAGTCATTCTCTTGTATTTAAAATATTTTATGAAAGCAAAAAGAAGGGTCAAGGAAGACTGTTATGGAGCAAAAGATTCATGGATATATAATCTATGTTGTAAAAGACCTGAAAAAACATGTCTCCTGAAATGAGTATTTGAAGTTATATGAAACTTATATTTCAATTATAATAAAGTCACATTGTAGGAAAAACTGAAGAAATATGAGCTGATTTTCATCTATTATATGCTATTAAATGATTTTTCCAGTTTGAAAAGTTTCATTATTAATATAGTTTCCATTCTTACAGAAGCAACTCTTTCAAAGACACTGTAAACCAAACTTAGTTGTTCTAAGTAACAGCATAAACTTTTTGCGTCACTTAATGATATAGTACATATGCATGCGTACAACACAAATATAAGTATATGAATAAAGGTAGATAAATAAAATAGATCTGATTTTGTTCTTAAATTGATAGGATAATTTATACCCAAGCCATACCAGAAATTCGTCCTGCTCCATGATCAATAATGCTCTTTCTCTGATTTCATTCATCAATGTTTTGCTAGGTACCAAGTTGTTCTTAAAGTTACATTTTGCAAGACCAAATGTGGACTCAGGTCTTAGATTCCTAGACATAAGGTATTGTCTTTCCTTAATTCTGATCAGATATCTATTTTCTCACACCTAAAAAAAATGGGCAATGGAAGAGCAATTCATAAAACCCTACCTATATACTCTCAGAGCAGATACAATGGACACCTACATTCTGAAATCCCAGGGAAAGTGATTAATTATCTTTTAGATGGCTTCACCCAATATTCTAGAACTGTTAAAAAGGTCTTTTTAGATCCTAAAATTTTTTGGGCTTACAGATGTTTTCATCTGAGACAATAACCCTGTGCTACCTCTATAGTCAGTGGAGGGGAGAATACACTCCAAGAGCACATTTATATGAACTGTTTCAACCATTAGCCTTAGAAAGTGATAAATCTTCACTTAAACTTGTCTATTTTTCTCCTGGAACTAGAATTCTAGCCCAGGGTTTAACAGTTCTATGACATGTATCTAAAGTTAGGGGGCAAAGATTCCAAAACAATCTCAATTTTAGGATGATCAACACTGCAAATAAATGAAATGTTAAAGGAAAATTACAAATGATGTAATAATTAAAAAAAACCCCAAAACTTTCATTTGTCATTAATATGTACATAAAAGATATGTCACAATGACATTTCTTTTGAAAATATCATTTATTCATACTAACACAACACCAAAAGTTTCAGTCTATAGGAGCCTGAAGATGGTGAATGAAAATTAATTGAATTGAAAGGCAAGTAACTGAAAGTTTATCCCTGCCTTGCATTCACATAAAATTTAGTCTTAGCTGCAAATATAGACACTGACTTCTCTCCTTGCAGCCCTCCTGTAACTCCATCATCTCTAGCAGAGTTTAACCGTACATATAGGTCCGTTGTTGGCTGCTCTCTGCTCCAACAGAATTGGAAGATCTGACTTCTGATGTTTAAATTGTACTTGGAAGTGATGACCGGTGGTGTTCACAAAACACTTTTTGGAATCCCTGTTTTCTCACCATGCACCTTGGTAGAAATTAGGCCTACTTCATTCTTCCTTGTTTCTGTGATCTCAGATTTGTGCCACAGAGAATCAGACATAGTGATCAGTGACATCAGACCTTTAACTTGGCTCTTCAGCCTTCGCTTAATTCACTCCCTCTAAATACACAGGAAAGACCGACATGAAACCCTGTTATGCACCTTTCTGTGACTTTATAGTGTAAGAATTTTAAGCGGTCTGACTCCTGACAGTTCTGGTTCCCTTTATACTGTTTACATGGGGGAAATTGAACTTGACATACTGGAGTACACTGCCAAGAATATCTAACTTGCTATAAGATGTCCACAAATCCCAGCATGGAAGAACTGGGATCAAGCTAATATAAATTCATATGAAATATACTCTGAAATTTTTTTTAGTTGCATTTATCAACAGAGACATTCTGGTTTATGTACTTTCTTATGATACAAAATATAAAAATGAAGAACTCTGTCTTTAGCTGCTATGTAGACTGAGCTTCAGTAATGCCTCAGGGGTACTGATCTGCAGGCAACAGCAAGTAGCAATACCAGTGCTCTCCTTCCCCTGACTCCCATCCAGATTTTGGAAAATGCAAACCATTTCCAAGGATTCACAGGAGCTTTGCTGACACAGGGTGCCCCAGAGATGCAATGAATGAAGTCATCTTCTACACGTTGGCTACATGCTGTCCTGAACAGCTCTGCAGCAAAATCAGGAAGTAATCCTTCTGGGGAAATCAGGATAACAAATTGCTTGAACAGCTATAACCAAAATGTTCTTCATATGCTTTCTACCACTAGGGCTGTTAAGCTTGAATAACTCTGGTTTCCATTAGTAGAAACTATCTAATGATCCATACACATTAGATTTGTCTATTTTTGTATAACAGATACCCAGTAACAGATTTTAGACACGGACTTATTTATTTTTCTTAGTCAGAAGCCAGTTTGTTTCAAAATTAATAACTAACCACATGAATTTTAGTACTCTCAAAGTTCTTCTCCAGGCCAATTGGTTATTGTTTAATGAGTCTGAAGTGTACATTTAGTTGGGAACTGGAGGTCTTTATGAACTGGAATAATGAATTTGAGATTCCCTGAGGATTTTGTCTTTTAGAGAACACTGCTTTACCTATACATTCTGAAAGAATTACACCTATAGGGGAAAAATGCCTAAGGGAACTCTGTACAAATAAACAAAGCAGTCATCCCTGCTACACCTTTTTTATGCATGATGCATTATATTGTTTGAGAAAATCAGATCTAGTCAGTGGACAGGGTTTTCTGTGAGGTATAATACTCTCAAATTTTGTGCCATACTAGATAATCGTTCTAGTTCTTTGTGACAGGGAACTATTATGAGTGTTTCTCTCCTCCTTGGAATACATGTCTTCATCAAGCCTTGCGCCTTATGCTTTTCTCATTTCTTCTCCTGGACAGAAGAAAGCATAGTCTCAGCTTAACCTCTTACTATCTCAGGACTAATCCCAGTGTTCCATGAGAACTTTGGACTAAAAATAAGAAAAAAAAGGAAGTGTTCTCTATTTTATTTTTATTGGGGGGGAGGGGGTACCAAAGTTGAAAGATTTTGTAGTATGAGAAAAATTGTAATGAAATTTTACTGTTGTCCCCAAACTGGATTGTTGCAGGACCATTCTATTAATTTCCATCAACTGCCTTTTCTCAAGCAACTAAGAACAACTTCTGATTTAAACTGCTCCTCCACTCCTTTTCCCCTTTTTCTCCCCCTTCTTTTTTTTTTCCATCTTTTCTTTTTCCTTTTCTCTTTCTTTTGTTTTCTAGGTAGTCTTATCTGGAGATATAAAGAATCAGGGTAAGACCCTCAAAATACAAACACTTATGACAGTCCATTTTACATAATTCACTCTGTATTAGAAAAAGTCAGAATCTAGAATTTATTGTGGATAGTTGGACTAGTACAATAAACTGGTCCAAAGAAAGTTCCAATAAACAGAAGAATAACTGCCCTTACCCCTCTGGCTCTTTCAGTATCCCAGAATAACTTTTCAGTTTAATATAAAACTGGACACTCATAGGATCTCAAAGACCATCTAGTCTTCATAGGCAATGTAGATACAGGCAATAGGATTTGGTTAGGAAGAAATGATTTCAGTTAGCAGATTTTAAACTTTGGGTAAATCTAAGAGGGTTTTTTTCTTCCTTTATTTTCTTTAACACTAAAATGTCAAATGTAGGAGAAAAAACTATTTTCTTTGAAAAGATAGAGGGTCACTAGTATATGCAAGAAGGATGTTGGTTATACTATTGATATAATTAATAGTTGATATTAATTAATGAACTGGCATCTCATTTTTAGAAGATCAGATAGATTTTTAAAATTCTTTTGAAGTCATTTTTTTGCTATTTAATCAGATGGGAGTTTTAAACAGTCTGCAGGTGTGTTAAAAAATATTTATATAAAAGCTATAACCAAGGCAGGTGAAGATTTAAGTGTCCTATGGATAAATAAAATGGAGCTTATTGGCTTGAATTTAAACATCTACAAATGCAGCACTAACAGTTCAGTGAAAGACAAACAGTGGTTTGCTGTGGCTTCTTTTTTTTTATTCTTCCCCCACCCAATAAGCCTGGAGGAACAAGGACTGTTGCCCTGTGGTGAAGACAATGCTTTCAATGTAGCAAGTGAGAGGTGGGAAAGCTTGAACTAAAATGAGGCTTGAGGAAGCCTCGGACATGTTTGTAGAACTTCAGGTATATCAATAATCTCTTATGTGGGAATCATAAAGGTAATATTAATATGATATGGTTCAACTTCTGTGTCCTAACTGATGCAAAATATCTGGGCCTACTAATAGTTATTCTGGAGGGTTTGGAAACATTGTTTTGTGTATGTGCACATGTGCCTTTTTTATATTGACAAAAACTGTAAGATACTGAAATAGGAAAAAGACAGGTAGAGAAAAATGAAGGAAAATGGCATTTAAGATTTCTCATTGCTGAAAAAAGAGTAAAAAGACAAAAGGAGGGAAGTACAATGCAGAAAAAGAGACTGCAGAAGGCCTATGTGTGTTAATATAGAGGATGTAAAGCAAACTATTTCAACATCAAAATATCAAAACCAAACAAACCAGAACCAATCAAACCAAACCTCAGAGAAGTCCTAAAATGAGCATAGGAGAAAATAGCTAAAGAAGAATATTTTTTTCTTAAATTTGGATTCAGATCAAGACATGCAGAACTGCTTGAAAATCCACTTATTCAGAGCTGTCTCCTCTTGCATGGGTGCAAAGGAACATTGTATTCCAGAAATGATCCTTTAACAGAGGAGACAATCCTCTGTAGTATAGGGAGTAGGAGAGCTGAAAAGTGAATCAGAGGACTATTCTTTGTCCTGGCCCTGTGTTGCAGCCAGATGTGTTGAAAACTAGAAATCCATGTTGCTCTACTAACATTTACTTGTTATTCAGTGTGAGCGTAACTGCTTTTCTCTAAAAAAAAGACAGAGAAAACCAGAAAGTAGAAGAAAAAGAAGAAAATTTGTTGTCCTGAAACTCAGCAATTTCTCTTCTGTAGAGCAGCTGCTCAGACAAACGTAATAGTTAAATGGTGTGATGTGTAATTGGACTGTTCTGATCAACCTAGTCTCCTGCTTCAGGTTTGCACAGTGACTGCTGGAGGGGGGGGAAAGAACGAAAAAAAAGTTTTCTTGTCTCTTTCTCTGGAGGTCCCACATCTGGCAGGTTGCAAGCTAAGTATTTCCTTAAGGGCTAGAAATCCCCAAAATTCCTCAGTGATTTTGGTGGAGGAGCACTCCATCCCTCACGCCACATCATACCAGGTTTTTATGACTCTGTGTTCAGAGCCTTCTCAGTGTGAAGAAATGAATGACAGTGAATCTCATCCTGGAACATCTATACAGGGATGCAATGTGGGGAATATTGTCTGCTTTAGCAGACAATCGCTGTGTAAACTTAGTAAACTACAGTGCTGATAGTTGTGGCTGCTGTTTTCAAGCATGTTTATAGGAATGCACAAGGATGGGGTGGTGGAAGAGGGGTGTCCTAGCAGTCAGTTGGATTAGCTACGTACAGATATGTTGTGGTTTAGCCCCAGTCAGCAACGAAGCACCACACAGCCACTCGCTCACTCCCCCCACCCCTGTGGGATGGGGAGAGTATCGGAGGAGCAAAAACAAGAAAACCCTTGGGTTGAGATAAGAACAGTTTAATAATTAAAATAAAATAGTAAGAATAGAAATGGTAATAATAATAATAATAATAATAATAATAATAATATAATAAAAAGAAACAATGAGAGAGAATAAAACGAAACCCAGGGAATAAAGGGAAAAGGGAAAAATAAAAAACCACAAGAGCTGCAACTGCTCACCACCCGCTGACTGACACCGCCAGTCCCCGAGCAGCGATCGCGCCTTCCCTTGGCCAACTCCCCCCAGTTAATATACTGAGCATGACGTCACATGATATGGAATATCCCTTTGGCCAATTCAGATCAGCTCTCTTGGTTGTATCCCCTCCCCTCCCGGCTTCTTGTGCACCTGGCAGAGCATGGGAAGCTGCAAAAGTCCTTGACTAGTGTAAGTGCTACCCAGCAACAACTAAAAACATCAGTGTGTTATCACATTATTTTCATACCAAGTCTAAAACACAGCACTATACTAGCTACAGTGAAGAAAGTTAACTATCCCAGCTAAAACCATGACAATATGTCAGTTATCTAATTAAAAACATTAAAGGTCATGACTATATTTCCTAAATATATGGCTTCCACTTTGACAAGAGAGTAGAAGACTGGACAGTGTAGGAAAGCACATCCCATGGTTTAGCCTCAGTCAGCACCAAGCACCACGCAGCCACTCACTCACTACCCCCCGCTGAGGTGGGGAAGGGAATCCATAGAGTAAAAGTGGGAAAACACATGGGTTAAGACAGTTTAATAGGTAAATCAAAAGCCATGCATGTAAGCAAACCAAAACAAGGAATTTATTCTCTACTTCCCATTGGCAGGCAGGTGTTCGGCCATCTCCAGGAAAGCAGGGCTCTATCATGCATAACGGTTACTTGGTAAGACAAACGCCATCACTCTGAATGTCCCCTCCCTTCCTTCTTCCTCCCCCAGCTCTATATGACAAGCATGACATCATATGATATGGAATATCCCTTTGGTCAGTTGGAGTCAGCTGTCCTGGCTGTGTCCCCTCCCAAATTCTTGTGCACCCAGCACAGCATAGGAAGCTGAAAAAGTTCTTGTCTAGTGTAAGCACTGCTTAGCAACAACTAAAACATCTCCACATTATCAACA
Source organism: Sula dactylatra (assembly GCA_013389905.1). Taxonomy (NCBI): domain Eukaryota; kingdom Metazoa; phylum Chordata; class Aves; order Suliformes; family Sulidae; genus Sula; species Sula dactylatra. Next base: position 29,428 of record WEKW01030445.1, on the reverse strand, counting down.
CTGTGTTTAGCACAAATCCAAAACATAACGCCGTACAAGTTACTATGAAGAAAATTAACTCTCTCCTGGTCAAAACCAGCACAGCACATCACATCTATTTCCTGATTTTATTTTATTTTTTAATTCTGACTTCTTATTTTCTGCCATCTAATTTATGCTTAGGATAATTCAGGGAACCCTATCTACTTCTGTCTTAAATAATTGCCCTTAATTACACCATTCCTCATGATCCACACCTTTTTTTTAACATCTACAGTGGATCTTTAAGGAATTAATGGTCATCTCATTTTCAGTTCCTACTGTTCCAAACTCTCTTTGAAAAGAACTAGCTGGAAATTTATCCTGGAAATCAAACTTGTCTCTGTATTTCTCATAATCATCCAGGAATTCTTTCTGGTAGCAACTCTTTTAGCCTGCTGAATTTGCACTGCACAAAGGGGAAAAAGAATCTAGCTCTTTAGTCTCTGTGTCTTAATATTAAACAATTTTAGGATACTTTTGAGATTTTGCTAGGCTTTTCTGGGTTTTACTATATCTTTGAACAGACCTTGTTGTTCAGTTACAACTATTCCAAAGAATAAGCCTATCCTGAAATCCAGCACAGCCTTACTCTAATACTAATCTTACCTCTTTTGGCAGGAGCTCAAACACTTGGCAGAAGGAATTCTTTCTCTCAAACCACCACCAGCAGACCAGTCTGATTCTTCAGAAAGTGTATATCCCATGGCTACAGCTGTTGCTTGGACTAGAGGGAAGAACCCACTTACTGTCTTTCAAAATATAGTAGCTCCTGGCAGTCTTATTCACCACCAAACTGACACATAAGTCAGAGGCTATATGTGCCCTCATTTTAGCTTGCAGTGTCTCTAGAATTAACCATAAATCTTACTTTTCATCCACTAGTTTCCTAAATCTTAAACCTTTATTCTTAAGGACAGTCAAGTAAATCCAGAAATTACTAAAACTAAGCCATTAAACCCAGTCAATAACAATTCTTACTTTAGTTCTCTGCAACCTCAGATCTTTCTTTCGTGAAACTAAACCGTAATGCTAACCCTGTTTTAAGAATATCTCAATCATTCTACTTCATATCATCAGAATTCTTTTTCTTTCTCCAGCACTTAATATGATCTGTGAATTAACTCAGCTACTTAATCCATCATTTCTTGTATTATAACCCCAACAATAAATCTAACCAATCAAGAGCCCACCAATCCTTGGTTGACCTTAAGGTATTAGGTTACTGAAGAAAGTTCATTACTGAAGAAAACTCATTTAAACAGTCATATAGTTAGGATCCACTAGTAGTCTAGATCTTAATCTCTTCCCAGTCCTAAACCTAACTTTAGATTGAGAGTAGCACACTGATTCTGATTATACTTTCTTAAACAGTAAAAAAAAGTTATGTTTTTCAACATCAGTCATCATCTTCATTGTATAGGTCTTATAAGATTCACAAGGACACTTGAATCTTAAACTCCTTCTATCCTTACCACACATACCCATACCTTAAACATACCTCTGAAACACAGGCAACATCTATCCTTTACAAGCCAAAGACACCAGCAGCCCTGTCAACAAATTATTCTTGTCCAAGCCCTTAAGATCTTGCAGGATGCAGCAAGAAACCTGCATGATATGGCAACAATACTAATACTTCAGTTTGTTCACCAGCTTTCTGTTTTCCTAATTTACCTACCTCTACAGGTCCCTATGCAAGCATAACAGTCTTCTATTTTAACATAATTCTCCATGCTAATACAGCAGACTATGCTGGAACCATCATAAGGCTGGTTCTTCAGCTTTTTCTCCCTTGCATCCTGTATTGAAATAAATCGTACATGTGGCTTTAGCTAAAGGTTTGGAAATTTCCAGGGGTGACTGAGGTTACTCTGTTTGCTGACTAGCTATCTCTTTAGGGGACCATGAAAAGTTTTGGCAAGTTTGCCCCTTTAATTCTGGCTAAAGGACAGAAGGTACCCAGATGAAGATAAAAAGTAGCAGCTAAATGAGAAGAGGGCAGCAAACTAAATTTTACATTCTTGGGTACATATCTCTTACATCCCATTTTATCTAGTAGAGTATGATGAAAGGAGAATAATCTTAATCAAACTAGAATCTAAGTAAGTATTAACTGAGGGCGTACATAAAGAACAGTCCAAGCTGTGTGCTTAAATGTTATCTTCTATTGCCACTGGATTCTGTATGGTTGTATTTCAATTAAAAAATCATTCATGTGGCCATGTTTCATATTTAAAATAATTGTTTCCTCAATACATTTATTTTTACTCATTTTGCATCATGCCTCAGATTTCACCCTAGTTTCACCCTCAATTACATTTCAGCGTAGGGTCTCTGAACACATCTTCATTGACTGTGGAGCTGTCCAGAGTCACATCAACAGAATGAAAAGTAGGTAGCAGGTGGCTATAGTTACAAACCTTAACAAAAAATCTTGGGACTTTTCCACCTCTTTCTTGCCCTTTGCAGTAGTTACTTTGCATGGATAACAAGCAACACTAACCGGCGTGGCATGACTGTATGGTCATTGTGACAAGCCATCATCAGTGCTATCCACAGTGATGGCTTTTTAACTGGAGCAGGAGAGAGACAAGACTTACAAAACCTTCCCAAGTTTTATAAATTTCTTCAACTCAGGGATCCCACAGTCCAGTTTGATGGTGCCCAGTCTGAAAAGAATGTAAGGAACCATTGCTTTTCCAAGTAGGCAAGAGGGACAGTTAGCCTTTCTTGTACGGTATTCCTTCTGGCTTTAAAGGTTGTTGTTATTTTCATGTATGTAATGTTTTTCCACTTGGATGGAAATTGGGCTGAATGACAAGTTAGCATGAAGTTATGACGAGCTTAATTCTAGCAACTCAAAAAAGTAAGATTTTCAAAATAAGGTTTGAAATATAGGACAGTCTTTAATTACAAGGGATCTCATGACATTTTTATTTCCAGTACTCTTGCTTTTTCAGGGCATAACATAAGCAACATTCATGCAATGATTGGCTATTTGATGTGTTATTTATCATCATTTGTTGCATAAGTAAGTCTTTCTTCTATGCTCTGGAAAAAAAATTAATCACTTTTTTCATTTTATTATCGTATTTTTCATTCACTGTACTTAAATCCGTCACAAATATTAAAAAGAAAAATTCTTTTGCACCAATTATTTTAGGTGATACATCAGTCCAATTTTATGGAGAGACCTGAGGATCAAAAAGACTGAGACTGAGGCCACTGACTTTTTTTGGAGGTTCACTTTTAATGTGCTTGGAATTAAATAGCACTTTGTTCTGAAACCACTGCTTCCTTTAACTTCAGCTATGTTTTGCAATGTTCAAACATCTGCAAACAAGATTTCAGATTTTGAGTAAGAATATGAGGTACACAGTTTTCAAGTGTGTGGTAAATTCTGTTTAAGGGGCTTATGTGACATCATTCAAGAGTTGTGGAATTTACTTCCAAAGACAAAGATACATACAAATATATTCACAAATACATACACATACACATGCATAAACATATACATTCACCAGCTTTTCAGGGCATAAGTCAGCTGCTTTAGCCACAGAAACCTCCTTTGGAGCTTCACTTGCTTTATCATAACACACTAAATTCTGCTACAAATGAATGATGTCTCCCTATAGACAGCACTCTCTTGATCCACTCCCAGAGATATTGGTCAAGAATGCTAGAGTGTATTAGTAACTGTGAAGGAAAAATAATTTTTTTAAAAATAAAAAAGACTGAATTGCACCACTATTGCTGCCTTTCTGAGGTGAAAGCAAAATTAAGCTTGCATTGAATAGACAAATCATGGTATTTTGTAACTTTTGAATAATTACAACATAACTTAGTGAATGTATTGAACTTCCATATATACTACTTAAAAGCTACTATAAAAATAGCATTTGGAACAACATCATATTAAAATTTTTATGTATATTGACCTGAATATTGAAAATTTTAGCTCCACTATATCTTTACCATTTGAGTTAGGTGCACTTCAGTTATCTATAACGTATTGCTGCCTTTCTAGGGTCTAAAACTAGACAGCAATAAGGCATTTTGCTAGTTGATTTTGCATGTGTATGCTCGTATTGAGGGTGAAAACCATCCCTCTTGGCCTCCAATCTCTCTGGAAGGAAGTTTTCTCCAGGGGGAATACACCAGTTGTAACTACTTTAGTAACAGGAGTGTCACTAATGAGCTTCTATTTTCAGACAGTGGAAAGAGGCAAAGTACTTAAAAAAGAAAAAAATGTGGAAGATTATCTGTACTCCTCCTCAATAAGCCAACAGACAGATGAGATCCAAAGAAGAATTCTCCACTGCCTCCATTCCAGAGAAGTTTTTTGATGTACCATTTATCCAAATAGAACTCAAATCCAAAGGAATTTTAATGACATCATCAAAGAAACAGAGAAAAACACTGGAAAAAAATTACCAAATAAACACTAATGGAGAAGGACTAAATGAGGTCAGAAGCCATTGATGTTTAGGATGTGGGAAAAAGAAAACAAACAGAAAAGAAATACTCATGTAAAAATCAAAGGAAAATTCAATCATTGAAAATATTTCTCCTGGAATGTATGCCTTGTAATAAGTGGCAGACATGGGGGGAATATTTTATTTGCAACTTAGGAAATTTCATATAGTCATTAGTATATTGTTTGAACAATAACTAGTTTGTTTTGAAATCCAAACTTATTTGGTTCTTTATTGAGAGAGAAAAACCTCCAGTAAACATTTCCCAGTCCATTTCCTTCTGATCTGTCATTGTAGAAACTTTGTTTAGGTGGTTCAAAGCAGTTTGAATCTGACAAAGTTTGTATGCTAACAGATATCCCTGTAACAATCCAAATAATCACTATTTCTGTGTTTTTAACAGAGTAATTTTATTTATTTATTTATCTATCTATCTATTTATTTAGCACAGAATAGAACGGAATATTTAAGTTGGAAGGGACCTACAATGATTATCTAGTCAAACTGCTTGACCAATTCAGGGCTGACGAAAAGTTAAAGCATGTTATTAAGGTCATTGCCCAAATGCCTCCTAAACACTGACAGGCTTGGGGCATTGACCACCTCTCTAGGAAGCCTGTTCCAGTGTTTGACCACTCTCTCAGTAGTGTTTCCTAATGTAAATTCTGAACCTCCTGTGATGTGGCTATGAGCCATTCACACATGTCCTATCACTGGATCCCAGGGAGAAGAGATCAGCACCTCCCTCTCCACTTCCCCTCCTCAGAAAGCTGTAGAGAGCCATGAGGTCACCCCTCAGCCTCCTTATCTGCAAACTAGATAAGCCCTAAGTCCTTAGCCACTCATCATAAGACATTCCTTCCAGCCCTTTCATCAGCTTTGTTGCCCTCTTCTGGACACATTCAAGGACCTTCACATCCTTCTTTAATTGTGGTGCCCAGAACTACACTCAAGGTAAGGCTGCACCAATGTTGACCACAGTGGAATAACCACCTCTTTTGACTGGCTGGTTATACTGTGTTTGATGCACCCCAGGATGTGGTTTGCCTTCTTGGCTGCCAGGGCACACTGCTGACTCATTCTGTCCCTGCTGTTGACCTGCACCCCCCGATCCCTTTCTGCAGGGCTGTTTTCCAACCCCACCTCTCCCAATTTATATTTGTGCCTGGTGTTATGTCATCCTAGGTGCAGAATCTGACATTTCAACTTGTTAAATTTCATCCCATTGATGATCCCAATGCTCCAACCTATCTAGATCCCTCTGCAAGGCATCTTGTCCCTCAAGAGAGTCAACAGCACCTCCTGGTTTGGTATCATCAGCAAACTTGCTAATGGTTCATTCAACTTCTGCATCCAGATTGTTGATAAATATATTGAACAGAAATGGCTTTAGAATTGAACCCTGAGGAACACCGCTAGTAACCAGTTGCCAGCCAAATGTAGCCTCATTCAATACAACCGTTTGAGTTCTGCCCTTCAGTCAGTTCTTCACTCAGTGCACCATGAACCCGCTCATCCCACAGTTGGAAAATTTATCCAGAAGGATGCTGTGAGGGACAGCGTCAAAAGCCTTACTAAAATCTAGAAAACTACATCCACCACGTTCCCTTCATTCACTAGGTGGGTAACTTTATCATAGAAGGATATTGAATTAGTTAATCAGAACTTTCCTTTTGTGAACCAAAGTGACTGTGCCTTGTGGTTGCATTATTGTATAAATGCCTTTCAATTGTACCCAGTATAATCTTCTCCATAATTTTTCTAGGAAGTGAGGTTAAACTAATAGGTCTGTAGTTTCCTGGGTCTTCCCTCATGCCCTTTTTGTAAATTGGAGTAACACTGGCTAGCTTACAGTCAGCAGGGATGTCCCCAGACTCCCAAGACCTTTGGTAGATGATTGAGAGGGGTCCTGCCATAACATCCACTAGCTCCTTCAGAACTCTGGGATGAATCCCATCAGGCCTCATGGGCTTGTGAACATTCAGCTGATACAGCTGGTCCCTTATGATTTCAGTGTCCACAAATGGAAAGTTGCTGTTCCCACCCTTGTGGTTCTTGGACTCAAGGGACTGGGCAGCCCAAGGTCTATCAGTATTATTAAAGACTAAAGCAAAAAAGCATTGAATACCTCCACTTTTTTTTCATCCCTATTAGTCAGATGACCATCTTCAACAAGTTTCCATCCAAATTTTTTTATTTATGTTAATGTGGAGACTAGATGTGTGTTTTGTAGATGGGAGCCAATCACTTCAAAATTTCTTCTCTTTTTTGTCTGTCATTTCAACTCTGATGCAGCCAAATGCATAGTCAGAACTCTTTAACTGTTTCCAAAGATATGATTATCTTGGTGGATGAAAGTATAATCAGAACAGCTTTCTTTTCTGCCAGAAATCCTCCCTAGAACTACCAAGCTATAAATAGATATATGGCCATTTCAGCTAAAGATTCAAAAAGGTTGCCAAATACACAGCTACATCACTGACCTCTAAACTACTGACTGATTACAGTCATGGCATAGCAGTTTCTATGTTAGCTCAATTGCTTATTTTTTCTTTGACCTTTACCTGATATTCTGGAACTAAGAAAAGGAAAAAAGTGTCTCAAATCCTTGCCATAAGAGTATTCTCAGTCTGGGTATATAAAGAGGTTAGATAGTCAGTTGATATAAAATATTACAGCTCCATTTACTTACTGAATCTCGTGCTAATTTATGCAGCTGAAGACAAGGTGTAATAATGTTGACAGTATGTATTATCTTACAAAGTATAGCAATGCCTTTGTGCTGTTAAGGTTGTCAAAGAATACTTAACTACCTGGATTGAGTAAATAAGGGTACAAGTAGGCATATAGTAATATGCAATAAGAAGATATTTATTTTAAAGAAAAGACCTACATATCATGCTACTTACACTTGTACAATTGATATAATCAGTGTATATTATAGATCGTATTTCTGTAGTGGTTTTCCTGAGATATCTAAGATTCAGTAGTATACAGTAATAGTGTATAAAGACTCTTCTTTTTTCTACTCACTTTCTTGCCCTTTTATAAAAACTCAGACCTCTTATATTCAGCTTGAATGTGTGCTTCTAATACTGTTCTAGAGCACAACAGTTTACAGAGAATTGAAAAAGCAATTTTCTTTGGACAGCTAGCTATTCCCTCTAATTTTCACCTGCCAAAATCTTTTCTATGAATGTTGACTCAATCAGATAAAATGCAGGCTTTAAAAATGTTTGATTAGCTGCCTGGCTTACCTTTAGCTACTCACTTTGCATGTAAATGGACTACGTACCCACCACTCTTCCCTTTCCACTGACACAGCTTTCTCCAGAACTGCACTGAGCAATGTGGTCATGATCTAAGACAATAAGCACTTTTCATTTATGGGCTACTGATAACTTCTGTTTTATTAACTGAAATAAGAATGCAACAATAGTAAAAACAATAGATATATTCTTTATAATGTGCAACTTTTTTTTTGTATTTTAGTTCCGTTCTTTATAACAGTTCATTTGAAATCGCTGCAATAATGACTGAAGAAAGGCCTTTACATATTTATCCTGCTGCATCCCCCAAATACATTCCAACAGATTAAAACCCAGTGATATGTCATTTATTTTATAAAAATTAGTTCACACAGGGCTTCAGGATTTTGCCAACATTAGGTACATTGAATAGTCTCTTGTTTTGTGACCAATTTTTGTGATCTCAGTGGGATGACTCAGAATAATCAAGTATTCTGTCTGAAATAGTAGAATCAATGACTCACAAATTTTTACACGGAGTATAAAGGGAAACTGAGGAACTTAATACTTTTAGCATGTTACCTAATTTTTCTGGCACTAAGTGGGAAAAATATTACCTGCTTACACTCTTAGCTGGCAGATACTAGAAAATTCTGAAAAAGCTTTTAGGTTTATAGAATGTGAGCGAGCTCTTAATGTGATAATGATGAATGTGAACTTGTGTATATATGAAAGTAATTGGACAAGTTTTAGATTTTGAAAGCTAAGTTGCTATCTGTTGAAATCACACTTAAAATTAGCTAGATAACTGAAGGACTTAGTAACCTAATAAACCAAAATTGAGTTATATAAATTTGGTGGAACACATATTAAGCTTAAAGGTAGTTGTGCTGTCTGTCGAGAAGCTGCTTTGAGCCTCAGGAATACTAGGTAATTATACATTTTCAAATTAGTTTTGTAAAACTATTATCCATCCATTCAAAGCATTGCCTTACTGCTCCACTGTGTTTTATGACCAAGTCAGCATATATGTGGTCATACCCCCTACATCACTTCTGGTGTCCCAGTGAGTAACCATAATATTTATCCTTAGAGCTAATTGAAAGAAAAAGAAAAAGTATAGTGTGACTGCCAGTGCAAGCCAACAGAAGAAAACAGAGTTTTCGTAAGGGAATCTTAGAGACTCTATGGATTTTTCATTTTTTACCTAATCATAAATAAATTGTTCTGATACTATGTACAGTATTCTGTATTGTGACAGAAAAAACCTCCCCCAAAATCTTGTGATAAAAAAAAACTTATCAGGCTAACTATAACTTGAAATGCTAAAGGAACAATGCTTTTCGCTAAGGGAAAAACAAATCTTACAAATTCATCAAAATGCCAAACCAGGTTTAGGCAATTTTGATTTTTATTGATGATTTTTTAAGTTACATGAAATTCTTTCATCACATACATTTGCCTTTAAATGCTTGATGTTTCTATTTATAATATGTTTCCCAGAAGCTCTTGTCTTCCTTAGTTTACATATAGCATCCTTTCAGGTTTTTGAAATGAGTTAAAAGAGATCTCTGCAAAAAGTTTTTTTTCTAATTGCTCTGTGAATAAGTAACTAAGTACCTCAGGAAGGACAGTAACTCAGGACATTGATACAGGTTTCCAGCATGATATCATGATTTTTGCTTCATCACTGGCCTACATTAAAAAGAAAACATAAAAACCCCTAAATAAAACCAAAAAACCCACACAGATAAGGCAAAGTGGGTTTAACAGAAATTAAAACGTGATTGGAAGGGACCGATGAAGAAATCAGTTCTTTTATTGCAGGGAACTTGTCTGATGAAATTCCTGTCATAAACTTGTTTTAAACTCAATCTTTCTGGCTTCACTTTGCCTCTACAGACCATTATTAAAGAAACACACTGATCTAAAGATTAGCAGTCTAATTCCAAACATAAATTTGTCACCTGCTAAATTTTTCCATTCATTCCTGAGTCCTGAATGAATCTTCCACCACATGTATGCAAATTTTAATTTCACTTAATTTATTATTTTTATTATTATTTATTATTATTATNGGGGAATAAAAATAACCATAGGTTTACAGATGCATTTACACCACTGTCTTTTATATATAATTAATATTACCATAGTTTGTCCCTGTATATTATAGTATGTTCACTCTAGGATTAAATTTGCCACTTCATAGCAGCAATACATTGACAATTATCTAGTTCTTTCCTCTCTCTCTCTCTCTGTCTCATCACTGCCTAGTTCTCTTCT